>JASVEL010001225.1:0-172094 GCA_032618575.1 Nicotiana noctiflora | reverse complement strand
AGATCCGGTGAAAACATAACCCCTCCTGGGACCTGAGCTGGGCCTACTTGAGTTGCTAGAACTGGAACCTCCTCCTCGATATGATCCTGAGGTTCTGTCACTTGTGCTGCTGCTCGGGGCTGAGCTCTACCCCTACCTTGGCCTCTAGGATGACCTCGACCACGGCCTCTGCCCCTAGCGGGAGTTGCCGTTGCTGGGACCTCGGGCTGCTGGTCAGTAGATGAGGATGCACGTGTTCTTACCATCTGCCGAAGAACAGAGTAGAAATTCAATTAACATTCGAAAGATCAAGTCGCACGACTAGAAAGAATAAAGGGAATTTTCCTAACTCTGTAGCCTCTGGAGGATAAGTACAGACGTCTCCGTACCGATCCTTCAGACTCTACTAAGGTTGTTTGTGAGTTGCGAGACCTATGCAACCTAATGATCTGATACCAACTTGTCACGACCCGAATTTCCCACCATCGGGAGTCATGTTGTATTAGGGGTGTGACAGAGATGACTGCATAGGGGGTCCTGGGGGGTGACATTTGGACAGTTTTATATGAATCCATGTGGGCTTCTCAACTGTCAGATTAATAAACCTAGACGGTTGAGATTAAATATCTACTAAACAGCGTCGTTTAGGGGTTTAAATGGGTGGACCGGGTTTGGGGATGAGTTTTGGGTTGGTTTGGACGGGTTTAAGGGTGTTAATTAGGCTGGTTTCAGAGATTTGGCTTGGGCTGGCCCAAAACATGGGTACTTTTTTAAGACCTCTATTTCTTTTAATTTTCTCTTTATTTATCATTCATTTATTTTATTTTATTTTATATTTTTGTTAAATGTAAAATTAAAAATTAAAAAAAAACATGATTTAACTCTAAAATTAAATTAATTAATTTTCGAAAATTAACTAAATCCTAATTTAAGAAAACTAAGGAGAACAATCGAAAATTAAAAGCAAAAATACAAAAAGGACTATTTTTGTTATTTTCTTCCATTTTTGTAATGTTAATTAACTAGTAAATTTTAAAATAATATGGGGTCTTAAATGCGAATGCACTAAACTTTTATGAATTAAATCAATTAAAAATGCACACAAAAATATAAATACACACAAAATTACGCAATTAAATATTAAAAATTAAATAATAATAATAACAAAATCCTAATTTTAAGAATTTTATAGGAATAATTAAAGCGAGGCAAAAATTACGTGCTCACGGGTACCCCTATGAAGATGCATTTCAAGTGAAGCAGATGCTTAGCTATTGACGGGGTTTGAATCCTCCATCTCAATTGGAGGAATGCCTAGTCCTTAATTGGAATTGTGAGTGAAATAAAGTTAATGTTACACACAACTAGGGTGGAAAACGGGCGGTTGTCACGACCCGGATTTTTCACCATCAGGAGTCATGATGGCGCCTACTTGTGGAAGCTAGGCAAGCCAAATATTACTTACATTTCCATTAGTTACCAAACTCTTATTAAGACTTTAAAATTAAAAACATATAAATTACAGCGGAATAATTAAACTTAGTGGAAGACTTAGTCGATCTTATCAAATATGATAAAGAAATCCAAACACGATACACTACCCAAGATTGGTGTCACAATACTCACGAACTTCTAAGAATAATACACACAATTGTCTGAAAGAAATATAAGTTGTTCATCTCGAATACATGAGATAACAGAATGAAATACAGAGATAGAAGAGACAACGGGTCATGCGGACGCCTACAAGGCTACCTCGTAGTCTCAGTAGTCAGAATATCCACAATCGATACTCAACAAACTAATTCATAAGGCCAATTTCAACTTTTACAATATTCTGCCCGGAATAGTGAATTTCGACCCCGGGCCCACATGGTCAGAACTCGGGGTTCGGACCAAAATCCGGTTACCCATCCCCCCCACGAGTTCAAGTATATGATTTGTTTCAAAATCGGACCTCAATTCGAGGTCCAATTTCCCAATTCATGAAAAATCCTATATTCTACCAAAAACAAGAAATTCTACCATGAAAACCTTTGATTTCTATTGAAAAACATGTTTAATGTTGTTAGGAATTGAAAGAATTAAGTAAAAAGTGACTTACAATTGCTTTGAAGAAGAGGGAGTTCGTGAAAAATCGCCAATGGGTGTTTTTGGGTTGTGAAATGTGAAAAATGAAGCTCGAAATCGTGATTTACAGGTCTCTGTGTTCGCATTTGCGAACATGGGTTCGCAATTGCGAACCCCGACCAATTTCTGGAGTTTGAAAAATAAGCTAAGGATGGAAAATTCGAATTTGCGAACTTTGTTCGCATTTGCGAAGCCAAGGCAATACTGGGGTGTTCGCATTTGCGACATAATGTTTGCATTTGCGACATAATGTTCGCATTTGTGAACAAGGCTAGCTCCAAGTGACCTTCGCATTTGCGAAGCCTGGCTTAACACTGAAGGCCTCGCATTTGCGAGGTTGTGTTCGCATTTGCGAACCCAAGCCTTCCTGGACTCCCTTCGCATTTGCGATCAAGGGTTCGCATTTGCGAACCCTGCCTTGATCTGTCACCTTCGCAATTGCGAGAAATGCTTCACAATTGCGAAGCCAACAACTGGGTGAAAAACCAGCAGTGCAAAAATTCAGAAATTGAACCAACGGCCTATCAAATCTTTACCCGAGCCCCCGGGCTCCAAACCAAACATGTACACAACATCAAAAACACACTACGAACTTGTTCGTGCGATCACATCGCCAATATCACGTCGTTTTCATCAAATCAAGCCTCAAGTTCATGATTTTCATACTTTTGGTTTTCGAAACTTACAAACTTGGAACTCAAGGTCCAAAAACATATCAAACGACATCCAAATGTCACCAAACTTTGCAGAAAGCACATATATAATATTAAGACTTGTACCGGGCGTCGGAACCAAAATACGAGCCCGATACCAAGGTCAATTAATTCATTTTTCTCCAAATTTCTCATAGTTCGTGAAAAATCGCCAATGGGTGTTTTTGGGTTGTGAAATGTGAAAAATGAAGCTGGAAATCATGATTTACAGGTCTCTGTGTTCGCATTTGCGAACATGGGTTCGCAATTGCGAACCCCGACCAATTTCTGGAGTTTGAAAAAATAAGCTAAGGATGGAAAGTTCGCATTTGTGAACTTTTGTTCGCATTTGCGAAGCCAAGGAAATACTGGGGTGTTCGCATTTGCGAACAAGGCTGGCTCCAAGGGACCTTCACATTTGCGAAGAATGCTTCGCATTTGCGAAGCCTGGCTTAACACTGAAGGCCTCGCATTTGCGAGGCTGTGTTCGCATTTGCGAACCCAAGCAATCTTGGACGCCCTTCGCATTTGCGATCAAGGGTTCGCATTTGCGAACCCTGCCTTGATCTGCCACCTTCGCAATTGCGAGAAATGCTTCGCAATTGCGAAGCCAACAGCTGGGTGAAAAACCAGCAGTGCAAAAATTCAGAATTTGATCAACGGCCTATCAAATCTTTACCCGAGCCCCCGGGCTCCAAACAAAACATGTACACAACATCAAAAACACATTACGAACTTGTTTGTGTGATCACATCGCCAATATCACATCGTTTTCATCAAATCAAGCCTCAAGTTCATGATTTTCATACTTTTGGTTTTCAAAACTTACAAACTTGGAACTCAAAATCCAAAACATATCAAACGACATCCGAATGTCATCAAACTTTGCAGAAAGCACATATATAATATTTAAGACTTGTACGGGGCGTCGGAACCAAAATACGAGCCCGATACTAAGGTCAATTAATTTATTTTCCTTTAACAATTACATCAAAAATAATTTCACAGAGAAAAATTCATAACTTGGGCTCTAGGCCTCGGAATTCGACTCCGGACGAATGTCCAAGTCCCATATTTTCCTACGGACCTTCCAGGATCATCCAATCTCGGGTCCGGGTCCGTTTACCAAAAATGTTGATCGAAGTCAACCATATTAATATTAATATCATTTTTCTCCAAATTTCTCATAGAATTCATATTTTCTATCACAAAAACTTTCCGGCCACATGCCCGGATTATGCACGTAAATTGAGGCAATATAGAATGAGGTTTTCAAGGCCTCAGAAGCTCGAAATGATTAATAAAATAAGTGATGACCCTTTGGGTCGTCACAGCGGGTCGGGTCGAATTGGATATGAGCGGATCAAAATAAGTAATTTAAAAATGGATAAGTTATCCGACCCAAAACATAGTTGAGACAGATAAAAAACGAGTTTATCCGGCGGATAATATGGATATCCATATTATTATGACTTCTTAAATATGATCACTTATGAGAGAATTCCTAGTCTTCCAAAGTTGAGGAACTCCAATTTGAGGCTTTACAAATATAAAAGATAGGGATTTTTTCCTATCTATACCATATATGAAACCTTATTACAAAAAATATGCATATTTGGTAAATTACCCGCCATGTGTACTGTTTTTCTACAATTTGTATACCATTCATTAATTAGTAATTAATAGTAGCTAAATCTTCCTAATATGGCGCGCTAAAAATCACGAAAAGAATATCCTAATTGATTTAGTGACATTAATAGCTACAAATCTTCCTAATATGTCGCCTCTCTCTCCCTCCCTATTGTGCCGAGTCTTGGGTGAGTATGGAGACTTTTCAATCTTATGAGGTGAATCCGTGTCACCATCCTTGTTGGTGGATATATCCGTGTCATCCTCTTTTTTGTCATCATAAGACTTTTCAATCTTATGATGTTGCCTGTTTTGCGAGAAGAAAAGAAGATATCACCACATCAAAGTAGTTAATTCATGGCTTAAGTGGTATTATTATTAGTATAATTATTTTTATTATCATTATCTGATAATTACTACAAAGAGAACCTATAAGTGGTTAAACGATTATAAAAAATGGGTCTCATCTCTGTGTTTTTTGAGAAGAAGAAGGAATGTAGAAGAGGAAGTCTGATTTTATGTTAATATATACAAAATTCCTACATTTATCTACAAATAAACTATTAACAAAAATTTCTATTTCTTTTTATAAAATTCCTACAAAAAAACTACAAATAAACTACAAATCAGTTTTAATATTGTATAAAGTTGTATTGTTTTTAAGGGTATCTACAAAATTACTACATTTATACTACATTAAACTACAAGGCGGGTAATTACTATATAATGGATTGAGTACAATAAACTACATTTAACTACAATTAAAATACATTTAACTACATAATAACTGAGAACAACTACAATAAAAAATGTCAGTATAACTACAATTTAACTACAAAACCACTGAAAACAACTACAAATCTACCAAAAAAATAAACTACAATTTAACTACAAATATATTAACGAATATAAAAATATAAAATAACGACAATTAAACCTCAAAATTGAGACATATTAAAATGTTTCCAGAAACTCGTGGCCTTTGCATGGAATCTAATACACATGAAGAGTTTGAAAATTAGAACCACCATAATTCAAGGAGAAATAATACTCCCCCACCACCTATTTGCTTCCATGACGTTATTACCATGTGCCAACCTTTACATGCTTGATGCCTTCTTTCCTCCATTCTGATGATGAATAGTATTGAGTTGTATTTGTGAGATCAATCACCATTGTCAGGTACATCATCGTCATTGTCAGGTACATCATTGTCGTGGGGAGGGGGGGTGAGGAACGAAAAATTTAAAAATTAGAAGAGAGAGAAGCGGGTAACTAAATAAATTGGGAGATTTTATCCCTAAATACACTCCTACATTTAATGATAGCTTAATTAAAGCCTTAATTTGAATTATGGTACATAAATTGAAACTTGGTATGCTTAAATGTAATAAACACAAACCTTAAACATGGTTGGTAATAAGGTTTGCTATATGGTATACACATGTAAAAATTGCAAAATTATACACATTAGTTATCGATCTGGTTAACCATTTTCTAAGTGAATAATATGGTTCTTTATCCATATTCGACCCATTTTTAAATGGTTCATTATCCAACCCATTTTTTTATGGATAATATGGGTGGATAACTGTTTTCTTTTAACCACTTTGCCACCTCTACGCACAACATTCTCACAACATATTTTCGAACTTCAAATTCAAGTTTTTTATTTATGATATTATTCCTCCAAAATATGGCATTTTCTTGGTTAGGTGAAAGCGGCCTACTATGATTTGAAAATTTGGTTAGGCAAAAGAACTTGAAACCTAAGTAACTCCTGCGTGTCAGCGTATCAATGTTTCTTGAGATTTCAGTACCACAGCGTGTCAATGATACATAGCAAGTATGTTATGTTATAGTCGAAGTGTACACATGCTCTGGTCTGAAAACCATAATCCCTAAAGCTGTGTTCTTGAAAAATTTGGTAAAAGGGTTGGAATTATAACCATAAATCTTGATTTTTGATGTTAAGAATCAGAATATTAGGCCATGAATGAATAAGGTCTGCTATGGTGTTTATTTTCGTATTCACATTCCTACATCTTCATTTGTCAAGTCTCAGCATCGCGTGTCACTAGTTATGATTGATTATGTGTTGAGTACATCTTATCCAAGAACAGCTTCTATTGACTACAACAACAATATCATTGATAGAGGGACAGAAAACTTTAAAACTCAAATAAGAGATAAAAGGAAGAAAAGAAAAAAGTTCCGTGGTTATCTATCTAGCCAGTTTATCTAGTCCTACTACAATAAGTTACAAGAATAACCAAGAAAAAGTAACAAAGCTATGTAATTTTCATAGTTCATCTTTTCCATGGCTAGACTCGACCTTGGCACCTTCTTTGACTTCGGAACTCTCCGATGTAGTTGAAGAAGCTGGTTTTGGAAGCTTGAAAGGAATAGATGCATGTTTCTTGATAAACTTGTACAACGCCACCACAGTTCGGTCAGCGTCAACTGGAATCTGTAGAATCATAAAAATTAGGCTAAATACATAGGCAGCCCCCATGTCTCCCGAACGATCATAGTACGGCTAATCATCTAATATAAAATCAATGAGTAGATCTCACCAAACTTGGCTCTAATTTTCATTTAGACACTATCTTACACTTGCACCTATTGAACACTTTATCTTGCTCAAAGTGTGTCTCAGACCCTTCAATATTGACTACCAAAAGAAACAAATAGCGTGCAAATAACTCGCGGCTGATGTGGCAATAAGACGAGTAAAATCAAGACACGTGGTTTTTTAAAGCCACGAGGAAAGAGGGAAAAAGCTTTTCAGCTCAAAATTCGTCTCTTCTGTCTCTAATTGTGCTAGATCTTCTGTCCTTTTTTTCTTTAAAATTGTACCCCAACACACAATCGTCTTCTTCCGTTTCTTAATCTAAAACCCATACAAAAAATATTCATCATTCTTTTCTACTTTCATTCACCACATAGCAGCAATGGGCCTTTCAGGGATCAATTAGGGTGTTAATGGTTTGGTTCGAACTGTTATTTTATAACATTTGTACCCTATCCAATTTTTCGGTTATTCTATTATGTATAACCAAAATTAGACTTTTCGAAACCGTCCAATTATGTCGGTTTCACGTCGGTATCGGTATGGTTCAGTTAATTTTCGGTATTTTTTTAAATATCATGTAAAATTCACCAGTAAAAATAGAATGCAATAACATATGTTCTTTTACAAGACTTACCAAAACTTTCTTGACATTTTTACTGTTTAAAGGGTAATGAATGTAAAAAACATGAAAGATGTCAAGAGTATAGATCCATCAACTATTCGACAGCAACGTAAAAAAAACAAAGAAAATATAAATCACACGAGTGGAAAGATATTAACCAAACCAGGACACAAGAATAAAGTTTAATTTAAATATTCAAAAAGATAAATCTAAATTGTATGAAAGGAAACATATTCAATACATTGTAGTTTTCTCCTCATAATCGCCAGAACACTTTGTATCTTGCTAATAAAGATACTTGAAATAACTTAGTTTAAATATAAGTAATATAATAGATTTTAGGAATTAGTATTTTGAATTTAATTACTTGTTTGCTTGAACATTTTTCATAATTCCAAGAACCAATGAAAAATTTAATGCTTTATTCATTTTAAACTTACTATATAAATATATTCTCCACATAAAAAATTTATTCGGTACGGTTCAGTATTTTTCGGTTTCTTTTTATAAAATAGAAAACCTACCCTAAATATCGGACGATTATAGATTTATATAAAAACATATGGTTTCTTTAAAATAAACCTAAAAATCGGTTCGGTTCGGCCAGTTTAGTCGGTTTTCAAATATCCATTGACTATTATCAATAATTGATAACTCTAAAATTTTATCTAATATACATATTGAAGATGAAGAAAAAAAATCAATACAGAAAGTCCAAAAGGATTATTCATTATTGGATTTGTAAAATAAAAAAAACAAAAGGGAATGCATTTGTGAGATAATATATGATTATTGGTGGTTTTTTTCTCCAAAAAAAAAAAAAAAGAGAAATACAGAAGAGTATGAGTATGCTGGAGGCTTATGATGGAGGAAGGTAAGGAAGAGATGTTTTATATGTGGAGAGGTTTGATCAAATCAATGGTGTTCAAAGAAGGAAAAAGAAGAGAAAGAAGAAGAAAAATGAAAGAAATAGTAGAAGAATGTGGTAAAAAACATGACTGTTTGAATGAAAAATAACAAGGGTCGGAAGATTAATTTTCCGGCGAAACTCGATATTTTCCGGTAAAGGCAGATTCTCTACGCATTAAATTTGGTGCAAAACACGTATTTGCCATGTCACCATAGTGTGTTTTTGATGAGCAAGATAAAGTGTTCAATAGGTACAAGTGTAAGATAAGGTGTCTAAATGAAAATTAGAGTCAAGTTTAAGGGGCTATCTATGTATTTGGCCTAAAAATTACAATAAGACTTGCTAACTTGCTTATTTTAGAGAGGCGAAAAACAAACAAAATAACCATCACTTACAGGATTCATGCTCTTATTCGCTGCTGGGAAGAAGAGGAGTGTGGGAAATCCTTCAGCCTGTAAAGGAGTGGATATGGTCTTCCATTCAATAATTGCATCAAACAAATGACTTGAAAGAAACTCTCAGGCAGCAAATATAAATGAACAACGAAAACCGGTAAACTACTGTAGCAGGGTTCAGAAAAGCGCCCGCTTCCTCGCTTTAAGCGAGAAGCGAAGTGGAGCGGGAGGCTGGGCGCTACTCTAATTAAAAGCGGCTCAGGTAAAGAAAAGCGCCCGTTTCTCCCTAAAAAGCGAGAAGCGGTGAAGCGGAACGAAGCGGTCGCTTTTTTGAATTAAAAGACCTAAAGTCTTTTTTCAATTAAAAAATAAAATCGTTGACTTCTGTTCCAGACCTAGTAGTTTCTTCGACTTCTTCAGCAGCTAGTTTAGGGTTCTAAACCAGCGATTTCTTCAAGCAAACTAGGGTTCTTCTTTTCTTCTTCAACACTACTACAACAACTTTCAAGTTTCAACAGGTTTGTTTTGCTTTTGCACTTTTTATTTTCATTCTTCTTCTTTTTCTTCTTCTTCTTTTTCTTTCTAAACATCCAAAAAGTGCCGAAATGCTGGCGAATTTTTTTCAGAATAATTCTGCCCAAATTCTGTCCAGTTTCTGCCCAAATTTTGTCCAGTTTCTGCCCAAATTCTGTCCAGTTTCTGCCCAATTTGATGCTACTCTTTAGTTTTTAAATTGAGGTATTGAACATTTGCTTACAATTACATGTGTTATCTATACCGTATTTATTTTAATTTTTTTTTTAAAATTCCGCTTTACTTAAAAAAAGCGGGCGCTTCGCTTCTTGCTTCTCGCTTTTCGTGAAATGGGGGTTGTCGCTTTTCCTCGCTTCACGCTATTTTTCACACTGTACTGTAGCAAAAGCAATTAGGAAAAGCAGCAGTTCATGACCAAACTATACAATCTTGTTCTGATCAATACTAAAAACTACCTTTGCCTGAGGGTGCTCATTTGTGGTACCATCCATTTTGGCTATAACAAGAGACTCAACGACATGTAAGTGCTTTGCGAGTTTGTTATATGTTGGTTCTAGAGCTTGGCAATGACCACACCATGGTGCATATATCTAAACAAAAACAAAAAAGTAAAGATGAATAATACAAATAGAATCCTGAATAATGAAAAGGAAACCGGGAAAAGTCACTTTACAGTTTAGTAGCTTGTCTAATACCTCCAGAAGCACATCTTTTGACTCATCTAGAACAATGTCATCAAAATTGTTCCCCACTACTATTTTGACATCCCCCTCATTCTGTAATAATCAAGACATGAAACAGAGAGCTGAATCAGCACAACTACGTCACAAAATCTAGGCCAGGAAGTGAAATCACACCTACATTCTCAGGAATAGGGTCTGATTTATAGAAAGCTCTAAGCTTGCCTCCCAAAAAGTCCTCTCCAAATGCCTGATAGATAAGAAAGATGAGAAAAATGCAGTTAAACACTTCCTGATAGAAATAGTTAATAAGTATGTCACCAACAAACAAAAGGAGGCATTCTACCTTAAGCTTCTCAACAGTGATCTCTCCATCAAAAATATATTTCCTGGGATCCTCATTACCTGTATATCCAATAACCTACAGGAAATAAACAAACAAGATGATAAACATTGCAACCTTGGTTCCAAAAAGTCCCCTCTTGCCCATTATAAGTTGTTGATTATTACCTTTGGAGAATCTCCAGTGGCTCCAAAGTAATCCGATACTGGTTTTCCAACTTCTTCATCATCCATATTGACAAAAACAAAGATAAGCTGCAATTATCCATGAAAAGAATACATGGTTTGAGTCAATTGATAGTTTCTTCATCATCATGCAGATCAGCATCACAACTACATTTCCATCTCAGACAGCAAATATACAGCCAAGGGGGTCAAAGTTTTGAATTTTTGCTGCAAAATTTATGGAAGATATGTAGAAATCTGCATCAATAAGCACGTGCACCTTCAACACCCACTACCAAAAAAGCAAAATATATGCATAAGAAACTACAATTGCAAACTTGGAAAAACAACAACAACCTAGTAAAAATCCCACAAGTGGGGTCTAGGGAGGGTAGAGTATACGCAGACCTTGCCTACCCCAGAAGGGTAGAGAGGCTGTTTCCAATTATAAAGTTGGAAAAAGAAAAGAAAAAAAAGCCATAGATATAATAACATTAACATATTAATGCAATTGAATATCAAATCAGATAAAAGACATAACACTTTAAGTTCCAGGTAAACAATTAAGCATGATTCCTAGAGGGTGACATTAGACAGCAAAAATGGTTCACGGAGAAAACAACAATCAAGAAAAAAAGTGAGCTTTTCTTTTCATTCGAAAAAAAGCAGTGGTCTTCCAGTGCCTTCATGATGTTTTGCAGATCAAGAAACTTAATGGAGATTTACATTTCAACCAGAGTTGTTTGATCATGAAAATGACTTAATCTTGCTATCGGGAGTTTGGCACTACACGAATCTTTAGGACCATCCTTTTTTTTTTTTTTGGTTGGGTTGGGGGGGTTGGGTGGGGTTTAAAATTATTTGGGTTGTGCTCCAAAATATTTTCCTGCTCTTTCATTTTGATTCCTTATGATTCAAAAAGCTGTGGGAAAATGAAAGAAGTCATAGATGTAAATAGGTCTCTTCCTTTATTTGTAATTGTGGTTTCCAACACAAGCTTTGTGTTGATGAATATACTGTTACCTTTATCAAAAAAAAAGGAATAAGTCAGCTTGTAAACTAACTAGAGGAGTCTAATTTTAAGATTCTCCTATTTTTTCAACTAATGTGGAACTACAAGCATTCAATTTACATACATCGTTTTAGAAGAGGTAAGTAGTATTATACTCGATGTAGTTAATCTAAAGCATAAATGTATATTATGCTTAACTTTTGGTGCAACATGAATTCGGCAAATGTTTTAGAGCCGGAGGAGTTGGCTGAGTTCTTTAGCCTCTCTGTAAAGTTATCTTTTAGATGTACTCCTATCCAACTTTTTCTTAAAGTTGCCCCCCTCTTTACATCAATAAAATTCTTTCAATTACCTATCAAAAAAAATGTATTATACACAACTTCTCACTAAGATGGTGCTGTACAGAGGGAAGCATAAAACCAGAAGCCTCTTTTATTCATGGAGGAATCCTATGAGATCTAAAAACTGATTGTACCTCATTTGCATGTGCATTTACACCCAAAATCAAAACAAAACAAAAAATTGCAGTTGTTCAACTTACATTCTTCTTCTCTTACACTATCTTTTTTTTAGTGAATGTGTTGGTGGGTTTGGGGGGGGGGGTTATATAGGTGAATCATGACTTCCCATCCAACTAGGGAAAAGCATTCAGCTCAATCTCGTTGTGATCACCATTGCACCACCGCTCGTCATGTCTCACACCCCCAACCCACACAAACACTGTCAACATCAGACCAACAATTTGCATTAACCCCAATGAGATAACTTGAATAGCACACAGAACAAGAGTAACAGAAGGAAAAAAAATAGTATACAAGAGTACATGTGTGTATCTGATGCGTATTTTAGTTGAAATTGATGTTATCAATGTCTAAGTCATTATCGAGATGCGTGAAGGACATTGAGAGATGGAATTTTCCTCTGCAACATAAAAAAACCTCTTTCTAACAAAGAGGTTATGAATTCAAAATATTTGCATAATGTTTTACTCAACAAGATTAAAAAAAAATCCTATGAATATCTCTCATGGTGGTAAAAGTGCTGTGTGTATATCGTTTTCACTCCTCTTCATCCTCTTAATGACCACAACTAAGGGGCAAGCAGGGTGATTTAATGTGAGAAGCAATCTTCTGCTAACATAAAGCACTTATAAGTGATGATTCCACAGAATTAGCCTTCTGTACGAAACCACACACCCGTATTGTTGACATCACA
This sequence comes from Nicotiana noctiflora, assembly GCA_032618575.1. Taxonomy (NCBI): domain Eukaryota; kingdom Viridiplantae; phylum Streptophyta; class Magnoliopsida; order Solanales; family Solanaceae; genus Nicotiana; species Nicotiana noctiflora. The sequence continues at coordinate 159,214 of JASVEL010001225.1, read as the reverse complement.
TACTAAATGAAGCTTAATTACCTTTCCCTTGAAAAGTTTTGCAGCTTCTTGAAATGTTGGGAATACTTTATCCGTATCATTTGTTGTGGCAAAAAGCAAAACCTGAGTAAATGCATTAACCACAAATTTGTAAAAGAGAAAGATACACTTCCATAGTTCCATTACGCAAAAGTCACTCTATTACGCAGTAACACAACCAATTTACCTGCTTCTTAATTGGACTCTCAAAAATTGAAGGCCCTGTTTCTCTAGTAAAAGTTGTCACTAGAGGAAGCTTATTAGCAGATACGAACTCAGCTATTGCAGACTTGGTGAATTGACCATCTGAAGCCACAGTTTAAGAAAAAGAAAATGAGTTATATCCTATTTGTCTTTCTTTAGCTCTTCTCAAACTTCAATTGATTATAGAGTAAGAAAGAAAGCAACTAGGTTGGACACTAGAAATTAGTCCCACTTAAAACAACCTCCATGGCCCTGAAAGTAATCCATAAAATATCATTTTGTTTAGCTTCAATCTGACCCATTTGAGACCAAAACAATGAAACTGAAAAATGAAAATTGGATGGTAAAAATATCTATAAGCAGAAAGATCTTATGTTAGCAACCCGAGATTCTACTAAAAAAAACTTGGATATTGAAATTGGCAAAGTACTGAGTTCCGTTTAAATTTGTTAATTGAAAAAATATGTGGGCATAAATTCCATTCAGCACATGAAGCATGTAGGTTTCCGATCTCAATATTAACCTTAAACCTCCAAATATAGTGTCATGCGATATATATGCATTGCTGAAAACTAGATGTACTTAAAATGCTTGCAGCAATCAAGTTGCCCATATACATGAGAGCAGAAATTAAGCAAGTGAGGTTTCTCTTTTCTCCAGATATGTTATCCAAAAAAGGAGATAGTTTTGGTACCAACAAAATAGTAAAAGGGATAAAGGGACCAGCTAACCATAATGCACCACTTTCTCCGCTTCCTTCTTAAGAAAGACTAAAGCAGGGCGTTTAGCAATATCTTCAATGTGGAATAGCTTGGCCACGCTAGGATTTGTTGTCTGGTAAAAGTTAAGGCCATCTTCAAGTTTTGAAGCAGCTGCAAGCTGCTCGGTTTCAGGACCCTGTAATTGTTTGAACAATCACAATAAGAGGAATCAAATGATAAGAGCCCATTGACTGGTAAAAATGTTTAGTCGCAGATAGTCCATATGGTGCTATTAAGAACTCGAAAAGAAAAAAGAAATAGGTTCAACGTTAAAATCCATAACAATGTAATTAAAGCAAACAGTCGAGGTGCAAAAAAAATAGCTAAAAGATTAGAAGGAAACATTATGTTCCCAATAAATGAAGCTCATAGCATATGGTAATGGAAAAAAAGTAATTCGCTTAAGTGCCACAAAAATATCCACAATTATTTTCATAGCATCAGAAATAAAAATTTGAGAGCCGTAGAAAGTTCACATTGTATTATTTAATCACCCAAAAATATAGAAAGAAAAAGCTATTCCCATAACAAGGAGAAGCCTCAAAAAGCTGAAGCAAGCAGTATATCAATAAGAACTGAAATATGCAATAACAACCTATGTTGCTCGGATCCTTCAAAATGTCAACGGCGCGTGTTGAGTCCTACAAAATCTATTCATATTGTGAGGATCCGGCATTGATGCAGCGCCATTTTTGGAGGACTCGAGCAACATAATAACATTGCAGCACAAGTAACCAATATGTAAAAAGTAGCATGCTAGAGTATGCAATACATACCACCAGGGACTCAAGGAACCCCAAAACAACTTTGTTCTCAAAAGTTAGTACACGCTCTGCATCCTCTGTTGTTGTTATGTTGTAAATGGCAGGTCCTATCTTCTTCTTGATCCAAGTCACAATTGCATCTCTAAAAGCGAAACATTCTTATCAACTTAAGACCAGCATGAAAGTGTAAAAGTTTGGTTAAAAGGAGAAGGGGAATACATCTTCTTTTTTTATACAAGTAAAAGTTTATTAAAAGGGTACCAAGATGGTATAAAACTCATACAGAGACCAAATAAGCAGCCTACTATGCTTTTCTTCCTAACAAATCCAAAAAATCCATGTACTGAAAAGGGAATATATCTGCTTCAAACAATCATCTTTCAATCATAATTCACAACAAAAACTATTTAAAGTAGTGTGTCGGAGTCCGCAATTTGGGCCATTCTATGACTGTTTAACTTGAGTATGCTATTCTACGAGAAGGATTTGCAAAGGAAGCAAGGAAGTTATGATTTCTAAAACTTTTCCACATGCCATCATGAAACTAAAGCCCATATTTGCAAACTGGGTGCTGCCTATTTTCACCCTTAAACGAAAACAAATGTCAGAAGACACAAATCAAACTAAAACCTAAGGACTCATTTAATCTTCTGGGACATGAAGGAAGATTGCCTACACCATCAGTGCTGCCATAACATCTTAGATATGTATTCAAATTACAAGCTGATGCATCATAAATCATTGTAGAAGGCGAGAAACATACTAGACAATCAGAGGCTCATAATCAGGGGCAGGGCTAGGTACGAATATTCTATTGAATTGCCTTTCTAGAAAAATTATACTGTGTAAATAGAGGGAAAAAAGGAACCCTTTCTTTTCTTTGTTGAATACAAAGGAGTTCAAAAATTGCTTTTGATTGTAGGTTCAAATTCTAGTTTCCTTTTGAATCGCCTTATATAAATCTTTGGCTTCGGCATTCTCATAATTAAACTAGCTAAAAACCTAAAACCAATATGCAAAAATCAAAGATTTTTCATCATTTAGTCTTTTTCCACTTGTAAAAAAACATCATCGCCAAAATAAACTCTTGAAGTACTAACTTTCGAGCTTACAGTAAAGAAAGAAGACTCACTTGGTTCTTTGGCCATTATAAGGTTGGTGTTCACCATCAACAAAAAAATAAATACTAGGAAATCCTTGAACTTCATAATTCTCTGCCAACTCATTTTCCAGCGTGGCGTCGACTTTGGCCAACAGCACATTCTCCGACTTCAGCTCCGTAGCCGCGGCGGCGTACTCTGGAGCGAGTTCCTTGCAGTGCCCACACCACGGCGCGTAGAACTCCACCAATACATACTTATTGTCCTCGACGAAGTCAGTAAAGTTTCTATCCGCCAAAACGACGACGTCTTTATCGTCGAACTTAGGACCTTCATCTTCGTCCTCCGCCTCGTTATCGAACGCCGAGGGGACTTCGAAATCGTCGTAATTCTCGAAGTCTTCGTCGTCGTCGAAATCTTCGTTGTCGGAGAAGGTGTCAGTTGGGAAAGTGTTGTGCTGTGCGGCGTCGGTTTCGTCGTCGGCTTCGAGGAAGCTGAGGTCTTCGTCATCGTCATCGGCGGCGGAAGTAGGAGGTTTGGCGAGTGATGGGGTGAGTAAGAGAGAGGAGAAAAGAAGGGAAGAGAGAAAAAGGAGGTGAATGAGTCGACTCGGCATTTTGAGTCAGTAACAGGTTGACTCGGATCGATGTGAGAATGTAATCTCGACTGTGAGATCCGACAGAGACTAGCTGAGACTTCAGAGTGAGAAGAGGTGGAGCTCAGTGTAACTTTTCAAACATTTGCAACTGGCCCATACATTTTCCTCAAAATTACAGTATCTACCCTGGATTACAACAACAACAACAACAATCCAGTATATTCCCACAAGGTGAGGTCTGGAGAGGGTAATATATAGACAGGCCTTACCTTTACCCGAGAGGGCAGAGAGGCTGTTTCCAATCGACCCTTGGCGCAGGGAAAAGAAAGACAAACAAAAACAAAAACCGCATTAGTTACTCCAGCATACATCGCATAAAAGTTATCTAAACATAAGAGACACCAGCAATGACTACCACATGAGAACATAAACTAATTATCCATGGGCGGCTCTATCACGCCTCACTCACCCCGAAAAAGGAATACAAAAAATATAGAAGTTACTGTCCTACAACCCTGATACCTGGATTCTTGAAGAATATAAACTTTCGCACTCCGTTTTCATTTTCTTGAATATTTCAGTATTTTACAAGGCATTAGGATTTCTTGAAGTAAATATTTCAGGTGTGAGAACTATATATCTCTTGATTGGCAAAGAAGTCACAATTCACAACGAAGAGGGGACACATTACTAATCTTAATAGTTGTTTAGTGTAGTCAGGGCGGCCCAATCAATTTTGGAGCCCAAAATTTTAACCGATCTTGATTTTTTAATTTTTTTAATTATTTATTTGAAGTCAATATTTTAGCTTTTCTTATATATAAAATTATTAATATTTTTTTTATAATCAATAACTCCTAATAAGTATTTCTCAATTGATAATATAATGGATCCATTTATTCTTTCTTGTTCCATTGTTGTGCTTAGGTAAGATTTTATCAATTTGAATTTTAAAAACTTCTTTACGTTGAAGCAACGGTAATATGAGTTATTAACACTATTCCATAAGCAATATAAGCATTTGAAAAATAATTAAATATTTTTATTTGAATAAGTGTATCAATTAAACTGTTATCTTCTAATTGTACTATTTTTTTAATACTTTTAATTCAGAAAATAAATCTAAACCATCAATATCGAATTTATTATTACGTTTTAAGGAATCACGACTAAGGCAATATTTTTTTAAAATTTCCAACATCTAATGATATTAATTTTTACTGTTAAGTAGAAAACCAAAAATATTTTCATATGCTTTGAATTGTCCAAATCTATTTTGAAGTGAAAAAATAGTCTTGTCAATTATGTATAAAAATAATCAACTCTGAAGGACTCTTTGAAAGTTTTTGAGATTTCATTATGAATATTTGTATCAGATTATTACTTTCTATATCACACGTTTCATGCAAAATTCGAGTTCGATATTCATTTTAAGAACAATTTTCTTGGTAGAAAGAAATCAAAATTTTTGTTGTACAAAACTCTTTGTTAAAACTAATACATAATATATTAAGTGTAACAAAAAATGGGACCCTCACAAATATGGGGCCTAAAACGATTATTTTATTTGCTTTATGAAAAGATCGCCCCTTATTGTAGTGCCATTGTGTTGTTGTTAAATGAAGAGGTTCTACTTTATACCTTTACTAAAAGATGCTAATTTAAACTCTCTGTATATTGTGATATTTGGTTAAGTACTTCTTTTAGTTTGAAAAAAAAAATTAATTTGGTAAATAATTTCTTTTAGTTTGATTAAAAAATAATACTCAACAAAGTTTTCTCTTAATATTTTCTTATCCCAACTCTTCTAATCCCCTAAATTGTACGAGTTTAATTTATATGCACCGATAGGATATATATATTTTTTATCGTTTTATATGGGAAGAAATTACTTAGTGATTTTGCCTATGCTTGGATTTGAACCCGAAAACTTATGATTTCACCTACTTCATTGACCACGATCTCACCCTTTGGTACTATTATTTGAATAGTTGTAGTAGATTACTATTTTTATTTACGGGATATGGTCCTCTCTCTGGGTTGAAGTTATATGGGGAAAAAAATCAGAAATAGCATGATTTACAACTGCTAATTGAACATTAGCCTCATTTTCAATATAATTAAAATTTAGCTATTTTTTTAATAAAAATAAAATAGAACAAAAATACATTTAGAATTCCGAAAAAAATCTTGCATAATATGCAGGCGTTTGAATTTTTTTATATGAAACTCTAGCATAATGTGATAAATTTTCAAATAATATGCTAAAAAATTATACACACTAGAGCTTCATAATTCAGTATATTAAGCTGCAACATTTCATACTTCAACTAAGGTTTTTGATCAAATTTTATTTTCGCATAAAATAATCACTACAGTATTTTTTAATAACTTTCCAAATGTTAGGCTACTTTTTCCATTAACAACATTTATTACATTAAGGCCCATTAAGCCCATATTTCAGGGACGGGTCGACTTTTTGGGGGTAAGAAAACAAAGCCAATCTTTCAACAAATCGGAGAGAGGCGTCTCAAAATTCAAAGCTTGGTCTGTGCGGAAATTCAATCGCAAGGATGATCAGCATCCTTACTCAGGTCAGTTATAGATTATCGCCCTTCTCCTTTACATTTTGATTGTTCATTATCAAATGAAATCGTTTGATTCCTCAACGCGTATGTATGTAAATGAACGTATGGAATTTTGATTATTCAAACTTTCAGGAGCGTCTTCTCGGCGCTGCTTTAGGTAGCATATTGACAGGTGTTGTGGTTTTGGAACAACGTAAAAGCATCTATAAGAGCATCTCCGAGAATCAATCTCGATTTTTCCCTCAATCTAAGGTAGGTTTCAATCGCGCCTCTCCTCCCCGTCTCAACTCTCAATTCTGATTGAAGAGCTTCTTCCTTTGCCCAAGCGCTTTATTCGCCCCTTAAATTTTGTGATTTTCACTTTGTTCTATCATCTATGAGTTTTTTCCGATAACTGGGCCTGATGTTGATTTCCGAATTAGTGTTATCAGCTCATATTAAATTTCTCTGTGTGTGTATTCAAATATATAAACATATGTGTGTGCATGTGCATTTGCGTTTATGTTTAGTAATAGGATTTAAGTTATATACTTGGACATTGTTAAACTTTTGTACACCATTAATAAATTTTAACTTGCGATAACAAGTTAATTACTCTTTATATCAGATATTCAACTTGCTAATAAGTTATACTTATCAAGAGAGACCTGATTGTGTAAATATTTTTTACATAGTGAGTGCATATATTTTATACTCTTTTAGTAATATAGAATGAGTAAATTGTCCTTTAGTTGGCATTCAATCGACTGCCTAATGATCACATTTAAGACATTTCCATAGCACTAAGAAGTATGTTATTAACTTCTTCACATGACCTTCATTTTGTTGGGAAAGAAAAAGCTACTAACTGCATATACTTTATATAGGGTTGAGAAAATGGTACGAAAATTTGAGAGCAGTTATTCAAATTTGATACTATCATTTTCTGAAATTTTGAAATTTGTTATGTATTCTTTGGCCAAGTGTGTATGTTTGTGCAAGCAGTCTATGGTTCAAAGATATATCAGTATGAGCTACAAAGTATAAGATATGCATATATTACCCATGCATGACAAACCGTACTTAAGCAATAACTCTCCTTTAAGGGATCCAAATTAACAAATTGTTCGAACATCACGCTCAAGTGCACCCATACCTATGTGTATGCAAAATCCTTACATCAAAAGTTGCTTTTTGTGCTACAAATTTACCATTTTTTCTCCATCTTATATTTATAGATGAGTAAGTAGTTCTCGACATATGCATCGAAGCAGCTGTGGAAAACAATGGCGGTTATTTTTGGGTTCATGCGTGATGTTGATTTCACATGAATCAATCACATTATGACTACTGATGAAGAAACCACATTATGATTAAATGCTTATTTGTGTAGCGAGTATGAATCCCTATAACTAGTATAATACATAGAATACTGCTCCATATAAAGAATGTTAAGCCCTTCCAAACAGTAAGTTCAGATTTTGGGATTGCTCCAGACTTATCTGCTATTCCCTCCGGTTCACAATAAGTGACCAATTTGCTTTTAGCATACTCATTAAGAAAATACTAAATTCTATACATAAATACCTACTATGACTAAACTGCCCCTAATTAAACATTTAATGTGAGGAGTAAGAATATTTTTTTGGGATATGTATATAGGGGTTATGCTGAAAAAACAAATTGAATTCTTTCTTGATTACATAACTGGGCACTTATTTTGAACCAAAATGAAAAAGCAAATTGGTCACTTATTGTGAACCGGAGGGAGTAGTAAACATTATAGGCCTAAAATTTCATAATTGTAAGGATTTTCAATGGCAATAGCTTGGCTATGTTGGAAGCTTTTGCCTGTGGTGTTCAATTGTCCATACCCTTTTGTGAAGAAGAAAGATATTAAATGCTCATGAAGATGGTTGTTATTGTGTTTTGCTAGTTCTTCTTAGAACCGTGGTGCCAAAGGTACCTAATAGAAAACAAAGTGATGAGTCACAGTCCCATGTACAATCATCGGCCGGTTCTGGCTGGGCTGAGGGAAGTATAACTTACTGCAAGTATGTCTAAAAATCTCGAGTATTGACGTATAATTGGGTCATAGAATCGAGAGATAGAACTTGCTTTGCTTTGTGACCTTTATTGAGTATAAAATTATTAGTGGAGTAAATTACGAAAATTTTGTGTCGGTGTTTGTGAAGAACCATAAAGTGGAACCAAAAGATCTTCTTAGGGAAGTCATAAAGCAGCTTTAAGTTGAGTTCAACTAAATATGCATATTTTATCAATAATAATAAAAAAGGAAATGTTCTGTCAAGCAATGTGGGCTTATCTAGCCAGTTATTACTTCGAGTTTCTGTGTAGGTTAACCAATTTGCTTAAAATATTCCCTGCTGGTGGTTTGATGTTCAATGGTACGTAGATAAGTGAATTTCTGTCCGTGAATCTACATAAATAATTAATAGAGCAGTCTCAATAAATGCCTTCAGACTAGCCACCCAAAGAAAAAGCAAACCCTGAAATGTTCTATATTTTTCTTTTCTTATTCAAGTCATAAGTTTGACCATGTATTGTGTTTCAATTTGATGGTCATTTTCACCACCTATCACTACTCTTGATATTTTTCTTTATTTTCACAGTGCCATTTATTAGATGTAAAGCTGGTGACGGACAAGATGTTTATTGTTGCAGTGTATGTTTTGCTTAATGAGAATATGTTATTTATATAATATTTTTAAATAGCCTTGTCCTTTGATTATCATGACCACAACTGTGATTCACATGTACAGTACATATGAAGTTTCAAAGCAAAATTTGAGGTTTTCATTATTTATGATAAACAAAATCAACTCATCATTCTGTGCCTTTCTAACCATATTTTTAATCTATTTGAATATTTTCAGACAATAGAGCACACCCCGAAACAGAAGTCTGGTATAGAGTTTGCACACCTATGGAACAAAGCTGTGGATCAAGCATTAGGACCTGTCATCAAGTCTCTCGGCTCACGTGGGTGGTAAAAATGTTGTGTGATTTCACAACAGATCTTGAAATTGTATCTTTTTTATTTGTTAGGTTCGTAGAAGCACACATGCCGGTGCATCCTCCATTGTATCTTTTTGCTTTGACTCGTTGAAAAGGGGAAGTGGTACCAATTGCAGTTCTTGCACTTACATACTATCATGTTGCTGATGTTTCTTTCCTGACTTTGGTCTGTGATGAATACTGTATTGTAAAAACTTAGGTGTTCCACAGTTGCTAGCTTTATCCCTGCTATTGTTCCTGAATATATGGATCGAAGGCCACAAAAGAATGTACATTCTGTTTCTGTGATGTTGGTTGATCCAGAATTGGTGGAACCAACTTTATCGACAGTTTACCCTGGTCGATGTTGTAAGATGCTATCATACAATAAGGTTCAGCATCATGTTATCACACTTTCCGAACTCCCCATCCTTGACCCTGCTTTTTCTCCTCATTTTCCATCTACCAACTTTAATTGAGAAAGTTTGAGGGGCAGGAAGTACTTATTTTAAGCCAGAAGTTGAATTATATCGTTGTTTCAACTTCATCAAATCAGGTCATAAGACTACAGGGCTTGCTACTTTTATTAAGCAGTTGAAGGAGGAATGCCATACTCATACATGATAATACTGACATGGGAGGAAAAGCATGACACATTTAGTCGATTTCTTCTGTGAGATTGACCATTACATTATTCAGGCAGGTGCTATATTTCCTTTAGGTGAAGAACATTTGATCATCTGCTAGCTCGCTTAAGCTCATGAAAGTGCAAACATCAGTCTGCCTGATTGATGTTTTGGCGTACCTTGCACTGCATCTTTTTGGAAATGCGAACAAGTTTAGGACGATGACTTGCTGTAGAGCTTGAATAGGACTGCTAAGACCATGAACGCCTTGAATCCTATTGATAATTAAGTCTCAGAAAAAAGATTTTAATTTAGAAGATTGGGGCTTCAGCCTGATTGGTGTATGGACACATAAAGCAGTATGCCCTGTGGCAAGGGCAATTAATTGGGTTGGATTTTGTTGTAAGCAAGGCAAGGGACTTAACTGTATGCAATTAGCTATAATTGGAGATTATTCTAGTGGTTCACTAATTCTATTTATGATCGTGATGTTAAATAGCAGATTCACTGGTTTAGGTGAGTGCTTTAAACTTGTAAAGGGCTAGCTAGAGTCTGGAAGACTTTTCTTTTGGAAAATAAAAAATAAATGCGATAGACAAGCAGGAGTCTGATTTATGGATAGGGTTGCACTAAGATGAATATGATTTCTACACCCTTAACTAGATTCTCTGGTTCGAGTATTTGAATGGAAAAAATCCTTATAGGGAACACTTTCTTTCTAATGGATCTTACACGATACGAATCTCGATTAGTCTGGGTCCTAAAGTGATATTTTACTTGCTCAAAATGTGTCTCTCTGCGCAATGATAGGATCCACAAACTACAAATGGCTTTGGTTTTTTACGAATCCCTGTGTTGGTAATCATTCACACACATGTAGGAAACATTTTTTATTTGTTTGTTTGATTCTGAATCCTGAACAGAGGGTTTACTAGAAATATGCTCTCTATCTTTTTAAAGACAGGCAGAGTTTGTATACACTGCACTTCTCACACCCCATTTATAAAAATATATTGGGTTTTTTTGTTATTATTTTTTGACTCTGAAACTTTAATAGTACGTGGTATTGTTTTCTTGTGTGTGGTCTTTGGTCAATAAAATATCCTTAATTTCTTTTTTATGTCTGTAACTGTTTTTGTCTTATTACCGGAATCCTATTGTTGTGAAAAAAATATCAATCTTGGAAGGGAAAAATTAAAAAATAGGCAGATTTATACCACAGGTCGTTGAAAAATAGCTAAGTTTCAAAGTCATCAAAATTTAGCCACTTTAATCTGAGCGAAAACACTGCTCAAAATCTGGAAAAATATGCCCGCAAATTTTACTGGAGTTCGAGCATAAATATGTTTGAACTCCTGTAAATTTCCAGCATAAATACACAAGAACTCCTCCAGTATATTTCAGCATAATATGATGAAGTTCCAGCATAAATACACAAGAACTTCAACATAATATACTGGAGTTTCAGCAAGTATGATGATCTAGTATAATATATCGGAGTTTGGAGCATCAGTGCTGTAGTCTTCAGTATATTATACTGGAGCCAACAAAGTACAGCGGTCCAACATAATAAGCTAGAGTTCATACATAAGGGCTAGTTTCCCGTATATTATACTGGACCGGTCACTGTTGCAGTAAACTAGTAATTATTTTTCATTGACTTCGTAAACAGTAACTATTTTTCATTAACCCGTGTGAAAATTGGCTATACCATGAAATTTTAACATCTTGGAATCACTAGACGTTTTCTCTCTGATGTTGCTGTGATAATAGCAACTCTTTTATAAATGAGAATGGCAACGCTGGTTACATTCATATATGAAAAATAGAGACATGGTAATATAAGACAGGGTCTTCCTAATCACTAAATAATTCTACGATTATATCACTAACTACTCATTCAGCAAAAGTTACATCTCACATACCGAATCATATAAATTGGAAAGGTAAGAAACCAAAAAATGTAAAATGAGATGCAGCAGCAGGAGATGGAATATTATATCAGACATTAAGCTGAACAAGACTAGCTTTGGTCGAGTTGCGTTTTCGTGTAATCACAACATAATAAACCCCAAATGCTAAAACAATAGTAGCAAACACAAAGCCAAGAAGGATTCCAACAATCCCACCAGCTCCCATTCGCCTTTCGCCATCCTCGGGTGGTGATAAACTTTCATGTGCTACATTAGACTGCACACTTGATGCCATAGGAAATTTTGAACAACCTGATTCTGATGTATTATTATCACATAAACTTTCAGTAGTACTGTTTTTGTTTTGCTGAGTCTCAGGGTGGAAAAATGAGTATGCATCTGGTGAGAATGCAATAGGACTTTCATATGCAAGCCCATGTGGAGCTCTTTCTTGACCTTTAACAATAAATGGTAGGCATAGAATAACAAAAAAGAAGAGACAAGAAGCCATTGGTAATGTTAAAAATATTAGTTTGCTTTGTTTCTTGGTTTTATATGTAGAAATCTTGATATGGTAATGGAGCAGTTTTAATTTGGTTTGAATGAGGGAGTATTTGCACTTGCTAGGGGATTTTATAAGTAGAAATAAATGAATGTAAGTGGAGGTTGCTTAGAATTGAATATATTGTAGAAAAGAGGGAACCAAATGATAGGAATACTATCAATGGCTATAACTCCATTAAAGTAATTCTCATCACTCCCATGGAATATTTTTAGTATCATATAAATGTGATACATATATAATACTAGTTCATAGAGAAAGAAGATGATTATAAATACAAAGGCGGCATTTATCAAAAAAAAAAAAAATGAATAAAGGTTTTGCTTAAGCACTAATTGGTTACATGAACTTCAAATTCACCTCCGCTTAGCTAGTAATAATAATCTTTTGAGTAATTTTTCCAAGTGTTTTACTCCCACTTGTCTATTGGGTATTTTTTTTCTTAATCAACATAATTAGTGTTATAATCCGTTCATTATGGCTACTTGGCAGGATAATATTAAAATAAAAAATAAGATAATTATAGAATTGTAACATAATGTACCTCATGGTTGGATTGTATCTTTCATTAGGTGTTAGATATGATGTTGTATTTGGTCGTTTAAATAGGACATTTTTTTCGATAGAACAAGAAGTTTAATATTTATCATGTAGAGTGTGTTCGGTATGAAGGAAAACATTTTTTGGAAAATGTTTTCCAATTTTCTCATGTTTGGTTGGCTTAAATGTTTTGGAAAATATTTTCTTTATCAATTCATTTTCCTCCAATTGGAGGAAAATGTTTTCCTTATCAAAAGAAGGGAAAACATTTTCCAAAGCTCCTTCTCAACCATTCTCACCCTCACCAACCCACCCCACCCCTCTCCAAAAAACAGTTTTTTTTAGAAAAATTTCAGTTTTTCGAGGGGCAGCTGTGAGCACGTGATTTTTGCCCTATAAGAGAAATACTCCCAAAGATTCAAAATAAAATAATTTTTTAGTTTTCTTGCGATTGTTGTGAATTTTGTGTTATTTTTCTTGTGTTATTTGCATTTATCTGTGCATATTTATTTATTTAAATAATTAAATAATAAAAAAATATATATACAGGCGTAATAAGAATTGGGGCCAAGATTATGTCTGAATTGTGGCCCAATGTTTTAGCCCAAAAGATCCGGTCCAGTTATTTAAATTGATAGAATATCAGCCGTTTATTTCCTCGGATCTAACGGTTGAGATTATTAACGGATTTTTAATGGTTAATTAATATGAGGGACTTGATCTCAACTGTCCAATCCAGATGATCCTACGGAGTAGACCGGTGGCCTCATATGGGTCAATACGGCATCGTTTGATTAGGCCAAGCCCGACCGTTGATCATCAGAGATCCAACGGCCAGGATCATCTTGAGGGCTCCGAGTATATAAGGCTTTGGTCTCAGTAGAGACCAGCCATTATACACTCCACAAACCCTAGCCGCCACGACCCTTACGCACCACTCTTTCTTTTTCTTCTTCAACCTTCCAATAACACCCGCCGGAATGTTTCCCAAAAACAACCGCCAGGCAGTAATCCGGTAGCCACTCCCCACCTATGTTTTCATTGCCATTATGCTCCTTTTTCTTCTTCTGTGTGTATATGTATATATGTTTATATATATATATAATGAATCTGGACGACTGATCGTTTGTCTCAATCCGGTTAGTCGATTTCAATTTTTTGTTCTTTTCCGTATTTTGTTAGTATTTTTAGATCCAAAATTATTGTATGTTGGTGTTGTGCATGATTTTCTAAAATTTTTGTTTAATTTTCTTAATTATTATTTGCATTTTTGTCCATACATATTTGTTTGTTAATATATATATATATATATATATATATATATATATATATATATATATATATATATATACACTTGCATTTGAATTTAGGATTTAATTAAGTAATTTTTGTTATCTTTGCATTTTTAGTCAAAATTGTGCGGTTTGATGTTCGATTGTTTGTGAAAAATTACTACTTAGAGTTAATTAGTAATTGTGATGGTTTAATTTATTTTTGTAATTAAAATTATGATTTTTAGTTTTAATTCCTAAAATAAAACAAAGAAAAAAAAAAGAAAGAAAAATAGATTTAAATGGAGTGGAAATCCGGATTGGGCCAGCTTGAAAAAGAAATACCAAGCCCAAAGACACATGCCCAGTAACCCAACCCAAAACCCAGTCTCTTACCCGTAATAACCCGGCCAAATGACCCGCCCAAATGACCCGCCCCGACCCGGTCTATCTCCTGACCTACACATCACCCCGTTAATCCTGACCGTTGGATGTAATAATCCAAAGGTTAAGATTAATTCCTACATTTCTAATATACCAAACACCCCCCAAGACCCCTCATTACACTCTCATTTGCCAAAACCCTAAAATTATTTTCCCCTTCTCTCTCTTCTCTAACCAAGCCGCCCCCCTCCCTATCCCTCTTCATCTTCTCTAACCACCCAAGCTCCACAACCATGGCTACCCTACTTTGCCACCCGTACGCTTCTCCACGCCAATCACCAACACCACCTCGTTGTCATCTCCTTCTTCCTCGCAACCAGAGCTGCCGCCGCCGCCTCTACTGCTTCGCTTCAAACTCACGGCCAGCCCCAACCTAACGCCATGGTCGCACGTCTCCAGCTGCTCACGCCGCCACCAAGCAGCCTCACGCCACCACCAACAACCAGCGACGCAACCAACCATGGCCGCCGTCCACTCGCCGGCGAATTCCACCCGTGAACCACCCTGGGCCGCCGCTGCTCTCGCTGCCACCAAGCAGTCGCGCCAAACGAACCACCGTGAACCACCCTGGGCCGCCGCTGCTCACGCTGCCACCAAGCAGTCGCGCCAAACGAACCACCAGCCGCCACCATGCCGCGTGCGTCTTTCACTTTAACTTTACCATAAATTCTTCCTCCATTCTTCTTGTTGTTGTTTTGTACATCTCTATATGTTAGCAGATTTGAATTGATATTGAATCTCATGTTGCTGTTCAATACGGAAATGTAGAAATGATTTTAGTTGATATTGAATCTCATGTTGTTTTTTTTATTATAACATTGTTAGATTTAGTTTGAAGTTCGATTCATTATTAAGTTGTAGTATTTTTGAATTTGTCTTATTGTTGTGTTAAAATTTAGATCTAAGTTATAAATTTTTGGTTTAATCTTGTTAAGATGAACTTGAATTTAGTGATTAAAGTTTGCTTATCTGTTGTTGTAATTTTTGTTGAATCTGGAAGAGTAATTGTTCATGTTCAAAATAATTTTAGATTTGATCTTGTTGTTCTTAGTTGTTCATCATGTTGTTAGAATTGTTGTTAAAATTGTTTAAGAATTGTTTAAGTTTGCTATATTTTGGTTGTTTGATTTAGATGAATTGGTTATAGCTGACAAGGTTAGAATAGTAATTTTTAATAATTACGGGAGTAATTTGGGGAGTAATTTGAGGAGTGATTTAGGGAAGGTGGGACCCTCAATTACTACAAGACAAATAGTAGGTTTGAAAATTAGGGGGACAATGTCAGGTGGGTGGGGACGTCAATTATTAAAGTTAAAGAGAGTGGGGACAGTAGGACCCACGTTTGACTACTTTTCTGATTGGCAATTAGTAATAGTGTGTAATAATAATTATGTAGTTGCCTTGCATTGATGTATATATAACAGAAGTCTGGTAATAAATAAGGAGGAGAACACAGACAGAAAAAAGAAAGAAAACACAGAGATAGAAAAAAAGAAAGAGTAGAACATACACACTTGAGAGGTTTTGAACAATAAAAACAGTGAGAATTTGAAAATTAAGAGTTATTTTAGTTGCCTGTTTTGGTGTTGATTTTTGTTACTACTGGAAAGTTTTAACTAGTTTTAAAAAGTCAGTTACAGGGAATTGCTGGCTGTTATTGTTGCACTACTGGAATTACTGCTTATACTAATTATTTTCCTCTTCTCTTGCTATTCAGGTACACTCCTTGAAAAGCACTTACTGTTTAATTTCAGTATAAGGTGTAATATGATTTTGAAGTTGATCGGGATAAAACTTCTGTCATTGGTTTTTACATCTTAAGTTTTGTATCAATAATATCTCGAAACAGTAATTCGAAATGAAATTGTAGTATGATTTGGATTGTGTGAATTTTCTCATAACTATTAGATTTTTTATTGTTAATAATTCATTTCAATATTATTATTAATTAGTATAAGTATAAGCATGTTTTTTTTATTATCCAAGTTTTTGAGTAATTAAAAAGAAATAAGTCATCTCTTTAGTTAAATAAAAACTAGTTAGTTTAGTAGCTAATGTTTTAATATTGTTTTTAATAAGCTAAAATTGCAAATATGTAGCTCGCTTAATAAAAATATGATTTTTAATTATTTGGTGTAAAATTTAGGCATTTAGGTCCGATTTGTTTAAATAATACTATTTTTCCTTTAAATAAGTATTAGTAATTAAGGAAAATTATTGTTCCTTTAAATATTTGTAAATAGTGAATTTTATCTTTTAAGTCAATAAAAATATGTGTTTAAATTAGTTGTAAAATAATTGGTTTAATTTGTATAAGTATTAATTGCCGATTTTATATTTTTACTTTTATTTAGATTTTAGCCATGTCTACTTCCGTTAAACCGTTATTTTAATATAGTAAGCAATATCACGATTTGAGTATGTATTTTATCTTTTATTGTAAAAAAAAAAAAATAATAAGTTAATAAATAAAATTGTAGTATTTTGAGTTTGTTAAAAATGTTTGTTTATTTATTTTTCTGTTTCATGAATATTTTCCATACGTTAATTGGATGTATTGCATATTTTTAGTCTCTTAATTAATTAGGAATTTTCTCTTTTAATTTGGGGATAACTAAATAGAAAAAATGTTGTCACTTTAGGATTATCCTTTCAAAAAAATAAAAAATGTTACGAGCTTAGCTAAATAGAAGAAATAAAATTGTGGGGCCCCTCAATAACAATGTTCACTTTTTCTTAAAAATAACCAAATGCGTTAATTGATTTAAAATCGCATTATAGTATTGAACATGCATAAAATCAGATATTTTTAGCCATTTACAATAATTGAAGCGACCGTGCTAGAACCACGGGATCCGGGGGTGCCTAACACCTTCCCTCGGGTCAACAGAATTCCTTACTTAGAATTTCTGGTTCGCAGACTTCATTTGGAAAGTCAAAAAATTTCCTCGAATTGGGATTTAAATAAATCGGTGACTTGGGACACCATAATTTATTCCAAGTGGCGACTCTGAAATAAACAAATAATCCCATTTCGAATATTGTCACTTAAATTGGAAAAACTCCCTCGCGCATCTACCCCCCGGGGTAGGGGGCGCGCCAAAAGGAGGTGTGACAGCTCTGGCGACTCTGCTGGGGAATAAAACTCAGGACTACCGGTTCGGGGTTTAAGAATTCGAGCTTTGAATAATTATTTTATTTGGCTTATTTATTATCTGATTTTATTACATGTTTATATTTTATATGCTAAATGTTGCTTTACCGCTTTGATATTTTGTGAACTGTATATAAATTGTGCCGATACCCATTTTTCTCTTCTGAGTCTTTTGAAATACAATACCGGGCATTTGCTGGACATAGCCCGTTTTTCTCAAGATAGCTGTGGTGCTTGGCACCCGGTGAAGGATTTTGTAGTCACACGTGTTTAGGCGGAGAGTTTTGTCAATTAAGCCGGAAAGCCATGCTACCGGTGCATTGACACTCTTCGGCTCGAGTTGTCCGCTCGAGTTAAAACCAGTCTAGACACTTTTTCCAACAGGATGATGACTTAGAATAACAAAACCTTATGCCGGATCCCCGATAGGAACGTTTATTTGCATCATGTGCATATTTGACTTAGGAGGCTCAACACAGGGGTTGGGCCTGTCTAGGACAGGTGTACCCGAAACAAAAAGACCAACTTGTTGCATCTTTTTGTGTGCATTTATTTGTTTCGATCTTACATGCCGACCGGTTTGTTAAAAAGAGGAAGAAGTGGAAAACGTCAGGGTATATAGTTAAAATAATTTTATGAAAATAGTTAGTTCTTTGAAAATAATCTCTGAAAAAAAAATGCAAAAAAAAAATTCCAAATAAATTTTCTTAATTTTACGAAAATAGTTTAGTTTCTTTGAAAATAATTTTAAAAAAAAAATGCCAAAAAAAAAAAAAATTTTTTTTTTAGTTCCTTTGAAAATAATTTGTTTTAGAAATGCTGTTTAAAAAATAGTTTGTTTTCTTTTCTTGAAATGATTTAGTTCTTTTATTTTCGAACTACGCAAGTTTGATTCTCACCAAAAATGAGATACGTAGGCAACCCATATCGGGCTCAACTAATACTGATTTTTTAAAAAAAAAAAAAAAAAAAAAAATTTTAGGAAAACAATAATAAAAATATTAGAATTAGGATTTTTGGTTTTAGTCGAGAGTTAGGAAATTTTGCAAAAATAGCCAAACGCCTCAAAAGGGGCGCCGGAGGACTAATTTCGCAAAACGGAATATAGACATCACGTTGGTATCCTGTTATACAGCCTTCAAATCTTCTTCAAGTGTTGAAAGGCCGTATTAACAAGACTCGTTTTTTTACATAATGAAAAAAAAAAAAAAAATTTTGAAAAAAAAATCTTAAATCCATTTTTTATCTTTTCTAGGATCAGCATGACTTCCTCGCAACGAATCGGCCAGAAAAGGGTGAGAGACGAAATGCCACCTATGTTCATGGTCCAAGACAAAACCCCAGATCGGCTCCGTAAATGGTGGACTAGTTTTTCGGCTTGGGAAAGAAATCAAGTTCACAAGCACCTCAAATTTCTTCCGGACATCATGATGATAAAACCGGATAAAAATGTGATCAGAGCTTTAGTGAGTTTTTGGGACTCAACAAGCAATGTGTTCAAATTTCGGGATTGTGAAATGACACCCACTTTGGAAGAATTGGGCGGACTCACAGGGCTCGGAAGAGATTTGCACAAGATGAGACCTGCAGCTCCTAGGCAGATGAGTGTGAATAACTTCTTGAAAAAGCTATGTCTCCGGCGGGTTCCCCTCGGTTGTCTGGAGAACGGTTGGGTGCCACTAGATTATCTCTACGACAGATTTGGTGATAAGGAAGGGTTTGGGAAATTCTCAAACGTCGAATTTGTTAACCAGCTAAATTATGACGCCTGGGGAGATTTAAGAATCTATGCTTTCATGATCGCTTTTTTGGGAACCATGGTTTTTCCCGAACGTGGTGGACGCATCAGAATCCGTTTAGCTGCGGTGGTCTCATATCTACAGAGTAACGAGGAACACACTGTTCTTCCGATGATACTAGGAGACATCTTCCGGGCCTTAACTCGGTGCCAAGAAGGACAAGACTATTTTGAGGGTTGCAATATTTTATTACAAATGTGGTTTATAGAGCATCTCTACCATCACCCAATTGTGATAAACTTCAAAGCAGATTGGCTGAATTATATTCGCTGTCATACAAACAGAGCCGCCTGTTGTAACCTTCCAGAAGACTTGAGGACTTGGCAAGAACTCCTCGACTCTTTGAGAGCCGATCAACTTACCTGGAATTATTATTGGTTCCCTTCCGCCAAAATCATGCATATGTCGACATACCGCCCTATTCTACATACTAATGGGTTTCAGGGGTTTCCAACCATATGCCCCGCTACGTGTCATGCGGCAGTTGGGAAGAGAAGAGAAAAGGGCCCCAATTGAGGATATGCGATCATTTGTATGGGAATTTGTGACAGAAGAGACCCCGAGGGAGACTTATGCACAGAAGGTATGGTTCGGTAGTCGACTCTCCGACATCAACGAAATGGTTGCCGATCGGGAACGGGGAGAAGTGAGTCTCGCTTATCTTGAATGGTTCCACAACCAACCAATACCAGAGCAAAGGTCAGAAAGGTCAGTGAAGTATGCCGTCGATTGGGAGAGAGAAATAGAAGCCAGAGTTAGGGAGGTTGAGCATGAGACGACACAAAATTTCCAATCTTGCATCAACACTTTAAAAGAAGACAAAGGAATCCTGGAAGCAGCCATGGACATACAACAGGCTGACTTCGATCGGGAAAGGGCCGATTGGGAGAAGGAAAGAGAAGCACTCCAAACTCGTATTCAAGAGATGCAATTGGCCGCAGAAAGGTCAAGGAGGAGTCGGAGTGATCAGATGCTGATAAACGATTTGGAAAGGAAAGCCTTTGAACACCAAGAAGACTTGGAGAAGGCAAAAGCGGCTTTGGTTGCAGTCCGAACAAAATGGAAGAGAGCGGCCCACCAAGAAGCACTCCGTCTACGACAAGTAGAGAAAGACTA
This sequence comes from Nicotiana noctiflora, assembly GCA_032618575.1. Taxonomy (NCBI): domain Eukaryota; kingdom Viridiplantae; phylum Streptophyta; class Magnoliopsida; order Solanales; family Solanaceae; genus Nicotiana; species Nicotiana noctiflora. The sequence continues at coordinate 138,759 of JASVEL010001225.1, read as the reverse complement.
TGATGCGATCATCGTTGATTTGAGAAAAGCAAATGCCACTCTTAAAGAGCGAACTCTCAGGCAAGTCCAGGATGCTAAAGCAGATAGAGACCGTTGTCACAACTTGATGGCACGGATGGAAAGACAAATAGATAGGCTCTTGGACCATGTCTCCGGCAACTCTCAAGTATTAGGGGCAAAGAACGGGCACATAGGGCAGCTGCTCAGAGAAAAAGACATAATCAGAAACCAGGATCAATGAGATCGGGCACTACATTACTATGAGGTGTTTGAACTGCGAACGAGTACCTCGGCCTGCCCTCTTTTCTTCAATCATGGAATGTGTCCACCAAGTCATGGGAGAATTGGAAAGTATACAGAAAGATCTCACCCCAAGAACTGCAGCAAGGCCAGACAACGCCCCCCGGGCGCAAAGATTCGAGGCTTTGGAACATGCTTAGGAGAGTCTTTTGTTTTAGAGTCTGTTTGTCCTTTTACAAGTTTTCTCCATTGCTGTATTTTGCAAGTGTTTCAAGTTTTAAGTTTGTTGAAATAAAATTCATGAACACTTCATCTTATGTCTATTGTTTCCGAACTACGCTCGGTCTGATTCATGCGGGGACATGATACGTAGGCAATCCACATAAGATTCGACCATCACTAAAAAATAAATAAATAAAAATAAAAATAAAAAAGGGGGGGGGAGAAGTTAAGAGAAAAAGAAGATTGATGAAGGATGAAAGCAAAGGAAAATACAAACCGGAATGACGCATTGCAAACGAATACATGTAGCAACATTATCACCTGTATAAGTGCATCACGCCCAACGTGAGATTACTTATCCTGTTATGTTGTTTCAGACTAACCATTTGTTTGCCAAAATTCAGGTTTTTGTAAAAGTGGTTGACTTTGTGGTAATCTGGCACCACATTCGTACTTCACAAGGTCCAAAGGAAAAGTTCGGCAACCAGAAAGTACTCATTCCTATTTTACTAGATCAAAAAAGGGTGCCAACATGTCTTCGGAAATGCCTTTAGCAACCATTCCCGTTTCAGAGGAAAGCTCATTGACAACCATCCCGGTTACTGAGTCGGCAGCTTTGGAAGAAAATAGAATGCTGCGTTGCCGCATGCTCGAGATGTTGGACGATTGGAACAACGGGAAAGAACCCCCGAGTCTGGTCCCTGGGTTCCCTGAAATTCTTCTCAGGTCAAGCGGTATTTCAAATACCCCCGTCAATTACCCGCCTACTCTGTTCGGGTATTCCAATGCTACAAACCTCTCTGAATCACCCTCCACGTCCCATCCTCGGGTGACACCACATGATACATCTGCAAGAACGTCGGTTGAGTTGCCAGTTCCAATCACAACGCACCCCACCGCACATGCTCCTTTCTTCGACTCCTCATCCTTTACATTCCCAGCACCACCGCTTACACGGGACCATACCCAGGTTGCAGCCAACACATATTCTCAGCCGCCTCGATATGAGTTTCTACCGAGCCAAAATCCAAAGACCCCCAAGCAGGATGAGATGGCAAAAAGAATGAGGAGTTTGGAACAAAGCTTGAAGAACATGCAAGGTCTGAGTGGACAGAAGAGTGTATCTTACGCCGATTTGTGCATGTTCCCGCACGTCCATTTGCCATCAGGTCTTAAGACACCAAAGTTCGAAAAGTACGACGGACATGGCGACCCCATTGCTCATTTGAAGAAATACTGCAATCAATTGCGAGGTGCCGGCGGCAAGGAAGAATTGTTGATGGCATACTTCGGAGAAAGTTTGGTCGGAATAGCATCCGAATGGTATATGGATCAAGACATATCTCGATGGCACATCTGGGATGATCTGGCCAGAGATTTTGTAAAACAATTCCAATACAACATCGATATTGCGCCGGACGGGAATTCTCTATCGAACTTAAAAAAGAAGCCCTCAGAAAGCTTCAGAGAATATGCCATCAAGTGGCGAGAGCAAGCGTCCAGGGTGAAACCCCCCATGGACGAAATTGAAATGGTCACGACTTTTCTCCAAGCTCAAGAGCCCGATTACTTTCAAAATATGATGTCGGCGATGGGAAAACCTTTCGCCGAAGCTATCAAGATCGGAGAAATGGTAGAAAATGGCTTGAAAACGGGGCGAATTTTGAGCCAAGCGGCCATTCGGGCAACTTCCCAAGCCATTCAAGGCGGGTCTGGAGGGATGCCCCGAAGCAAAAAGAAAGAAGAATCTGCTATGGCAGCGGTAGAAGACAGGAGATATCGAACCTCAAGGCAGGTATTCTCCGACAGGGCCCCCCAACATTATTATCCACATCACGGCATGGCTTATGCTCCTCCGCCTCCACCCTATGCAGTCATGAACATTCAACCTTTGGCACGGCCGCAGCCACCAGCCAACAGAAATCCACCTCCATTCCAGAGAAACCAACCTCCTTACCCAAACCAGTATAATCCACGGCCAAATAACGCTCGCCACCGTGAGCAACCCAAAACGAGCTTTACACCGATTGGGGGGCCGTATTCCACTCTTTTCCCGAAACTCAGGCAAGAAAACCTATTGCAGCCTGTCCCGCAGAACAGGCAGAATCCAGACTCTCCTGCCTACGAGAGGGGGATATACTGTGCATATCATTCAGGTGTTGAAGGACACAGTACTGACAATTGTTGGACGTTAAAGAAGGCGGTGCAAGAACTGATCAATCAAGGGAGGATCGTCTTCGCAGATGAAGACATCCCAAATGTGACAAACAACCCATTACCAGCCCACAACAACGGACCGGTGATTGGGATGATTTGTGACGACAAAGAATTTGACCCAGCTTTGAAAGCGATAATCGCCATCGCCAACATAGAGAAGCGTCCTGAGGCTACCCCGAAACAAGAGAAAATGGGGAAAAAGGTTGAAGCTCTTGAAACCAAATCCGAAAAGACGATTGAATTGAAAGCATCGTCTCGGAAGGGCGGAGTCCTTTACCTCCCACGAGGTAGAGTGGAAAAACCATTGTCCATAGGTGCCCCCAAGAAGTTCCTTTTAAAGAGAGAAACATCAATGTATGTACCAAAGGGAACTTATGTGGCCCGAAAACCAGATGAACCTGTGGTTATTGCACGCGTGCAACAAAAACCAATGACAGATCCATCCGCAGTACCCCGGAGCTACCAACGAACACTTGTTACGCGCAAAGGGAAAGAGATTGTGGGAAATTCATCTGAGAGTGTCTTAGGACAGAAGTACTTAAACACACAGGAGGTAAATAACGCCACACAAAGGCGTTTCCCGTCAAAGAAACATGTAAGTGCTGAAGAGGCAGAGGTCTTTTTTCAAAAGATGCAAATGCCTGATTATGAGGTGATAGACCAACTGCGTAAATGCCCAGAGCAGGTGTCGATGTTGTCCCTTCTAATGAAGTCTACTGAACATCAAAAGGTTTTGCTAAAAGCTTTGAATGAGGCATACGTGCCTATTGAGACTTCATCCGAACAACTTGAAAGAATGACGGAAAGATTCTTCGCGATCAATCAGATTTCCTTCAGTAAAGCTGATTTGCCTTTGGAGGGTGCCGCCCACAACAAGGCTTTGCATTTGACTGTCAAAAGCGAAGGCTACTATATGAAGAGGGTCATGGTTGATGGGGGTTCGGGGGTAGACATATGCCCGCTTTCCACTTTAGGCCGCATAGGGATCGGAGCTGAAAGGATTCGGCCTAACAATATATGTGTGCGAGCTTTTGACGGTGTAAAAAGAGATACTGTCGGAGAGATTGATGTAATTATGACCATCGGCCCGGTGGACTTCGAAGTGACATTCCAAGTCTTGGATATGGACACTTCTTATAATTTTCTTCTAGGGAGACCATGGATTCATGCGGCGGGAGCTGTGCCCTCTACCCTCCATCAGATGTTAAAATTTGAGCACAAGGGACAAGAGATTGTGGTCCACGGTGAAGACGAGCAATCGATTTATCGAGATCCATCCATCCCTTGCTTGGAAGCGGAAGCGGGAAGCGAAAACATTGTCTATCAAGCTTTCGAGATTGTGTTGGCGGATCAACACGAAGAAGGGAACCCTCTCCCCCAACCTTTTTTGTCTAATGCCTCCATCATGGTGGCAAAAGAAATGATTAAACATGGCTTTCAGCCGGGAAAAGGTTTGGGAAAGTCCCTACAAGGAGTGCCGAAGCTGATAACCTTACCCGTAGCTGAAAAGTTCTTCGGAGTAGGCTTTCGCCCAACCCCTGAAGATGAGAGATGGGCCAACAAGAGAAAGGAGAAAGGATGGGTTCTGCCGCAACCATTGCCGCATCTGTACCAAACTTTTGTCCGACCAAGGTACAGTGAAGAAGAAGAAGACGAGGTCTTTACGGCGGAGGAAATTGAAGACATATGTGGGGCCATGAGGCAAATGCTCTATGATGTTAATATGGTCCAATCGGGAGAAGGAACAAGCACCGCTGAGGTGCTGTATGTGGGCCCTGAAGCTAAATTGCAAAATTGGATAGCCACACCCTTCCCAATCAGGCGGGAGTTCTGGTAGATTTGTCCTGTCGTTTTTCCTTCATCACAAGTTACTTCGGGACGTAGCTTGGATGTTTTTCTTTGTTTTCTTGTATTTTGGTTTCCCCAATGTAATTTTGTTTGTTTTCAAAAAATTCCAAGAAAATAAAATAAATATTTCCTCATTTCTGCACTCTTTCTAATTTTGTTATTTATTCTTCCTTTTCAGTCCTAATAATGCGGCTTTAAATAACATGACATGCTTGCGGAACTCATGCTCAAATCCGAACACGCCACCTAATCTGGAAATAATGAACCAAGAACCGGAATACGATGAAGATGAGGCTTTTAGGGAAATAAATCGAGAATTGGAACATTTCGAGAATAAACCTAAGCCAAACTTGAATGACACCGAACCGGTTAATTTGGGAACTGATGAAGAGGTCCGAGAGACCAAGATAAGCATCCACACAGATGAGAAGACACGAGATGCAATAATCCAACTCTTGTTTGAATTTAAAGACGTGTTTGCTTGGTCTTACGACGACATGCCAGGATTAGGAGCTGACCTAGTGGTGCACAAATTACCAATCTACCCTGACTGTCGCCCGGTGCAACAGAAGCAAAGAAAGTTCAAGACTGACATCAGTGATAAAATCAAAGAAAAAATCACTAATCAGTTAAAAAACGGGGTAATTCGAGTGGTACAATACACCACGTGGTTGGCTAATGTTGTGCCCGTACCAAAGAAGGACGGAAAAACTCGAGTATGTGTTGACTACCGAGATTTGAATAAAGCGAGTCCTAAAGATAACTTTCCTTTACCGAACATCCATATCCTTGTTGATAACTGTGCCAAACATGAGATACAGTCGTTTGTGGATTGTTATGCGGGATATCATCAAGTGTTGATGGATGAAGAGGACGCCGAGAAGACTGCTTTTACCACACCTTGGGGGACTTACTGTTACCGAGTCATGCCATTCGGCTTAAAAAACGCGGGAGCAACATACATGAGAGCTATGACTGCCATTTTCCACGACATGATGCATCGGGAAATAGAGGTGTACGTGGACGATGTGATCATCAAATCCAGAACTCAGGGCGATCATGTGCGAGACTTGAGGAAATTCTTCGAGAGGTTGCGGAAGTACGATTTGAAGTTGAATCCAGCCAAATGCGCTTTTGGAGTCCCGTCAGGTAAACTTTTGGGTTTCATAGTCAGTAGAAGAGGTATTGAATTAGATCCCACAAAGATAAAATCCATCCGGGATTTACCTCCTCCCAGAACAAAGAAAGATGTAATGAGTCTTCTAGGCCGACTGAACTACATCAGTAGGTTCATCGCTCAGTTGACTTCCACATGTGAACCTATATTCAAGTTGTTGAAGAAAGACGCTGCAATCAAATGGACGGCTGAATGCCAAGAAGCTTTTGACAAAATCAAAGAATATTTGTCGAACCCTCCAGTTTTAGTCCCGCCAGAGCCAGGGAGACCTCTTTTCTTGTATTTAACAGTCTTGGAAAATTCTTTTGGTTGTGTCCTTGGACAACGTGATGCGACAGAGAAGAAAGAGCAGGCGATTTACTACCCGAGCAAGAAATTCACTAGTTATGAGGTCAAGTACACTTTGCTGGAAAGAACGTGTTGTGCTTTAACTTGGGTCGCTCAGAAATTGAGACACTACCTCCAAGCCCATACAACTTACCTCATTACTCGGTTGGATCCTTTGAAGTATATATTCCAGAAACCGATGCCCACCGGAAGATTGGCAAAGTGGCAAATCCTACTCACTGAGTTTGACATAGTCTATGTCACTCGCACGGCAATGAAGGCTCAAGCATTAGCAGACCATTTGGCTGAGAACCCGATCGACGAGGAGTATCAACCATTGAATACCTACTTTCATGATGAAGAGGTAAATACGACAGAAGCTGTTGCAGAGGACAGTCATGCTTGGAAAATGTTTTTCGATGGGGCGGTAAATGCTAAAGGTGTAGGGATCGGGGCAATCTTGATCTCTCTTGCTGGTCAGCACTACCCAGCCACGGCTAGGCTCCGTTTCTTTTGCACGAACAATACGGCTGAGTATGAAGCTTGTATCATGGGTATGAACATGGCAATTGATCAAGGCGTCGAAGATTTGTTGATCATGGGAGATTCAGATCTAATTATCAAACAATCTCAAGGTGAATGGGAAACTCGGGACGTTAAACTCCTCCCTTACCGACAGCACGTGAATATTCTTGGCAAGCGATTTGCATCGATAGAGTTCAGGTATATCCCACGATGTCACAATGAACTAGCTGACGCACTTGCCACTTTAGCTTCCATGCTACCTTATCCGGGCAATGCCCATGTCAATCCCTTGGAAATCCAAATCAGGGAAAGCCACGGTTATTGCAATGCAATCGAAGAAGGACCAAGCGTCAAGCCATGGTATTACGATATCAGGAGATTTTTGAAAACGCAAGAGTACCCCGAACATGCTACCGGAGATCAAAAGAGAACCATTAGGCGACATGCAGGTGGTTTCTTCTTGAGCGGCGAGGTCATGTATAAAAGAACCCCAGATCTTAACCTTTTAAGGTGTGTTGATGCCGAAGAAGCAGGAAGAATCATGCATGAAGTACATGCAGGAGTATGCGGACCTCATATGAATGGGTATGTCTTAGCCAAGAAAATCCTTCGAGCGGGTTATTATTGGATGACCATGGAGAAAGATTGTTTCGGTTTTGTCCGAAAATGCCATCAATGTCAGGTACATGGAGATCTGATTCATGCACCTCCAACTGAGCTACATCCTATGTCAGCGCCGTGGCCATTTGTCGCTTGGGGAATGGATGTCATCGGCCCGATTGAGCCAAAAGCTTCGAATGGGCACCGATTCATACTGGTGGCTATTGATTATTTCACAAAATGGGTCGAAGCCGTCACTCTCAAATCAATCACTAAGAAAGCTGTGGTGGATTTCGTACACTCAAATCTTATCTGTCGTTTTGGTATACCTACAACTATCATCACAGACAATGCTGCGAATTTGAATAGTCATTTGATGGAAGAAATATGCGAGCAATTCAAAATAACGCATAGGAACTCCACTCCTTATCGGCCCAAAGCCAATGGTGCCGTGGAAGCAACGAACAAAAACATTAAGAAGATTTTGAGAAAGACAATCCAAAGTTCTAGACAATGGCATGAACAATTACCGTTCGCTTTACTGGGATACCGTACTACAGTACGCACATCGGTAGGAGCAACTCCATACCTGCTAGTCTATGGAACCGAGGCTGTGATACCGGCAGAGGTAGAAATTCCTTCACTTCGTACGATTGTTGAAGCAGAGATTGAAGATAGCGAGTGGGTTAAGACTCGTTTGGAGCAATTAACTTTGATCGATGAAAAGCGAATGGTTGCAGTCTGTCACGGACAACTGTACCAACAAAGAATGGCTCGTGCTTACAACAAGAAAGTACGACCAAGAAATTTCGAAGTAGGTCGGTTGGTTTTAAGACGCATTCTTCCACATCACCAAGAAGCGAAAGGAAAATTCGCTCCTAATTGGAAGGGACCATACATCATCGGGAAGATACTGCCAAGAGGAGCATTATACCTGGGAGACATGGAAGGAAAAGACCCTGACACGGCTGTGAATGCAGATGCTGTGAAAAGGTATTATGTCTGAATTCGCTTCAATGATGTCCTTACAAGTCGAAATGATTGAAGGCTTTTATTCCCGCTATCCAAACACTACCAACCCTTTTGTAAACCCTTTGAGCCGGTTACCTTTCTTTGACTACCCTCTTTGGAATCCAAATAAAAAAAAATAAAATTAAAAAAAAAAAAAAAAAAAAAAAAAACCAAAAACCAAAAACCAAACAAAACAGAACAAAACAAAGTTTCTGAACTACGTTCTGACTTGATTCCGAAAGGATACGTAGGCAACCTCTCCTTGAGGTTCAGTCACACCAAACAAAAAATCCCAGTTTCCCCAAAAAATGAAACTGGGGCAGATGATATTGTTGATTTAGCTTAAGATCCGTCAAGATGATTCCAAAGTTGTAATTTTGTCTACAATTCTTGTTACCCAAACCGAGTACAAGTCCTTCAAGATCGATTGGAAGTTGTGAAAACATCATTGTTGCGATCCGAAGTTCCTGGAATGAAAAGAAATAAAATGAGAGAGTCTTATTGGTGAAAACCTTCGGGCGCCATAAGACGATGGAAGTAGAGAAATACAAAATGAGAGAGCCTGTTGGTAAAAACTCGCAAAGAGTGCTATCTGGCGAGGGTAAGAAGAGAAATGAGAGAGGTCGATTGGCGAAAACCCGCAAAGGGCGCTATCGACCGAAAAGTTTGTTTCACCACGAGAGGTCTTGGCACGGCTCCTTAGCTCGGAAATATAGACCCGTTTTGGTTCATAAGAAAATGGGAGTTTTGTGACGATCAAGCATCTAGTCGGAGGAGCATGTCATGTTGGTTAAAGTCAGCATATACCTCAGATAAGTCCTTCTTTTCTCCCCCCGAAAGGGACTCATCTATCTTTGATACGTTTTTCCATTCTTTGATTCATTCTTTTTCTTTGAATCCCTTTCGGTTTAATTTTAATTCTGAAACTATTACAAAGGAAGGTGACAGGACCGGTTTTACAGGACTCCGCCTGGTAAAGAAGAAAAGAAAAACACCCTCAGTGGTATATTGTTACAATCCACGATTGGATCGTAATGATCGATTGTTTCCAAAGAAAAGGAGTTTAGAAAGGAAACGGAAATTAAAGGCTAAGGTCTTAGAAGAGACGGAATAAGGCAGAAGGATAGGACCCACACGGAAAATCCTCATGGAATTCCGGGAATGAACCCGGTCAGTTTGAAAGGAAGTCACCCCAAAGACAATTGGTAGCAAATTTCTCAATGGAAATGGGAAAACGATCAAGCAATGAAGATGATCAAGGCCGCAAAGTCAACCACTTTTTTCAACTGATAAAATGTTCTTTGTTGAAAGCAGGTCTGTTTAATTGTGAAAGAAGAAGGTACAACTCGAAGAAATGAAATACGCAAGCTTTGAAATGGCTTTGGAACAAGGAAAACACATAACAAGGTAAGTTTCTTTTTAGAGATTTATCTTATGCATTTGTTGATGTTTAAAAAGAAAGCCTAAAAGAAGGCCCAAAAAGAAGAATAAAAGAAAAGAAAACGAAAACTCCGAAAAAGAGAATCAAATCATATCGGTCCAACATCTGTTTGGACCCCGGTCAGAGAAAAAACCGAGAGTGCTTTCCGACCGAAAGCCGTGAAACTTTTATCCCGGTCAAAAAAAACCGAGGATCTCCCCGGTCGGAAAAGCTGCGGAGCCGTTTACTTTTACCTCGGCCAAAAACCGAGGATGCGACGGCCAAAAAACCGTTAGATATTGTTTGAATTCGACGGAAAGCGGTGAAACTTTTATCCTCGGTCGAGAAAATCGAGGATCTCCCGGTCAAAAAAGCTGCGGAGCCATTTACTTTACCCGGCCAAAAAACCGAGGATGCGACGGCCAAAAAACCGTTAGATATTGTTTGAATTCGACCGGAAGGCGTGAAACTTTTATCCCGGTCGAAAACGAGGATCTCCCGATCAAAAAAACTGCGGATCCGTTTACTTTTACCCGGCCAAAAACCGAGGATGCGACGGCCAAAAAACCGTTAGATATTGTTTGAATTCCGACCGAAAAGCCGTGAAACTTTTATCCCGGTCAGAAAACCGAGGATCTCCAGTCAAAAAACTTCGGAGCCATTTACTTTTACCCCGGCCAAAAAACCGAGGATCCGACGGCCAAAAACCCGTTAGATATTGTTTGAATTCCGACCGGAAAGCCGTGAAACTTTTATCCCGGTCGAAAACCGAGGATCTCCCGATCAAAAAAGCTGCGGATCCATTTACTTTTACCCGGCCAAAAACCGAGGATCGACGGCCGAAAAACCGTTAGATATTGTTTGAATTCGACCGGAAAGCGGTGAAACTTTTATCCCGGTCGGAAACCGAGGATCTCCCGTCAAAAAACTTCGGAGCCATTTACTTTTACCCGGCCAAAAAACCGGGATCCGACGGCCAAAAACCCGTTAGATATTGTTTGAATTCGGGCCAGAAAGCCGTGAAACTTTTATCCCCGGTCAGAAAACCGAGGATCTCCCGGTCGGAAAACTGCGGAGCCATTTACTTTTACCCGACCAAAAAACCGAGGATCTAACGGCCAAAAAGCTGTTAGATATTGTCGAATTCGGCAGAAAGCGCGTGAAACTTTATCCCGGTCGGAAAACGAGGATCTCCCCGATCGAAAAGCTGCGGAGTCATTTACTTTTACCCGACCAAAAAACCGAGGATCCGACGGTCAAAAAACCGTTAGATATTGTTTGAATTCCGGCCGGAAAGCCGTGAAACTTTTATCCCGGTCGAAAAACCGAGGATCTCCCCGATCAGTCAAAAAAAAGCTGCGGAGCCATTTACTTTTACCCCGGCCAAAAACCGAGGATACGACGGCCAAAAATCGTTAGATATTGTTTGAATTCCGGCCGGAAAGCCGTGAAACTCTTCTACAAAATCCCGGCCAGAAAGCCGTTGAACGTTTGTGAAACCATGATTTTTACCCAATACCAAAGAGTCTTTTTAATCACTTTCTGTGTCACAACTAACTCACGAAATTTTCCTAGTAAAACTGGGGCAGAAAAATTTCGTTCGTTTGTTTGTTTTGTTGTCTAAATAGGTTTGACCTCGGGACGCAAGGATCGAGATAACCTACAAATGGAACATCAATCCGGAATGAAGAAAAGAAGAAAAGAACCAAAAGAAAAGAGTTCAAACGTTGGAATAAACAAAGGCGCGGATTGCTCAGAAGCTGATTGAAGTAACAAGCTCCGCCGACTCCGTTTCACTCAATGCTACAGAAATAAACAAGCACGTACCGCTTGTGGAGCATCAAGATTCAGATCGAGGTCTACAGCAAATCAGCTAAGATTCAAGATCAAGTTTTCAAGAGAATTATAGATGGGAATCTTATAACCCGTAGTTGATAGCATAGCTAGCTTAGCTTTAATTTCTCTTTTGGTGTAATAAGGAGGTCAGTAAGCAGTAAGCAGTAAGAACAGCAACGGTAGCAACAGTAACAGCAAAGTGTCAGTCCACGGTAGTCCCAGCTACTAAAACTTCCCGAACTACATTGACCTGATTCCTGTTCAGCCCGGGATATGTAGGAAGCCTCCCGAAGCAAAGGCTCGGTCAAAATCTTTCCAAAATGCTTCACACGGAGTGCTCGAACGGACAAAAATCGCTCGTACTTGCTCATCATTCTTTGCACAAAAACTCTTCGCGTTTCCGGGCAAAGAGGGGCAACTGTGAGCACGTGATTTTTGCCCTATAAGAGAAATACTCCCAAAGATTCAAAATAAAATAATTTTTTAGTTTTCTTGCGATTGTTGTGAATTTTGTGTTATTTTTCTTGTGTTATTTGCATTTATCTGTGCATATTTATTTATTTAAATAATTAAATAATAAAAAAATATATATACAGGGCGTAATAAGAATTGGGGCCAAGATTATGTCTGAATTGTGGCCCAATGTTTTAGCCCAAAAGATCCGGTCCAGTTATTTAAATTGATAGAATATCAGCCGTTTATTTCCTCGGATCTAACGGTTGAGATTATTAACGGATTTTTAATGGTTAATTAATATGAGGGACTTGATCTCAACTGTCCAATCCAGATGATCCTACGGAGGAGACCGGTGTCCTCATATGGGTCAATACGGCATCGTTTGATTAGGCCAAGCCCCGACCGTTGATCATCAGGGATCCAACGGCCAGGATCATCTTGAGGGCTCCGAGTATATAAGGCTTTGGTCTCAGTAGAGACCAGCCATTATACACTCCACAAACCCTAGCCGCCACGACCCTTACGCACCACTCTTTCTTTTTCTTCTTCAACCTTCCAATAACACCCGCCGGAATGTTTCCCAAAAACAACCGCCAGGCAGTAATTCGGGAGCCACTCCCCACCTATGTTTTCGTTGCCATTATGCTCTTTTTCTTCTTCTGTGTGTATATGTATATATGTTTATATATATATATAATGAATCTGGACGACTGATCGTTTGTCTCAATCCGGTTAGTCGATTTCAAATTTTTGTTCTTTTCCGTATTTTGTTAGTATTTTTAGATCCAAAATTATTGTATGTTGGTGTTGTGCATGATTTTCTAAAATTTTTGTTTAATTTTCTTAATTATTATTTGCATTTTTGTCCATACATATTTGTTTGTTAATATATATATATATATATATATATATATATATATATATATATATATATATATATATATATACACTTGCATTTGAATTTAGGATTTAATTAAGTAATTTTTGTTATCTTTGCATTTTTAGTCAAAATTGTGCGGTTTGATGTTCGATTGTTTGTGAAAAATTACTACTTAGAGTTAATTAGTAATTGTGATGGTTTAATTTATTTTTGTAATTAAAATTATGATTTTTAGTTTTAATTCCTAAAATAAAACAAAGAAAAAAAAAAGAAAGAAAAATAGATTTAAATGGAGTGGAAATCCGGATTGGGCCAGCTTGAAAAAGAAATACCAAGCCCAAAGACACATGCCCAGTAACCCAACCCAAAACCCAGTCTCTTACCCGTAATAACCCGGCCAAATGACCCGCCCAAATGACCCGCCCCGACCCGGTCTATCTCCTGACCTACACATCACCCCGTTAATCCTGACCGTTGGATGTAATAATCCAAAGGTTAAGATTAATTCCTACATTTCTAATATACCAAACACCCCCCAAGACCCCTCATTACACTCTCATTTGCCAAAACCCTAAAATTATTTTCCCCTTCTCTCTCTTCTCTAACCAAGCCGCCCCCCTCCCTATCCCTCTTCATCTTCTCTAACCACCCAAGCTCCACAACCATGGCTACCCTACTTTGCCACCCGTACGCTTCTCCACGCCAATCACCAACACCACCTCGTTGTCATCTCCTTCTTCCTCGCAACCAGAGCTGCCGCCGCCGCCTCTACTGCTTCGCTTCAAACTCACGGCCAGCCCCAACCTAACGCCATGGTCGCACGTCTCCAGCTGCTCACGCCGCCACCAAGCAGCCTCACGCCACCACCAACAACCAGCGACGCAACCAACCATGGCCGCCGTCCACTCGCCGGCGAATTCCACCCGTGAACCACCCTGGGCCGCCGCTGCTCTCGCTGCCACCAAGCAGTCGCGCCAAACGAACCACCGTGAACCACCCTGGGCCGCCGCTGCTCACGCTGCCACCAAGCAGTCGCGCCAAACGAACCACCAGCCGCCACCATGCCGCGTGCGTCTTTCACTTTAACTTTACCATAAATTCTTCCTCCATTCTTCTTGTTGTTGTTTTGTACATCTCTATATGTTAGCAGATTTGAATTGATATTGAATCTCATGTTGCTGTTCAATACGGAAATGTAGAAATGATTTTAGTTGATATTGAATCTCATGTTGTTTTTTTTTATTATAACATTGTTAGATTTAGTTTGAAGTTCGATTCATTATTAAGTTGTAGTATTTTTGAATTTGTCTTATTGTTGTGTTAAAATTTAGATCTAAGTTATAAATTTTTGGTTTAATCTTGTTAAGATGAACTTGAATTTAGTGATTAAAGTTTGCTTATCTGTTGTTGTAATTTTTGTTGAATCTGGAAGAGTAATTGTTCATGTTCAAAATAATTTTAGATTTGATCTTGTTGTTCTTAGTTGTTCATCATGTTGTTAGAATTGTTGTTAAAATTGTTTAAGAATTGTTTAAGTTTGCTATATTTTGGTTGTTTGATTTAGATGAATTGGTTATAGCTGACAAGGTTAGAATAGTAATTTTTAATAATTACGGGAGTAATTTGGGGAGTAATTTGAGGAGTGATTTAGGGAAGGTGGGACCCTCAATTACTACAAGACAAATAGTAGGTTTGAAAATTAGGGGGACAATGTCAGGTGGGTGGGGACGTCAATTATTAAAGTTAAAGAGAGTGGGGACAGTAGGACCCACGTTTGACTACTTTTCTGATTGGCAATTAGTAATAGTGTGTAATAATAATTATGTAGCTGCCTTGCATTGATGTATATATAACAGAAGTCTGGTAATAAATAAGGAGGAGAACACAGACAGAAAAAAGAAAGAAAACACAGAGATAAAAAAAAAAAAGAGTAGAGCATACACACTTGAAAGGTTTTGAACACTAAAACAGTGAGAATTTGAAAATCAAGAGCTGTTTTAGTTGCTTGTTTTGGTGTTGATTTTTGTTACTACTGGAAAATCTTAACTAGTTTTAAAAAGTCTGTTACTGGGAATTGCTGGCTGTTATTGTTGCACTGCTGGAATTACTGCTTATACTAATTATTTTCCTCTTCTCTTGCTATTCAGGTACACTCCTTGAAAAGCACTTACTGTTTAATTTCAGTATAAGGTGTAATATGATTTTGAAGTTGATCGGGATAAAACTTCTGTCATTGGTTTTTACATCTTAAGTTTTGTATCAATAATATCTCGAAACAATAATTCGAAATGAAATTGTAGTATGATTTGGATTGTGTGAATTTTCTCATAACTATTAGATTTTTTATTGTTAATAATTCATTTCAATATTATTATTAATTAGTATAAGTATAAGCATGTTTTTTTTATTATCCAAGTTTTTGAGTAATTAAAAAGAAATAAGTCATCTCTTTAGTTAAATAAAAACTAGTTAGTTTAGTAGCTAATGTTTTAATATTGTTTTTAATAAGCTAAAATTGCAAATATGTAGCTCGCTTAATAAAAATATGATTTTTAATTATTTGGTGTAAAATTTAGGCATTTAGGTCCGATTTGTTTAAATAATACTATTTTTCCTTTAAATAAGTATTAGTAATTAAGGAAAATTATTGTTCCTTTAAATATTTGTAAATAGTGAATTTTATCTTTTAAGTCAATAAAAATATGTGTTTAAATTAGTTGTAAAATAATTGGTTTAATTTGTATAAGTATTAATTGCCGATTTTATATTTTTACTTTTATTTAGATTTTAGCCATGTCTACTTCCGTTAAACCGTTATTTTAATATAGTAAGCAATATCACGATTTGAGTATGTATTTTATCTTTTATTGTAAAAAAAAAAAAAATAATAAGTTAATAAATAAAATTGTAGTATTTTGAGTTTGTTAAAAATGTTTGTTTATTTATTTTTCTGTTTCATGAATATTTTCCATACGTTAATTGGATGTATTGCATATTTTTAGTCTCTTAATTAATTAGGAATTTTCTCTTTTAATTTGGGGATAACTAAATAGAAAAAATGTTGTCACTTTAGGATTATCCTTTCAAAAAAATAAAAAATGTTACGAGCTTAGCTAAATAGAAGAAATAAAATTGTGGGGCCCCTCAATAACAATGTTCACTTTTTCTTAAAAATAACCAAATGCGTTAATTGATTTAAAATCGCATTATAGTATTGAACATGCATAAAATCAGATATTTTTAGCCATTTACAATAATTGAAGCGACCGTGCTAGAACCACGGGATCCGGGGGTGCCTAACACCTTCCCTCGGGTCAACAGAATTCCTTACTTAGAATTTCTGGTTCGCAGACTTCATTTGGAAAGTCAAAAAAATTTCCTCGAATTGGGATTTAAATAAATCGGTGACTTGGGACACCATAATTTATTCCAAGTGGCGACTCTGAAATAAACAAATAATCCCATTTCGAATATTGTCACTTCTCCAAAAAACAGTTTTTTTTTAGAAAAATTTCAGTTTTTCCGTTACCATCCACCCTACTACCCTCCACCCCACCCCGCAAAAAAATTTCTTTTACCTTAATTTTTTTTTCTATAATGTTAAATTTCTGTTTTCTTATTTTTTTGCACCACCCACCCCCACTCCCTACCCCTTCCCCACCCCCACACCCCCCCCCACAAAAAAAAATTACTTTTTTTTTTTGTAATTTAAATTTTTATTTTTTTTTCGATTTACTGCCACCCCCCCCCCCCCCCCCCCCCCCCCCCCCCCCCCCGAAAAGTTTTAAAATATATTTTTCAGTTTTTAATTTTATTAGTTATCATTTAAAGACTCAATATTTTACAAGTTCCAAAATTATGAGTTCGAAAGTTTACGGGTTTAGAAATTATAAATTTACCGATTCGGAAATACGCGATTTTTGCGTTAAAAAGTAAAGCATCACATTAGTTCCTTTAGATTGTGTCAATTTTTAGAGACTTCGGGAAGGGGAGGGGTGGGGGAGGTGGGAGGGGGAGGGGTAGGAGAGTTGCAAAAAAAATATTTTTCTAAAAAAACTATTTTTTACTCTCTAACCAAACATAGAAAATATTTTCCGGAAAATATTTTTCACTTACCAACCAAACAAGAGAAAATAAGTGATAAAATCACTCATTTTCCATGAAAACATTTTCTAGGAAAACATTTTCCATGGAAAACATTTTCCTTCATACCAAACACACCCGTAGTCTCCCTATATTAGCTCATTATGCATATTTAGTTCATGTGCCTATTTAGATATAAAATGTCTAAACACTTACTCACGTCCGGTGTTTACACCAAAAGTAAAAGTTAAGTAAAATCTATATGCGAGACAAATATTTGCATTCATTTACTTGGTATAATTATTTGGTCCACATGATATATATATATATATATATATTCGCGTATAATATGTGTATGCTGGCTAGAGAAAGTAAATCAGCTAAATAGTTATGTAAAAGTCCCTATATTTTATTCCTTGAATTATCTATGTGACCACAAAAAGAATGGAATGGAATGATGAAGAAACACATAAGTAATTATCCGTTAATTGACATTTGGAATTGAGGACGCAACGTATGAACTATATAATATTGAGGACAATGATTTTAAAGCTTTGCTACTACAAAAATGACATACTAATTGTGTAATGACATACATGTAGAGAGATGCATTCATGACTTAATGCTCTCAATTTTGTTGCATGAGAAATGAATTTAAAGCTAAGTTTGAGGTTTTGCTTAGCTTAATGGACCAGCAAAGTGCATTAGGCATGCACTAACGTCGACACTTTCATGAGAGTAATGATGAAAATGGATAGTCCTTTTACACTCTGTACATATTTTTTATTACAAAAGCGGCCAGAAAAGGCATGCTAAAGAAGAAATCAATTCTTTTTAGTATCCCATAAACATGACCCCCAACCCCCGAGAGTTCCATGGCTATCTCGTCGGACTTCCACTGTAGTATCTAAACTGGTTGTATGAATCTTACCGACTCTGATGCTCAACCTTAACCAGCAGGCACACTAAGTAATTAGCCATACTTAGCGACACCGTCCCTCTTCATATTTTTTTGCCAATAATATAGCGGATCGTCCAGTACAACTTCATGCTTCCCGGATGCATGAAACAAGTTGAGCTTTGCGCCTCCTCCAAAATAATGTAACGATCGACAAGTGAATCCCCTTTATAAAAAAATAAATCTGGTTCCTGGCACATGATTAATTTGCATCACTTGACTGTTTTCGTTTGTTTGATCAAGCAGATTGATAGCGGATCGAAGGGAGTGCGATAGGGCATCATCTATCCGGGTCGGTGCCGGACTCCTTTGTGAATCAGTCCCTTTCCTTGTCTTCAAGAGTTCGGTTAGTTGATCGAGAAAGCGGCAGGACCGTAAAGCTTAGCCTTGAGTTGGACTGCGGTCCCGCGAAGCTGGTATCCTCAGACCGCCTAAGAGACTTTCCGACTAATCGATTGTTCAATTCCACTAACGCGAAAAGCTTTTTATTGCCTACTGGCAACGGAAGTTCAAAATTCTTTTAGGTTACATGTTGGAGTTGTAGCTGTAGCTGTAACATTTTAACATTTTTTCAATTCCTTTGTTTTTAATCCTCTCCGGCCCTACCCATGCTAAAATAAATATTACTACAATCGTGCCTACTTTGCTGTCTGTAAAGTTGAAAAATTGACTTATCTGCTTTCAATTCTGTGCCCAAATTTTTTTCTAATGTATGAATAAGAATAGAATTGCTCTCTATTTTGTAGGGATACAGAGACTGCATGCGTGCATGTGTGGTGTGTGTAAATATTAACTATTCATTGTTAGAGGGCACGCATTCATTATTTCACGAGTTTCACTTTTATATAAATGCAACCTCTATGGTCTCGGGTCACAAGAATTGTCCCCTCTAAAAATAGTTATTGCAACATAGGAACCTCTAGGTTTCAATGTCACAAGAAATGGTCCAGGGACAAAGAGAGGAAGTTCCAATATCATTCACCTCTGAGCTAGTACATTGTAATATTGCATTTATATTTAAAAGTTTTAATATTACGTGAAGTTTTCTCGCTGATTAGATGGGTACACCGTCCTTGATGAATGATGATGGCAAAACAAATAAGAAGAATTAGCCTAAATAGATGCTCACCCGACCAGTTAAAATAAAAATAGTTCCGCAAACGTATAATCTATATATAATATGTGAATAACAGTATATAATCAGGGGTTAATTTTACCGATGGTCATTGAACTACCTTTAATTTCAGTAAAGTTATTCAACTATTTTTTGTCACTTAAAAGTAACGAAACTTTATCTTTGTAACTTAAAAATTATTTTGCCTCAAACTTCCACCATAAATATGACATGTCATATATTTTAATAAAAAAAATTCAAAGAAAATGTCACATAAGCTAACATAGGTCATACCCACATTAAGATCCATGTCTCCATTAATATGACTTGACCCAAACTCCAAATGCATTTCATGGGTAAAAAAATCGCACATAGAATAGCTCTTAGCAGGTCAACCGCATCCCTCTTTAGCGCTTAGGGGTTTATAGGAAAACAAAGTTCTAAACTTTTTGAAGAAAACTATGAAGAAAATTGGGCATAATGCTAGAGGGCATTTTAAGTTTGAAGAAAATGATTCTCAGATGCCAGCGCAAGTAGCAATATATCTTCTGCTCTAAATCCAAATCAAGAAGGCGATGGTGAAAGACCCAATATTATGCTGACCAATCGCTCAATCATTACCGAGGTGATTCTTAACTTTTAATATTGTTCAATTGCATTTTAACATACAAACTAAATCTTCTTTTTTTTCAAGGACCAATTCAAGACTTTAGTGTATATAATGAGGTTGTTGCTCCTCCAACTAAAGTTGATTGTTCTTCACAACTAGATGTTATCCAACCTCTAGATGTTGTAGTTGTTTTAGAGAGGCAGGAATGTGAAGAGAAAAATCATGTCTGATTTCGTGATTGATGTGCAAAAAAGAAGTCTAGGGAGTTTAAGAAAAGTTAGGTCTTATAAATTATTTTTTGGATTTTGATCATACAGATACAGTCTTAGTGATGCAATATGTTGTGTCATTTTGTCTAAACAGTTGCTATAGGCTATCCGTAATTGCATGTCTATTGATAATTTTATTATGCACTTTAATTTTATATGTTGCTTGCTAAGCAGGTTATTTGTATTCTAGTGCTGATTAATAAGCAATATTTTAAAATCAATAGAATCGTATAAATATGTTATGTTAGTTGGATACGGTAGTATTTTTGCTTCAGTAAAGTTATAAAATGACTGGGATATACCATACAAACAAAATAAGAATTTTCTAGCATAAATTATTTTAGTTTAGAATAATTATAAATGTGCATTATGTAACAGAAAAGGTAAAAATTTTGTTGTATAGGATAATTATTTTAAATTAATGTGGATATCCAAAGAGGGATGTGATTAACCTGGTAAAAGCTATTCTATGTGCGGTTCTTTACCCGTGAAGCCTATTGGGAGTTTGGGTCAAGTCATATTAAAGGAGACATGGATCTTAAAGTGGGTATGACCCATGTAAGCTTATGTGCATTTTCTTTGAATATTTTTTATTAAAATGTATGTCATGTCATATTTATGGTGGAAGTTTGAGGCAAAGTGGTTTTTAAGTGATAAAGATAAAGTTTCGTTACTTTTAAGTGACAAAAAATAATTAAATGACTTTACTGGAATTAAAAAATAGTTCAATGACCATCAGTGAAATTAACCCTAATTAATATATATTTATGTATACCGGCCGGAAAAAGTAAACAGTAAAATCCAGTCGGCTATTTGTGTTTAGATCCCAACAAATAAACAAAAAGAACTAAAGCAGGCCAGTTCTTGAAGATGTGCTGTATTTTAGCATCTAAGTATTTTTATTTGTGACTCGTCTATGATTACTTTTTTGATTGCGAAGACTAATAAACCTATCACTACAGTAAGGGTATACATGGTGAAAATTTATCACAAGCGATTATTCGTTAGTGCTACTGGGTGCTTAAGTTTTTAGTGTTAGTAAAGTTCACAAATAACCATTTTTCAGTCCAGCTACTGTCCTAAATATTCAAATTTGACAAGTGAAACTCCATAATATTGGCTATCTCTATAAGACAGGGGCAAAAAGTGGCCAGGCCAGGCCAGTGAGCGCTATTTCTACCATTTTGGTCGGCTATAGGGTGTTGAGTTGGGCTAACAGGTTTGGATCGGTCTTGTTGGACTGGACTAGAATGGACGATTGACCCATATCTTCTTGTTGGACTGAACTGGACTAAAACTATTTAGGAATTTTTACACCCTATAGAAAACCTTAGTAATCTATTTATCAATTATAAATACCATTTTAAAATATTACATCTTATAAATACCTTTTATCCTTTATAGCAAAAAATCTAAATATAGTTACATCCTACAATTAAAGCACCATATATGCTAACTATTATTTTTCTCTCTCCCTTTTTGTATTTTCTCTCACATAATTACCGCATATCTGCAAACCCCAATACAATCTCTCTCTGTTTGCATACAACGAGACTTTCTTCTCCCACAAACCCTAGTTTCTTAACTCTTCCCCCACCCAAATACTCAATTTTCTGCTCCGCGTTACCAACGTTATCATCAGCCATTGTCTGAGCCGGAATATGAGTCTAATATGCCCCATCATCCGTCATTAGACTTCAATTTAGAGATAATTTTATCAAAAGTTGACAGGTGAATTTTAGACCTCTTTTCAACAAATTGAACACATGAAGTCCATCCTTTTGGTGTTCTGGCGATCTACTAATAGTAAAGACTAAATTGATCAAAAGTATATGTGTCAACTAAGGAAATACTTCACAGATTGCATTCACATATTGTATTCGTATTAGAATTTCGACTGCAGCAAATTGCATTCACAGATTTCGCCAATTTGCATTCAGTTATATTCGAATGTATTATTCAGTTGTATTCACTTGTATTCAGGTTTAATCAGTTGTATTTACTATTTTATTCATGTAATTTTATTTCCTTCCGTTTTTAGCGCAGATACGTTACTGTATTTAATGTTAATGTCGCTTGAATACAGCTAAATACATGTCAAACTTAGTTGGAATTTCACATTTTACGCCTATATTTTTTGCTGTATTTAATGTCGCTTGAATACAGCTAAATACATGTCAAACTTAGCTGGAATTCCAGATTTTACGCCTATTTTTTTGTTGTATTAATGAATACAACAACTTAAATACGTGAAATACATTGTATAAAAACATAAAAGATATCTATAACACGTAATATAGCAAAGGATATTTATAAATGGCTAATTAGACCCAAAAAATGGTGCTTTATGAAAAATTCCCAAGTATCAATGTGTATCCAACAGTCTTGAGAGGGGAATACCCAACAGGCTAAAAGCGTATCGGGATGATGCTAACTATATGGGCCTCATTTACGATCTTTGCACAGGAAAGTAGGCCAGTTTCCACTTAGTACATAAAACAAAAGTCGTAAAAATGATATCGTAAAAATGATACCAGGGTAGTCACTTTAAAAGGCTGATATCTAGGAATTAGTGTTTTGAACCAGCCTTACTTAGTAAGGGATTATGGGTCAGTAATGAGAAACGAGGCTGATCCAGTTGGGACTATTGGGCCAAGAGCTAGAGGCCCAATGATTGAACAACCAAACAGAATATTAGTACGTTATATTTGGGATCTAGGGAGAGATACGGGGCATATGTGTTGATGAATGAAATGTCTGCTTCTCCTCATCTTCCTTCTCGAATGTCTGTATCATCTCATTCACATTCTTAGTCTAAGCTTCTCATCCCTTCTTTTCTATTCTGTGTATTTCAGTTTAATGTCTCTAATTCCTTGAATATTTTGAGTTTAGTTGTAATTTTCTATCACTGTTGTAGTAATAGAAGTGTCGAAAAACTGGTTGTTACATTGGTGTTTTCATCAGAGGTCTTCAATAGAGGGCCAAAAACTCAAAGCTCGAGGCTTTCATTGATGCATCCGTGAAGGAAGTGACGAATTCATTTTCCAAGGATATCACTGAGATTCAGTGTATGTTACAAGATGTGGTGGGGAAAATGACTCCGACCGCTTCTCAATCTCGCTTTGGGTTGGGTTCGTCCATGGAAGCTATGTCGGTGAAAATACCCAGATTCAGTGGTGGTGATCCACCGGCATAGGTATTTCAGGTAGAATAATATTTCACACGCTATAACATTGTTTTCAGATCATAAATTTGTTAGGACAAAAAAGAAATTGGGTGTCATACATAAGCTAACAAACAAACCTTAAGCGACGATAAATCCAACAACAAAAGAGAAATTTACTAAAAGAGACGCAAATATTTAACGTAGTTCGGCAACGGAAATGAGCGATCCACTATAATAAAAGAGAGTACAAAATATCGAGAGAACAACCTCATGAAGAGACAAACACAAGTGATACACTAACACTTGTCCCGTAAAGTTTTTCCCCTAAACACTACTCTGAAGCCCCCTATGGCTACATTGTGGATGCTACTGAATGAGAAGGAAGAATCATCAATTTATAGAAGTCTAAACCTTTTCCTACAAGAAGAAGGACTAGCCAAATATTGCAGATTTATATTTCCTTTTACAAAAAGGAAAACTCAGTTAAGGTAATTATATGGAGTACATTTTTCCTTCGAAAGATAGGAAAACCAAATATGGTAAGAAAATTATGGCAAATACCTAACAATTCTCCCCCTTGGAATTTTCTGACAAAATAAACTTGATCCACCTTCTTCACATAGCCTTCAACAGGTCGCATCTCCAGATCTCTGCCACAAAGTTTGTCTCAATGTGCATAGCACTCCGGTCAAATTTCTCAGTAAAAAAACCACGATTATCGTCAAATATGTTGCGGCTAGAACTGAACACGCTAAGATGAACATGCCTTGAACTTTGCTCTGATACCACTTGTTAGGACCGAAAAAAGAGGGTGTCATACGGAAGCTAGCAAGCAAACCTTAAGTGACGCTAAATCCAACAACAAAAGAAAAATCTACTAAAAGAGACAAATATTTAACGTGGTCTGGTCAACTGACATACGTCCACAACGGAGATGAACAATCCTCTATAATAAAAGAGAGTACAAAATATCGAGAGAACAACCTCACGAAGAGGCAATCACAAGTGACATACTAACACTTATTCCATAAAGTTCTCCCTCTAAACACAAATCTCATACGGCTACATTGTGAATGCTACTGAATAAGAAGGAATGATTCTCAATTTATAAAAGTCCAAACCTTTTCCTACAAGAAAAAAGACTAGCCAAATATTGGAGATTTATATTTCCTTTTACAAAAAGAAAAATCTAGTTAATGTAATTATATAGCCCTTTTCCTTCAAAAGATAGGAAAACCAATGGTAAGAAAATTATGACAAACACCTAATAAAATTGTCACTGGCTTCTTTATATTTGGATGGTGAGGTTTTGGATGTTAGAAAAATAACGTGATAACTCAAAATAAATATTTCAAATCTATGTCTAGATTCATTTTCTTACTATGATATTAGTAAGTCATTATTATAATAATTATTAAAATATATTTGTAACAAAAACTTAGTTTAATTTGAAATCAATTGGGACAAAATAATCTAATATTGAATGCTAATTTGAACATTACTGTTGAAAACTCAATTGGCAATTTAAGAGATTTAATGGCCTTGGTTTCTAGTGTTTTCTTGCCAACAATCAGTTGTCCTTTTTGGATTTCATATATAAGTATATGTTTGTTTATTTGGAGGATAAAAAAGAAAAAGAGTGTGAAAACGTAAAGAATTTTCTTCCCCTTCTTTTGTGCTTGGTATTTTTTTATTTATCTTTGTTGTTTCTGCTCCTAGTTATACTAGAAGAACTTGTTGAATCCTGGGGATACACCTAATTTTATTTATTACTGTGTAGGCGTCCTTGACACACCTCAAGATAATTCTTTTATTCTCCATAATCACCAATATTTTTCCAACAATCTTAAGGATATTTTCACATTTTATTATAATGGAGAATCAAATTTGATGTTGTCCAAGTTATTGTTCTAATTCTGAAAATGGAACCGACACTTCAAGTTTGCACAATAATCTTATGGAGAATACCATTATTTATTGAAATTATTTTTGTGAGCAACGAAATTATAATCAAGTTGCTATTTCAATTTTATGCATTATCGCATTATGGAAGGTAAATTGTACCATAAAATTAAGGTACACTTTTTATAGTATTAAAATGCAAATATAGACTTTTATTTTTATCTATTTTTGAAAATCTTGAAAGCTCTAAGATAGTGAGTTTAAATTTATTTTTCAATTTCAATAAATTTGAGTTTTGAATTTTGTGTGTTACATATATGATAGATTTCATCCCAGCTGTATAAGTTCTTTGCTAATTCTATGAGAATAATAAAATAGTGAATAATTTACTATACATGATAATCATTCATGTCAAATAGAATTTGACAGATCCTTTTGATGTAATAAAAGATTAATGTGTTAATTTTATAAAACTCCCCCGGTTTAGTATGATAGAACTATAGATAAGATAAGACTTTCATATTTCGTATCCTTGTGACTTATTGGGTGAAGCTATATTATTAGCTTGTTATTTATAAATTGATGGACCTCTTTATGTGTTGCAAAAATATTTTCTCCTTAACTTGAAATTTTTAAAAATGTAAAGGACCATGGTATCCTGAGTTATCTAGCTTGATCCTAAGAGAGGAAAAAAAATAGAAAAACTCTTTATTAAAATTATAACATTGAAGCCTTACAAAAATAAGATTTTTTTGTGGCAAAAATTCATATTGGAAGATCAAAAATTTATTGTATTTCTAACTGCAAAAAGTTATGGTGCTTTGGGTTTCTTAGTCATTTGGGTGAAAGAAAATTGTCGTATTATGACTCATTTCCTACTGATTTGAGATATTCTGTAATTAAAGTTGCTTCTCTATTTAGAAAATTTTCTTTGGTACTTGATTACGGAAGATACAAAAAGAAACTAAATTCTTATTGTTGAAAGATGTTTCAAAAGACACTTGTACAAAACTTAAGTTTTATTTCATTTGAGATGGATTTATGCTTTATTTGGGAACTATTATAGGTTAGTATTTCCTATATGGATTTCCACTATATTAGAAAGATACAATGATGATATTGAATCTCTAATTCAGATGAGAAAAAACTAGCTAGTTGTTGTGTGATCACCTTTGGTGGGTGTTATGATATTAAAATTGCCTGGCACTGAAGCTGATTAAGCAACCTATTGGCATGTATTCCACTAGAAATTAAACCGACAATATTTGTATGGATGAATTGGGATTGCCAAGGTACAATAGCCATTGTAAGAAAATAAATTTTTCAATGGAAAAAGTAGAGACATTTTCTTCTTATTTGAATATTGATTCAATATCATCACTGTATCTTTTTTAATATACTAAAAATCCACATAGAAAATACTAACCTATAGTATTTCTCAAATAAAGCATGAAACCATCTCAAATGAAATAAAATTTGACTTTTGTACAAGTGCCTTTTGAAATATCTTTTAACACATAAGAATTTAGTTTCGTTTTGTATCTTCTATATCAACACATAAGAGTTTATCCTACTGTCATAAAGGAATTGCTTAAAGATGAGAGTTTTTTGCACATATTATGTGTAGTCAAAAGAGGATTTGCCAATTCTTTGACTTATAAGTGAAACGTCAAGAGGTTGAGATTTTTGACAATTTGAGATGTATCAACAATGATGGTAACACAACCTATGTGATTGGAGATCCCATGAAGTAGGTTCATATGAGTAATAACAAGTCATTAGTTGATCAAATGTTGTACTATTAAATTATGTCTCTTCCTATGGTGTGTGTATATAGTGCAAGACTGCAAGGAATGTGAGGCTGAGTTATTAAGCTCTTAATCTAATAATCAATAGCCTATTGTAGGTGGTGTATTGTGCTATAGAATACACTTGATAGATGGACCTATATGAGTGTGGAGTGAGACCGCTCATATGAATTTGTGACAAAATTTCTAGAGCACTTACGAAAACTAGGCGCGCGCATGGCTTATTAGCGCAAAATTGTGATAAACAACGAAGTGTGTGCGAGTAGAATGTGAAAGATAAGATACTAAACTTACAAAAGAATTCTTAGTTAATAGATAAACTTCATTAATTATTCTGTAAGTTTAATCTTTTTTTTAATCAACATAATTAGTGTTATAATCCGTTCATTATGGCTACTTGGCAGGATAATATTAAAATAAAAAATAAGATCATTATAGAATTATAACATGACTCAAGGTTGGATTGTATCTTCCTTAGGTGTTGAATATGATATTGTACTTAAGGTTGGATTGTATCTTCCTTAGGTGTTGAATATGATATTGTACTTGGTCATTTAAATTGGACATTTATTTTGATAGAACAAGAAGTTTAATATTTATCATGTAGTCTCCCTATATTAGCTCATTATGCATATTTAGCTCAAGTGCCTATTTAGATATAAAATGTCTAAACACTTACTCATATTCGGTGTTTACACCAAAAGTAAGAGTTAAGTCAAATTTATATGCGAGATAAATGTTTGCATTCATTTACTTGGTGTAATTATTTGGTGCACATGAAATAATTTTATAAGATATGTCTATTTATGTATAATATGTGTATGCTGACTAGAGAAAGCAAATCGGCTAGATAGTTATGTAAAAGTCCCTATATTTTATTCCTTGAATTATCTATGTGCCCACAAAATGAATGGAATGGAATGATGAAGAAACTCATAAGTAATTATCCGTTAATTGACATTTGGAATTGAGGACGCAACGTATGAACTATATAATATTGAGGACAATGATTTTAAAGCTTTGCTACTACAAAAATGACATACTAATTGTGTAATGACATACATGTAGAGAGATGCTTTTATGATTTAGTGCTCTCAAATTTTGTAGCATGAGAAATGAATTTAAAACTAAGTTTGAGGTTTTGCTTAGCTTAATGGACCAGCAAAGTGCATTAGGCATGCACTAACGTCGACACTTTCATGAGAGTAATGATGAAAATGGATAGTCCTTTTACACTCTGTACATATTTTTTATTACAAAAGTGGCCAGAAAAGGCATGCTAAAGAAGAAATCAATTCTTTTTAGTATCCCAGAATCACCCCCCCCCCAGTTCCATGGTTATCTAGTTCGACTTCGACTTGTAGTATCTAAACTGGTTGTATGGATCTTACCGATTTTGGTGCTCAACCTTAATCATCGGGCACACTAAGTAATTAGTCATACTCAACGATGCCGTCCCTCTTCATATTTTTTTGACAATAATAAAGCGGATAGTCCAGTACAATTTCATGCTTCCCGGATGCATGAAACAAGTTGAGCTTTGCGCCTTCTCCAAAACAATGTAACGATCGTCAATTGAATTCCCTTGATCAAAAAAAGAAAAAATTTATATTGTTCATAGATGAAACTCTTTGGATGTATGAATATCGATTGTTCAATTTCATTAACGCAAAAAGCTTTTTATTGCCTACTGGCAACATGAGTTCAAAATATATTCTTTTAAGTTACAAGTTGGAGTTGTAGCTATAGCTGTGACATTTTAGCATTTTTTGAATCCCTTTGTCTCTAATCGTCTCCTGCCTTACCCATACTAAAATAAATATTACTACAATCCCTTTGTCTCTAATTCCTAAATATTCATATTCGACAAGTGAAGCTCCATAATATTGGCTATCTCTAAAAGACACGGCCAAAAAGTGGCCAGTCAACGCTATTTCTACCATTTTGGTCGGCTATAGGGTGTTGAGTTGGGCTAACAGGTTTGGATGGGTCTTGTTGGACTGGACTAGACTGGACGATTGGCCCATATCTTCTTGTTGGACTGGACTGGACTAAAACTATCAATGTGTATCTAAGAGTCTTGAGAGGGGTGATTGTTACAACCCATATCCACACACGTTAGTTCATGCCATAAGTTAGATAACACAAATCCAAGAAGGAGTTATCCTTGAGATGATAAGAAGTTAATCCGATTAATCTTAAGTGATACAAGGGTGCATAAGGGTGATTAACAAGTATTAGAAGTTAAACGAATCAAGGATGCTGTAACTCGTACTTTTGGGTAAACCTATAGATGCTTAGTATACTTAGGAGGTCATGATTTAAGGTATTTGAATCATATAATATCCGTATCATAATTCTTGAAGTCAAACGAGTTATGAAACAAAAGTCGACAAAAGTTGTTGCAACTTAGGTTCATAGTTTTACCTAAACTTTAGGTCAAATGTTATTAAGTCTTTCTCCCAATATACTTGGAATTACGGGGTGATCTACCTACCAAATTGAAGATCTATACGTCTAGTTTCCAACGCATTAAACGGTTTATAAATACGACATTGGAATAGAGAGATATAGACATTTTCGTGAGACTGCACAAGCTGCTAGGTGCAAGTAGGTGGGTCAGCTACTTGGTTAAATGTCGGCCCAAAAGAGGAAATTTCGGGTCAGAAAAGGAGCCCATTAAAAGGCTTATCTTCTGCAATATATCCCTCTTTATATTTCACAAATAACCAGACCTAAAACCTTGCAAACTTCCTCCCAAAAATTATCCACAAACCCTAATTGATTTTCCCTCTCTTTCAAGTTCAAATTGGGGGTAAACACTAGAGTTTGAAGAACCAAGTTAAAGGCTGAGTTATCCAACAACAAAGGTGAGTTTACTGCTATATTTCATACATTTATTCTTCTGTGAATTCATGGTAATTCGTTATATACATGTAAGAACTCACGGGACGGTGATCGGAAGGCGTGAGTTCAAGTTATTCACTTGTAGCGGACTGTTTTGTGGACTGTTTTGTGTTGCTGTTGGGCTGCGTTTTATATTACTGTTTTGTGGAGTTTTTGGAGGAGGCAGGGTGTGGAGAAACACCATATATATGTTGGGTTGTGGTCTGCTAGTTCTTCGTAATATCTTTGGGCCGTTTGATACGACTATAGTGGCCGTCGTATGTATGATGTGATTAGGTTGTGTGTGGACTGTTTTGGGAGGCTCAATATGTTTATTATTGATGTTGTTTAGGCTGTTTGGTGATTGTTTTGAATAGTGTGAAGTCATATATATAGGGGAGGTGATGTCCGTTTCATCACAAAATAGGTTGTGATTGGTACATAATAGTTGCGACGCTTAAACGTTAACGATAGTGTCATTTCTCCTATTGTAGACTAAGGAGTCGTGACGTTTGCATAGCTTGAGGTTGTGGCAGTATATATAAGGTATGTGTGGCTATCCCTTTCCTTCTTTTGCACGACTCCGATTAACATAATGTAATGAACGAGCTTCCAAAGATACTCTATTCTTAGAAGCTAGCAGTACTTACATTGTTTCCCCTCTTATGGAACGATTGATGTTGATGTTGCTTCTCTTATTCTTATGTTATCAATCTTATTGGTACTTCCTGATTCCTATAAGGTTCATAGTGAAGATTTAGTCCTAATAAGTTGTACATAGGATACCGACCTTACGTCACTCCGAAAGGTCTACAAGGTGTTTCCATGAGTCGAGCATGCATTATATATATGTATCTATTTTACTCTATCGAGCCGCGCTATAGTCGGCCGGGTACGGCACCTATTGTGCAACCAGTGATCAGTTGGGTTTTACCGAGCTCCACGTGGCCGGGTAAGATTCTACCGGGCCTTATAATGGCGGGTATGTTTTTACCGAGCCTATTACGGTCGGGTACGATATGATGATGATGATGCCCACAAGAGGCGTATGTTTTAAAGATTATGTATTTATACATATGTATCGTGCATTTCATGTTAGTAGCCCTCGGAGGTACTCGGATGTTACGGGTTGTATATTCTCTATCCACTGCTTATCTGCCTTATCATACTCGGTACTTTATTCGTGCTTGACGTCCTTTTATTTGTGGACGGCGCATGTCGTCGTTGCGAGGTCGCGATAGACGAGCGAGTGTAGCTCCCCGTCACGGTGGGTTGTCCGGTTCGGCGGTGATTGGCGAGATCCCTTCTCAGGACTTGCCTTGGTCTTGGTATGCATTTTTGTTATAGACATTATGGGTATGTCGGGGCCCTATTCCGGCTATGTTGCAGCACTTATGTTCCTTTAGAGGCTCATAGACAAGTGTCGATTCATGTATAGTTTGGTATGCCTTGTCGGTTGGTTTTTGTTGTATAGTCTTTCATTTTAGCGTGGTAGCTTGTACCATATGTATATAGTTTCTTGATTGTCTGGTCATCCCATGTTATGTAGGTTCACGCAATCATATTTTATTGTTGGTTGTCCATGATCCATGTCTACCATTTATATTGGTCTCGTCAGCCCTAAAAGATAATAAAGAAGGTTAGATAAAATGTACGTTGGTGCTCGGCAAGTATGGTCGGGTGCTAGTCATGGTCCTCCGGTTTGGGTCGTGACAAACTTGGTATCAGAGCAAGTCTGTCCTAGGGATTGTCTATGAGCCATGTCTAGTAGAGTCTTGATTATGGATGTGTAGCGCGCCACATTTATAATCAGGAGGCTACGTGACATCTAGGGTTGTTACCTTCTTCTTGAATCTAGATCGTGCGTAGAGTTGAGTTGTAAGTGTTCGTCTCTAATATTCACCTTGTTTTCTTTTAGCGATGCCTTCAACTAGGAAACAAACAATTAGTAGACGGCTTGATACGGTTGCGGGAGAGGGTACCAGTCAGGTGCCCCAAGCCGGAGCAGGCCAAAGTGAGGCTCAGAGTGAGATGCCGTCTCATACCTCATCTACTCCGTCTCCTCCAGAGGATATTAGGTGGCACCCAGCACCTCCAGCTCCTCCGTCTGGCACTACAGACCAGGATATGCGGAGTGCTTTGCAGTTATTGACTAGCTTGGTAGCTGCTCAGGCTCAGAGGCAGAATACAGGTGCTGCTGATAAACCAGTTAGTACAAGAGTTTGTGATTTTATTAATTTAGACCCTCCAGTGTTTACCGGATCAGACCCCAAGGAGGATCCGCAGACTTTTATTGACCAGGTTCGTCGTACACTACGGGTTATGCATGTTAGTGATACAGAGGCAGTAGAATTGGCTTCTTATAGGCTACGGGATTTAGCGGTTCTTTGGTATGATAGTTGGGAGAGATCCAGGGGTCCGAACGCTCCTCCAGCTGTGTGGAAGGATTTTTCTGAGGCCTTTCTTCGTCACTATTTGCCAGTTGAGATACGACGAGCTAGAGGTGATAAGTTCTTGAACCTTAGACAAGGTAATTTGAGTGTGCGAGAGTATAGTATGCGGTTTGATTCTTTAGCAAGGTATGCTCCCCATATGGTTGTCGAGATGAGTGATAGGGTGCATTTGTTCGTGAACGGGTTCGGACCCCATCTCATTAAATGAGTGTATGACAACCTCCTTGGTAGAAGGCATGGATATTTCCCGTATTCAAGCTTATGCTCAGACCCTAGAGGATCGTAAGCGCCAGCAGAGGGCAGATAGGGAGCAGGATAGGGGCCAGCATAAGAGGGCGAGATTTGCAAGGTATTCTGATGACTTAAGAGGCAGCGCCAGGCCCCAGTCTTCGAGGAGTTCGGCGCCATCTGTAGCTAGTGCTCCTCCACAGTTTCAGAGGCCTCGATATGATCGATCCTATTCGGGTCCAGGTCAGAGTTCGCAGGCATCTGGATCGCAACATCACAGGGATACTAGTCAGACGAAACCCCCAACACCACGTTGTGATCAGTGCGGCAAGGCCCACTTTGGACTGTGCCGTCGAGGTTCTGATGCGTGTTATTCTTGCGGACAGCCTGGCCATATGATGAGGGATTGTCCTAACGGGGGAGGTGATGGTATGGCTCAACCGACTAGATCTGTGTCTGGTTCTTCCTCATCAGTTCGACCTCCAGCACGGGGTTTTCAGCAGTCGACAGGTCGTGGTAGAGGTAGAGGTGCAGGACCAAGTTCGAGTGGTGCTCAAAATCGAACATATGCTCTAGTAGGTCGACAGGATCTCGAGTCATCTCCAGATGTTGTTACATGTATATTATCTATGTTTTCTTATGATGTATATGCGTTGATTGATCCGGGATCTACATTATCATATGTTACACCCCTTTGTGGCTAATAAGTTTGGCATTGAACCTGAATTGATAAGTAAACCCCTTGCGGTATATACTCCAATAGGAGATTCTGTGATTGCTAGAAGGGTATATAGAGGTTGCACTGTGATGATTTGTAGTTGTCAAACCTCGGCAGATTTATTTGAATTAGAAATGGTTGATTTTGATGTGATACTGGGAATGGACTGGTTGGCCTCATGCTATGCAAATGTTGACTGTCGTATGAAGATGGTTAAGTTTCAATTTTCTGGTGAACCCGTCATTGAATGGAAGGGGAACATTGCTACATCGAAAGGTAGGTTTATTTCCTATCTTAAGGCAAGGAAAATGATCTCAAAAGGTTATATTTATCATCTTGTTCGCGTTAGGGATGCGGAGGCGAAGCTGCCTACTCTACAATCTATCCCCGTGGTCAATGAATTTCCAGATGTTTTCCCAAATGAACTCCCAGGCCTTCCTCCGGAAAGGGAGATTGAGTTTAGCATTGATGTGTTGCCTGACACACAACCGATCTCTATCCCTCCATATAGAATGGCCCCGGCAGAGCTGCGAGAGTTGAAGGCGCAGTTAAAGGACTTGCTAGATAAGGGCTTCATTAGGCCTAGCACTTCACCTTGGGGTGCTCCAGTCCTATTCGTGCGGAAGAAAGATGGGTCATTACGGATGTGTATCGACTATCGGCAGTTGAATAAGTTTACTATAAAGAACAAGTATCCACTTCCGAGAATTGACGACCTGTTTGACCAACTCCAGGGTGCCAAGTATTTCTCCAAGATTGACTTACGTTCAGGGTATCATCAGGTGAGAGTTAAGGAGAAGGATACTCCAAAGATGGCCTTTCGGACAAGATATGGACACTTTGAGTTCTTGGTGATGTCGTTCGGGCTAACAAATGTCCCAGCAGCTTTTATGGATCTCATGAATACTGTATTCAGGCCCTATCTTGATGTGTTCGTGATTGTATTCATTGATGACATTCTGGTGTATTCTCATTCGGAGGAGGAACATGCGAGCCACTTGCGGATAGTATTACGGATGCTTCAGGATCGTAAGTTATATGCTAAGCTCGCCAAATGTGAATTCTGGCTGAACTCGGTAGCATTCCTTGGCCATGTGATATCTGACGAGGGTATTAGTGTCGACACTCAGAAGATTGATGCAGTAAAGAATTGGCCGAGACCTACAACACCATTAGAAGTTCGTAGCTTCATGGGGCTAGCAGGATATTATAGGCGGTTTGTAGAAGGGTTTTCCTCTATATCTGCACCATTGACTAAGTTAACACAGAAAGCTACCAAGTTCCAGTGGTCTAACACTTGTGAACGTAGTTTTCAGGAGCTGAAGGATCGATTGACATCTGCACCGGTGCTCACTCTCCCTGAAGGAACAGAAGGATATGTGGTATATTGTGATGCCTCAGGTATAGGTTTGGGGTGCGTGTTGATGAAGCATGGGAAGGTGATTTCATATGCATCAAGACAATTGAAGAAGCATGAAAAGAATTATCCAACCCATGATTTGGAATTGGCTGCAGTAATATATGCTTTGAAGATATGGCGGCACTACTTATACGGCGTCCATGTTGACATCTACACGGATCACAAGAGTCTACAATACATCTTCAAGCAGAAAGAGTTGAATTTGAGGCAGCGTAGGTGGCTTGAATTACTGAAAGACTACGACGTCGAGATATTGTATCATCCCGGTAAATCCAATATTGTGGCAGATGCTCTCAGCCGTAAGTCAATGGGAAGCTTAGTACATATTGATACAGGTAGATGGGGGTTGACTAAAGAGCTTCATCAGCTAGCCAATATGAGAATCAGATTGTTAGACTCTGATGATAGAAGTGTTGTTGTACAGAATACATCAGGATCATCTTTGGTAGGCGAGGTAAAAGCACGGCAATATGAAGATCCTATCTTACTACGATTGAGAGAGAACATTCATTAGTGTAAAATTACCGCTTTTGAGATCGGAGGAGATGGGGCACTAAGATACCAGGGCCGATTATGTGTGCTAAATGTGAAAGGGTTGCGAGAAAAGATTATGAATCAAATTCATCAATCCCGATATTCCATCCATCCTGGCTCAACAAAGATGTATCATGATGTCAAGGAGCGGTATTGGTGGGATAACATGAAAAAGTCTATTGCAGAATTTGTAGCCCAGTGTCCCAATTGTCAACAAATGAAGATAGAACATCGGAAACCCGGTGGATTGCTTCAGAATATAGAGATTCCGACCTGGAAATGGGAGGTGATTAATATGGACTTCGTTATTGGATTACCTCGATCTTATCATAAGTTTGACTCTATATGGGTGATAGTTGATCGACTTACAAAATGTGCTCATTTTCTGCCAGTTAAGACAACTTACTCGGCTGAAGATTATGCGAAGTTGTATATCAAGGAGATTGTTAGGCTTCATGGTGTGCCGGTATCTATTATATCAGATCGAGGAGCTCAATTTACGGCTAACTTTTGGAGGTCTTTTCAGAAAGGTTTAGGCACACAGGTGAATCTCAGCACTGCATTTCATCCGCAGACTGACGGACAGGCTGAACGTACCATTCGGACATTGGAAGATATGCTACGAGCATGTGTTCTAGATTTTAAGGGAAATTGGGATGACCATCTTCCACTCATAGAATTTGCCTACAATAATAGCTACCATTCCAGTATTAAAATGGCCCCATATGAGGCACTATATGGGAGGAGATGTAGATCACCGGTTGGATGGTTCGAAGTCGGTGAAACAGAATTATATGGGCCAGATTTGATTCACCAAGCCATTGAGAAGGTGAAAGTGATACAGGAACGATTGAGGACGGCACAAAGCAGGCAAAAGTCTTATTTCGATGTCCGACGTCGTGATCTAGAATTTGAGGTTGGTGATTGGGTTTTCCTGAGGATTTCACCAATGAAGGGTGTTATGCGTTTTGGGAAGAAAGGTAAGCTGAGTCCAAGGTATATCGGTCCGTATAAAATTCTTCAACGAATTGGACAAGTTGCTTATGAGTTAGAATTGCCATCCGAATTAGAATTTGTCCACCCGGTATTCCATGTATCTATGTTGAGGAAATGTATTGGAGACCATTCTCGAGTTGTCCCTATCAAAGATGTTCAAGTTACAGAGGATCTATCATATGAAGAAGTGCCAGTGGCCATATTAGATCGACAAGTCCGCAAGCTGAGAACAAAAGATGTAGCTTCAGTCAAAGTATTGTGGAGGAACAAGAATATGAAAGAAATGACATGGGAAGCGGAAGAAGAGATAAAGTCTAAATACCCTTACCTATTCCAGAATGATGATAACAAGGATGTTGGTGGAACGCAAGATACATTATAAAGGTGAAATGGCTTTATGAGGTAAGCAATAACTTGAGAACTCTCTTCCTTAATACAAAGTGGTGATATGTAAATAATGTCCATGTCCATAATGCTTTGTGTAGCCTTGTGTGGTCATACTTTGAGCTTCACTGCTTGCAAATTTTGCTAGTGACCATTTTATAGGGGAAAATTGACTAAAAATTTCCGCTAGAATCCACGATGATTTGGACTCCCCATAAACCCTTACATTCGAGGACGAATGTTCCTAAGGGGGAGGGTGTTACAACCCATATCCACACACGTTAGTTCATGCCATAAGTTAGATAACACAAATCCAAGAAGGAATTATCCTTGAGATGATAAGAAGTTAATCCGATTAATCTTAAGTGATACAAGGGTGCATAAGGGTGATTAACAAGTATTAGAAGTTAAACGAATCAAGGATGCTATAACTCGTACTTTTGGGTAAACCTATAGATGCTTAGTATACTTAGGAGGTCATGATTTAAGGTATTTGAATCATATAATATCCGTATCATAATTCTTGAAGTCAAACGAGTTATGAAACAAAAGTCGACAAAAGTTGTTGCAACTTAGGTTCATAGTTTTACCTAAACTTTAGGTCAAATGTTATTAAGTCTTTCTCCCAATATACTTGGAATTACGGGGTGATATACCCACCAAATTGAAGATCTATGAGTCTAGTTTCCAACGCATTAAACGGTTTAGCAATACGACATTGGAATAGAGAGATATAGACATTTTCGTGAGACTGCACAAGCTGCTAGGTGCAAGTAGGTGAGTCAGCTACTTGGTTAAATGTCGGCCCAAAAGAGGAAATTTCGGGTCAGAAAAGGAGCCCATTAAAAGGCTTATCTTCTGCAATATATCCCTCTTTATATTTCACGAATAACCAGACCTAAAACCCTTCAAACTTCCTCCCAAAAATTATCCACAAACACTAATTGATTTTCCCTCTCTTTCAAGTTCAAATTGGGGGTAAACACTAGAGTTTGAAGAACCAAGTTAAAGGCTGAGTTATCCAACAATTAAGGTGAGTTTACTGCTATATTTCATACATTTATTCTGCTGTGAATTCATGGTAATTCGTTATATACATGTAAGAACTCACGGGACGGTGATCGGAAGCGGTGAGTTCAAGTTATTCACTTGTAGCGGACTGTTTTGTGGACTGTTTTGTGTTGCTGTTGGGCTGCGTTTTTATTACTGTTTTGTGGAGTTTTGGAGGAGGCGGGGTGTGGAGAAACACCATATATATGTTGGGTTGTGGTCTGCTAGTTCTTCGTAATATTTTTGGGTCGTTTGATACGACTATAGTGGCCGTCATATGTATGATGTGATTAGGTTGTGTGTGGACTGTTTTGGGAGGCTCAATATGTTTATTATTGATGTTGTTTAGGCTGTTTGGTGATTGTTTTGAATGGTGTGAAGTCATATATATAGGGGAGGTGCTGTCCGTTTCATCACAAAATAGGTTGTGATTGGTACGTAATAGTTGCGACGCTTAAACGTTAACGATAGTGTCATTTCTCCTATTGTAGACTAAGGAGTCGTGACGTTTGCATAGCTTGAGGTTGTGGAAGTATATACAAGGTATGTGTGGCTATCCCTTTCCTTCTTTTGCACGACTCCGATTAACATAATGTAATGAACGAGCTTCCAAAGATACTCTATTCTTAGAAGCTAAGCAGTACTTACATTGTTTCCCCTCTTATGGAACGATTGATGTTGATGTTGCTTCTCTTATTCTTATGTTATCAATCTTGTTGGTACTTCATGATTCCTATAAGGTTCATAGTGAAGAGTTAGTCCTAATAAGGTGTACATAGGATACCGACTTTACGTCACTCCGAAAGGTCTACAAGGTGTTTCCGTGAGTCGAGCATGCATTATATATATGTATCTATTTTACTCTACCGAGCCGCGCTATAGTCGGCCGGGTACGGCACCTATTGTGCAACCACTGGATCAGTTGGGTTTTACCGAGCTCCACGTGGCCGGGTACGATTCTACCGAGCCTTATAATGGCCGGGTATGTTTTTACGAGCCTATTACGGCCGGGTACGATATGATGATGATGATGCCCACAGAGGCGTATGTTTTAAAGATTATGTATTTATACATATATATCATGCATTTCATGTCAGTAGCCCTCAGAGGTACTCAGATGTTACAGGTTGTATATTCTCGATCCCTGCTTACATTACTATTCGTATTTATGATTCTCTGCCTTACATACTCAGTACTTTATTCGTACTGACGTCCTTTTGTTTGTGGACGCTGCATGTCGTGCTGCAGGTCCTGATAGACAAGCAGGTGCAGCTCCACCATCACAGTAGGTTGTCCAGTTCGGCGGTGATTGGCGAAATCCCTTCTCGGACTTGCCTTGGTCTTGGTATGCATTTTTGTTATAGACATTATGGGTATGTCGGGGCCCTGTTCCGGCTATATTGGAGCACTTATGTTCCTTTAGAGGCTCATAGATAAGTGTCGACTCATGTATAGTTTGGTATGCCTTGTCGGCTAGTTTTTGTTGTATAGTCTTTCATTTTAGCGTGGTAGCTTGTACCATATGTATATAGTTTCTTGATTGTCTGGTCATCCCATGTTATGTAGGTTCATGCAATCGTATTTTATTGTTGGTTGTCCATGATCCATGTCTACCATTTATATTGGTCTCATCAGCCTAGCCTAAAAGATAATAAAGAAGGTTAGATAAAATGTACGTTGGTGCTCGGCAAGTATGGTCGGGTGCTAGTCATGGTCCTCCGGTTTGGGTCGTGACAAAGACAATGACCCAATTGACTTGGATGCTGAGGTTGACCCTGTCACGACCCGGATTTTCCCCCAACATCGGGATCGTGATGGCGCCTACTCGTGGTAGCTAGGCAAGCCATTGTATTCATACTATCCCGTTTTTAACAAAATTTTAATTAAATAAATGCGGAATAACAAATCACACGGTGAAAATCATACTGAAATCCTCTACCCAAGACGTGGAGTCACCAACTCACAAACTACTATGGAATACTACACATAAAAGTCTGAAGGAAATATAACATAATTCCGTTTGTCTCGGAACAAAGAGACTACAGCTAATAGCATAAATAAAGAAAGAGACGCCGGGCCTGCGGACGTCTGCAAGCTACCTCGGTCTCAAATGTGATCAACTCCCACGCAATCTATTTACTGCTGCTGCTGCTCCTGATCGTAACCTGGACTGTGCAAAAACGCACAGAAGTGTAGCATCAGCACAACCGACCCCATGTGCTGGTAAGTGCCTGGCCTATCCCGGCGAAGTAGTGACAAGCCTAGGACCAGACACCCACGTAAACCTGTGCAATTCAATATATATATATGTGTACCACAACATAACAAGAAATAATCAAGTATTAACACGATAAGGAATATCTTAAAGAATTCAACAATTAACCACGGTTAATAATTTCACAAGGAAAAACAAAGTGTAATGTAAACACAAGTAATATCAATTGAAGAAATAGCAGGACAGTTGCACGGCATCACCCTTCGTGCTTTTACTCTCATCCTCACCAAATAAGCAAATAAAGTACACGGCATCACCCTTCGTGCTTTTACTCTCATCCTCGCATCCATGGTACGGCATGATCCTTCGTACATGGTTCAATAATAGGGCACGGCATGATCGTTCGTGCATAAATAAATAAATAAACATGGCACGGCATCACCCTTCGTGCATTATCACTCTTCCTCACCCAAATAACAATCAAATAAGTTCACAAGGAAAACAAGGTATAATGGAAACACAAGTAATATCAAGTCAAGAAATGGCAAACAATTGCACGGCATCACCCAAATAAAATATAATGGAAAAACAAGTAATATCAAGTCAAGGAATAGCAAACAATTGCACGGCATCACCCAAATAAAATATAATGGAAAAACAAGTAATATCAAGTCAAGGAATAGCAAACAATTGCACGGCATCACCCTTCGTGCTTTTACTCTCATCCTTACCAAATAAACAAATAAAGTACACGGCATCACCCTTCGTGCTTTTACTCTCATCCTCGCATCCATAGTACGGCATGATCCTTCGTACATGGTTCAATAACAGGGCACGGCATGATCCTTCGTGCATAATCAATAAAACATGGCACGGCATTAACCTTCGTGCATAAATAAATAAACATGGCACGGCATCACCCTTCGTGCATTATCACTCTTCCTCACCCAAATAACAATCACAGTTAAGGGCGGAGAAAGAAACAACAATTCATAAATCGTCCCATCAAGGGCAATCAATAATTATCTTCACAACAAGTCCCAACAAGGGAGAACAATAACGATTCACATGTAATATATCTCAAAATATCATTTTCCAACGACTCACGGTCATACTAGACGCCAATATGTATGGATGCTCGTCACCACAGCCCATACACCGCACTCGATCACATAACACATAACACATAATCCTATTCCCTCAAGCTAGGATAGAAGAAACACTTACCTCGAATGCTTATGAACAATTCACTCCGTGGAAATGTCTTTTCTTTCAATTTGGCTCCAATCCAACCGTATCTATACACAATTGATTTAATATCATCAATTCTACTCAACAAACTAATTCTTAATACCAAATACCACTTTTACAACATTCTGCCATGAATAGTAAATTTCAACCCCGGGCCCACATGGCCGGAATTCGGGGTTAGGACCAAAATCCGGTTACCCATCCCCCCCACGAGTTCATGTATATAATTTGTTTCAAAATCGGACCTCAATTCGAGGTCCAATTCCCTAATTTATGAAAAACCCTATTTTCTAACAAAAACAAGAATTTTACCATGAAAACATTTGATTTCTAATGAAAAACATGTTTAATGATGTTAGGAATTGAAAGAATTAAGTAAAAAGTGACTTACAATCGATTTGATGAAGAAGAAATCCTTGAAGAATCGCAAATGGGTGTTTTAGTTTTGTAAAAATGTGAAGAAATGACTGAAATCCGTGTTTTTCAGGTCTCTGTGTTCGCATTTGCGAACATGGGTTCGCAATTGCGAACCCCGACCAATTTCCGGAGTTTGAAAAATAAGCTAAGGGTGGGAAGTTCGCATTTGCGAACATTTGTTCGCA
This sequence comes from Nicotiana noctiflora, assembly GCA_032618575.1. Lineage (NCBI taxonomy): Eukaryota > Viridiplantae > Streptophyta > Magnoliopsida > Solanales > Solanaceae > Nicotiana > Nicotiana noctiflora. The sequence continues at coordinate 97,353 of JASVEL010001225.1, read as the reverse complement.
TTTGCGAAGCCAAGGCAAAACTGGGAAGTTCGCATTTGCGAACTATTGTTCGCAATTGCGAACACAAGCTAAATATGGGGAGGTTCGCATTTGCGAACTATTGTTCGCATTTGCGAACCCAGGCAGAGTAGTGGCCAGTTCGCATTTGCGAACTATAGCTCGCATTTGCGAACACAGGCATAGAAGGGTCAAGTTCGCATTTGCGAACTATTGTTCGCATTTGCGAACACAGACACAATAGGGGGGAGTTCGCATTTGCGAACTATTGTTCGCATTTGCGAACTCTGCAGAATAGTGGGGAGTTCGCATTTGCGAACTATTGTTCGCATTTGCGAACTATTGTTCGCATTTGCGAACTCTGCAGACCAGTTGCAGACAGCAACTTCTAACATGAAAAATTGATCTCGTGGCCTATCCAAAGTTCACCGAGCCCTCGGGGCTCCAAACCAAATATGCACATAACCTCAAAAACACATTATGAACTTGTTCGTGCGATCACGTCGCCAATATCACCTCGTTTTCATCAAATCAAGCCTCAAATGCATGATTTTCATACCTTTAGTTTTCAAAACTTTCAAACTTGGGACTCGAGGTCCAAAACATCTCAAACGACATCCAAATGTCACCAAACTTTACAGAAATCACATATATAATATTTAAGACTTGTACCGGGCGTCGGAACCAAAATACGAGCCCGATACCAAGGTCAATTAATTTATTTCCTTTAATAATTGCATCAAAAACAATTTCACATAAAAATTCATAACTCGGGCTCTAGGCCTCGGAATTCGACTCCGGACGCATGTCCAAGTCCCATATTTTCCTACGGACCTCTCGGGACCATCAAATCTCGGGTCCGGATCCGTTTACCAAAAATGTTGACCGAAGTCAACCATATCAATATTAATATCATTTTTATCCAAATTTCTCATAGAATTCATATTTTCTATCACAAAATCTTTCAGGCTACATGCTCGGATCGTGCACATAAATCGAGGCAACATAGAATGAGGTTTTCAAGGCCTCGGAAGCTCGAAATGATTAATTAAATAAGTGATGACCACTTCGGGTCGTCACAATCTCCACCTCTAAAACAACCGGTTCGTCCTCGAACGGACAAAAGAAAGAAGTACCCGAGTCGGGAAACAAGTGTGGGTAGCGGCTCCGCATATCGGACTCGGACTCCCGAGTCGATGCCTCGGGAGGCCGACCTCTCACCGAACACGCACGGAAGGATAACTCTTCGACCTCGACGCTGTCGAACTTGCCGATCTAGAATAGCCGCCGGCTCCTCCTCGTAGGATAGATCATTGTCCAATTGGACGATCGTGAAGTCTAACACATGTGTGGGATCGCGCGTGGTATCTCAGAAGCATAGATACATGAAAAAGCTGGATGCACGGTCGATAAGCTAGGCGGCAAAGCTAATCTATAAGCCACCCTTCCCACTCTGTCTAGAATCTCAAATGGGCCAATATACCTGGGGCTGAGCTTGCCCTTCTTCCCAAACCTCATCACGCCCTTCATAGGCGACACTCGGAGCAATACTCGTTCACCGACCATGAAATCTACATCTCGAACCTTACGATCCGCATAAGTCTTTTGCCTAGACTGAGCTGAACGCAATCTCTCCTGAATAGTCTTGACCTTATCTAAGGCCTCCTTAAACTAAGTCTGTACCCAACAACCGAGCCTCTCCCGGTTCAAACCATCCAACTGGTGATCGACATCGCCTACCGTACAACGCCTCATACGGAGCCATCTGGATGCTAGATTGGTAGCTGTTATTGTAGGCGAACTCTGCTAATGGTAGAAAATGATCCCACGAGCCTCCGAAATCAATAACACGGGCTCGAAGCATGTCCTCAAGAATCTGAATAGTCCTCTCGGACTGGCCATCCGTCTGAGGATGAAATGCTGTACTCAACTGAACCTGAGTGCCTAACTCCCGCTGGACCGCTCTCCAGAACCGCGAGGTAAACTGCGTTCCCCGATCAGAGATAATGGATACTGGCACTCCATGGAGACGAACAATCTCCCTAATGTAAACCTCCGCTAACCTCTCGACGAGTAGGAGACAGATACTGGAATAAAGTGTGCTGACTTGGTCAGCCTATCAACAATGACCCAAATAGCATCAAATTTCCTCCGAGTCAAAGGAAGTCCAGTAACGAAGTCCATAGTGATCCGCTCCCGTTTCCACTCGGGAATTTCAATCCTCTGGAATACACCACCAGGTCTCTGGTGCTCATATTTCACCTGCTGACAATTTAGACACCGAGCGACATACGCAACGATATCTTTTTTCATTCTGCGCCACCAATAGTGTTGCCGTAAGTCCTGGTACATCTTCGCGGCGCCTGGGTGAATAGAATACCGTGAGCTGTGGGCCTCTGCTAAGATCAACTCTCGAATCCCTTCGACATTAGGTACACAAACTCGACCCCTGCAATTTCAATATCCCATCATCATCTAAACTTACCTGTGTGGCACCTCCCCGCTGTACTGTATCTCTCAACTCACGCAAATGAGGATCATCAAATTGCTTCTCACGGATACGCTCTAATAAGGAAGAACGAGCGACCGTGCAGGCTAACACTCTGCTAGGCTCAGAAATGTCTAATCTCACGAACCGATTGGCTAAGGCCTGGACATCTAGAGCTAATGGTCTCTGATTGACCGGAATATATGCAAGACTACCCATGCGGCATACTTTCTACTCAATGCATCGGCCACCACATTGGCCTTACCTGGGTGATATAAAATAGTAACATCATAGTCTTTTAGCAACTCTAGCCATCTTCTCTGCCTCATATTCAACTCTTTCTGCTTAAACAAATACCGAAGACTCTTATGATCGGTGTATACTTCACATGCTACACCATACAAATAATGCCTCCGGCTCTTCAATGCGTGAATAATCGCCGCCAATTCTAGATCATGCACTGGATAGTTCTTCTCATGAATCTTCGACTGCCTCGAAGCATAGGCAATAACCTTGCCATCCTGCATTAACACTGCACCAAGCCCAATATGGGAAGCATCACGATAAACAGTGTAAGGTCCCGTACCTGTGGGTAAAACCAATACCGGTGCTGTGGTCAAGGCTGTCTTGAGCTTTTGAAAGCTCGCCTCACATTCATCGGACCATTCAAATTGAACACCCTTCTGGGTCAATCTGGTCAGTGGGGTTGCAATAGACGAAAATCCTTCTACGAATCGGCGATAATAGCCCGCTAACCCCAAGAAACTCCGAATATCTGTGGCTGATGTCGGTCTAGGCCAGCTCTTGACTGCCTCAATTTTCTTCGGATCAACCTGAATACCTGCTGCCGTCACAATATGACCCAGGAATGCAACTGAACTTAGCCAAAATTCACACTTTGAAAATTTTGCATCTAGTTGGCTATCTTTCAGAGTCTGCAAGGCCACTCTGAGATGTTGCGCATGCTCCTCCTGACTGCGGGAGTAGGTCAATATGGAAACAATGAAGACTACAACGAACAAGTCTAAATAAGGCACGAACACCTCATACATATGCACATATCCATGACTCTGGAGTCTGGCCATAAGAGTTGTTCTTAAATTACACATTGTCAACTAACCCTGTTGTCAAATACCTTATTCTACAAATCCCACTTTACTCAGAATGAGGTATGGTGACCTCGTGATTATTTTCCCGAATTAATGCGTCATATTTATCCTTACCTGGTGCTCGTCTCAAGGGCTAAGCTCAACGGTTTCAAAATAGAAATGGCTAAATATGAACAGAAACTATACAAGAATTGTCAAATAGTCCTAACGGGCATGACTCTTATTTACGAATGCAATACGAAAATATTAATTTCATAAAAGAAGAATTTTAAACACATAAACTCTTACTACCAGGACCCAGTCCTCATATGATATCCACCGCAACTTGAAGCTCGGCTTAGAAATATTTCACATTATGCCAAAAATTGGAGGATCTCATCCTCAACTCTGAATCACAGTGCTTGCACGTCATATCATCTGAAATTTTTCATTTCCTTTCTTTCTTCCTTTCAATAATTGTCCGTCAAAGATAATCACGACATAAAATAAGCCCTCATACTGATAGGGAGCACAATTAACGATTAAAATTAGTTATCCCGAAAATTATATCAAAACCCATTGTAATAAGTAATATAAAGTCACTCTTAGCCTCATGGATATTTTAGTGACTAACACCTAATAATAGGGATGTCTATCCTCATGTAATATCTCAACGTGAGTATTTCCCTAAGTAGGTTTGATGATTACGATACTCGCTCATGAATGGAGCATGTTAAAAGGACTCGCCTAAATTTTCTTTCAAAAACCAAATTAAATTAAGGGAAAAATTATTATGTCTATAACAATCTGAATTATACGTGTGATGACCACATTTGGTGTAGTGACCTCCCTCATATCATAAAAATTATATCAATGGTTGGGTCTCCACCTCTAGGATTTTCACCTCCACCTCTAACATCCTGACCTCTACATCTGGCTGGCCATGTAGGATAATTATTAACTGCAATGGAGCGTGTAGCCTGAGTGCTTTCCTAAAATTGTATTTCTCCAAAATTCCACATTCACAGCAATTCCTTTAAGGCTCAGTTAACTTGTTGTTCATGACAATATATATTCGGACACAGTCATTGTGACCTGGTACAACCGTTCAGATCGCATATACTACATATTGGAGAGAATCTCGGGGTGACGTCTTCATAACATTTTCTAAAAATAGAGTTTAGTAGATAGCATTGCATTGGCCGGCTTGCCCTCTTGGTAATCTTGTCACAAAACATTGATGGCCAATTTCCTCTTTTGCTATGTTGGCTTAACACTGCTGAGCTACCCCGTTTACTCACAAACTCTTCGTTATTCTTCTGGGGCGATTTCTTACCCTATGAAAGGAACCGACCTTAAATATGTATAAATTATTTAGAGGACCTTTCTATACCATATATATACAGTCCAATAACTCACCATATTTGTCCTTCACAACTCCAACACATCGACCGGACGTCAAGGTCCGTTGAAACCCAACACGATTTATTAGGTGATCTCCTGATATAATTGCATCTTCCGTTGGGACCATAACTGATGTGGTAAATATATTATCTTCCCACTATTTCTGTGTGCCTTCTGTAGCACAGTAAAATGAACTTCTCGCATTCGACTATTCCCACGTTCTGTAATTCCTCATAAGAACTGTCAAGCACAATCTCGTGGGTTCTCAAAAGATGCACCGCTGAAGGTGGCAGCGAAGACTTTGGTGAAACCTATATGTCCTCCGTAAAACTTTTGAAGGCATAGTTGATCTATCACCAGCCTGTGCCATTGTTCGGCTGGATAAGCAGTACGTGACTACGCCATTCGTGGGAAGACAAGAGTGGAAATTTGACTTAACACTTTGAAGAACAAATTCGCACGATAAGAAAGAACAAATAAGAGACTCTTTCCTAACTCAATAGACTCTGGAGGACAAGTACGGACGTCTCCGTACCTACATCTCAAACTCTACTAAGCTTGTTCGTGAGTGGTGAGACCTATGTAACCTAGAGCTACGATACCAACTTGTCACGACCGGATTTTCCCCAACATCGGGATCGTGATGGCGCCTACTCGTGGTAGCTAGGCAAGCCAGCTGTATTCATACTATCCCGTTTTTAACAAAATTTTAATTAAATAAATGCGGAATAACAAATCACGCGGTGAAAATCATCTTGAAATCCTCTGCCAAGACGTGGAGTCACCAACTCGCAAACTACTTATGGAATACTACACATAAAAGTACGAAAGAAATATAACATAATTCGTTTGTCTCGGAACAATGAGACTACGACTATTAACATAAATAAAGAGAGAGACGCCGGGCCTGCGGACGCAAGCTACCTCGGTCTCAAATATGATCAACTCCCGCGCAATCTATTCACTGCTGCTGCTGCTCCTGATCGTAACCTGGACTGTGCAAAAACGCACGAAGTGTAGCATCGGCACAACCAACCCCATTGTTCTGGTAAGTGCCGGCCTATCCCGTGAAGTAGTGACAAGCCTAGGACCGGATACCGCATAACTCTGTGCAATTCAATATATATATATGTGTACCACAAAATAACAAGAAATAATCAAGTATTAACACGATAAGGAATATCTTAAAGAATTCAACAATTAACCACAGTTTAATAATTTCACAAGGAAAAACAAAGTGTAATGTAAACACAAGTAATATCAATTGAAGAAATAGCAGACGGTTGCACGGCATCACCCTTCGTGCTTTTACTCTCATCCTCACCAAATAAGCAAATAAAGTACACGGCATCACCCTTCGTGCTTTTACTCTCATCCTCACATCCGTGGTACGGCATGATCCTTCGTACATGGTTCAATAATAGGGCACGGCATGATCCTTCGTGCATAAATAAATAAATAAACATGGCACGGCATCACCCTTCGTGCATTATCACTCTTCCTCACCCAAATAACAATCAAATAAGTTCACGAGGAAAACAAGGTATAATGGAAACACAAGTAATATCAAGTCAAGAAATGGCAAACAATTGCACGGCATCACCCAAATAAAATATAATGGAAAAACAAGTAATATCAAGTCAAGGAATAGCAAACAATTGCACGGCATCACCCAAATAAAATATAATGGAAAAACAAGTAATATCAAGTCAAGGAATAGCAAACAATTGCACGGCGTCACCCTTCGTGCTTTTACTCTCATCCTCACCAAATAAACAAATAAAGTACACGGCATCACCCTTCGTGCTTTTACTCTCATCCTCGCATCCATAGTACGGCATGATCCTTCGTACATGGTTCAATAACAGGGCACGGCATGATCCTTCGTGCATAATCAATAAATAAACATGGCACGGCATTAACCTTCGTGCATAAATAAATAAACATGGCACGGCATCACCCTTCGTGCATTATCACTCTTCCTCGCCCAAATAACAATCACGGTTAAGGGCAGAGAAAGAAACAGTAATTCATAAACCGTCCCATCAAGGGCAATCAATAATTATCTTCACAACAAGTCCCAACAAGGGAGAACAATAACAATTAATCTGTAATATATCTCAAAATAATCATTATTCAACGACTCACGGTCATACTAGACGCCGGTGTATGGATGCTCGTCACCACGGCCCATACACCGCACTCGATCACATAACACATAACACATAATCCTATTCCCTCAAGCTAGGATAGAAGAAACACTTACCTCGAATGCTTATGAACAATTCACTCCGTGGAAATGTCTTTTCTTTCAATTTGGCTCCAATCCAACCGTATCTATACACAATTGATTTAATATCATCAATTCTACTCAACAAACTAATTCTTAAGACCAAATACAACTTTTACAACATTCTGCCCGGAATAGTAAATTTCAACCCGGGCCCACATGGTCGGAATTCGGGGTTAGGACCAAAATCCGGTTACCCATCCCCCCACGAGTTCATGTATATAATTTGTTTCAAAATCGGACCTCAATTCGAGGTCCAATTCCCAAATTTATGAAAAACCCTATTTTCTAACAAAAACAAGAATTTTACCATGAAAACATTTGATTTCTAATGAAAAACATGTTTAATGATGTTAGGAATTGAAAGAATTAAGTAAAAAGTGACTTACAATCGATTTGATGAAGAAGAAATCCTTGAAGAATCGCAAATGGGTGTTTTAGTTTTGTAAAAATGTGAAGAAATGACTGAAATCCGTGTTTTTCAGGTCTCTGTGTTCGCATTTGCGAACATGGGTTCGCAATTGCGAACCCCGACCAATTTCCGGAGTTTGAAAAATAAGCTAAGGGTGGGAAGTTCGCATTTGCGAACATTTCTTCGCATTTGCGAAGCAAAGGCAAAACTGGGAAGTTCGCATTTGCGAACTATTGTTCGCAATTGCGAACACAGGCTAAATATGGGGAGGTTCGCATTTGCGAACTATTGTTCGCATTTGCGAACCCGGGCGGAATAGTGGCCAGTTCGCATTTGCGAACCATAGCTCGCATTTGCGAACACAGGCACAGAAGGGTCAAGTTCGCATTTGCGAACTATTGTTCGCATTTGCGAACACAGACACAATAGGGGGAGTTCGCATTTGCGAACTATTGTTCGCATTTGCGAACTCTGCAGAATAGTGGGGAGTTCGCATTTGCGAACTATTGTTCGCATTTGCGAACTCTGCAGACCAGTTGCAGACAGCAACTTCTAACATGAAAAATTGATCTCGTGGCCTATCCAAAGTTCACCCGAGCCCTCGGGGCTCCAAACCAAATATGCACATAACCTCAAAAACACATTATGAACTTGTTCGTGCGATCACGTCGCCAATATCACCTCGTTTTCATCAAATCGAGCCTCAAATGCATGATTTTCATACCTTTAGTTTTCAAAACTTTCAAACTTGGGACTCGAGGTCCAAAACATCTCAAACGACATCCAAATGTCACCAAACTTTACAGAAATCACATATATAATATTTAAGACTTGTACCGGGCGTCGGAACCAAAATACGAGCCCGATACCTAGGTCAATTAATTTATTTCCTTTAATAATTGCATCAAAAACAATTTCACAGAAAAATTCATAACTCGGGCTCTAGGCCTCAGAATTCGACTCCGGACGCATGTCCAAGTCCCATATTTTCCTACGGACCTCTCGGAACCATCAAATCTCGGGTCCGGATCCATTTACCAAAAATGTTGACCGAAGTCAACCATATCAATATTAATATCATTTTTATCCAAATTTCTCATAGAATTCATATTTTCTATCACAAAATCTTTCGGCTACATGCTCGGATCGTGCACGTAAATCGAGGCAACATAGAATGAGGTTTTCAAGGCCTCAGAAGACTAAAAGCGTATCGGGCTGATGCTAACTATATGGGCCTCATTTACGATCTTTGCACAAGAAAGTAGGCCCAGTTTCCACTCAATACATAAAACAAAAGTAAAAAATAGCACGGTCTAGCCAGTTTTCGGATTGGTCATTCAAAAATAGCCATCGTTTATCAAGTCAATAAAAAATAGCCAATATTTTGCTGTATAGAGACCGATCCAGTATATATAATAGAGTTTGGTGTACCTGTATATGAACTTCAGCATATTATATTGGACCGGTATACTTCACTGGAACTCTAGTATATTATACTGGAGTTGTAGTGTAATTGTGTATGAACTTCTAGCATATTATACCGGACGGGTATACTTTGTTGGAACTCCAGTATATTATGTTGGAGTTCAAGTATACTTATGCTAGAACTCTAGCATAATATACTAGCGTATTTTTCGGGTTTTAAACAGTATTTTCGTTTCAGATTTGTCTTTACATAAAAAGTGATTAAATTTCGATTACTTTTGAAACTGATATATTTTTGAACGACACTTGAAAATATGGCTATTTTTGAATTCTCCCAAAACAAAAGTCGTAAAGATGACACCAGATAGTCACTCTAATTAAAGGGCTGATATCTAGGAACTAGCCCGTGGATTCCAAATTTTAATTTAATTTTTTCGTCCTGACTTGTCCCGAAGTTAAGATTTTTAATTTAAAATTTTGTGACAAAATAAGTATTGGTAGTATCCCTAAGAATGGTTATTTGTGCCCCTAACATCTAAGTAAATTAACCCTTTGTTAGATTTTTGCACGCATGTGCATCCGCGCTAATTTTTTTTTTCCTTCTCCTCGCATCAATTTTTCTTTCAAATACGTAATAAAAATAAATACTGATGGATATGTATGATGAAAGTACAAGGGGGAGGGGGTGAATTGTTGCCTCATTAAGTTTAGTCGACTAATATAGCTACTAGTTGACTAATCCACGAGACAGAAGAAATAAAACTATAAAGAGCAATAGTAAGACGTACATGATTTATACTGGTTTGTACCATTGTGGTACGTTACTTTCAGTTTCCTTGAGTCATAAGATTTCCCTTAATATTTTTGAATAAATTTACACAAATGATGGTATCTTTGTGTATACCATCAGCTTATAGAATCAGTAATTGAGTTCTAATCAAGTGACACAATTTTCTTTTGTACTCTAGATCTCTCTATATTTTGAGACACTGATAACTCAGGATTACAGTATTTGAACTAAGAAGTAGACAGATTTGGAATACTTTTCTGTAGTTGCGTAGTCTTCCTCTTAAGAGAGCTTCCTTTTATACAAGAAAAAAGAGTCGTTAATTCCTTATTGGAAACAAGAGGCATAAGATCTTTGATTAAGGGTTTTGACCGAAGAGATGCCTCTTTGAATCTTTCCTTTGACTAGTCCATATCTCAATGTGACTTTCAATGTCACGACTGATTTCAAGGAGAGATTTAGTGAGCAAATTATTCGAAACTGGAATGATCAAGATTTGGTCATCTGAGTTCCCCTAATTGAATCAAATCGCATCTTGATTGGCCATTAATGATTGTAACTGAATCTTCGTTCACTACTTTGGTTGAGTTACCTCTTAATGATTATTAATGCAGTAACCAATTCTTCCTTCTTTCTTGATTTTGAATCCGGTAGCACTCTTGATAGTTATCTCCATTCTTTCCTTTTTTGTTTACCCTGAAATGTATCAGAAGATAATATTGTCATCATTGAAATTAAAACCTATCAATCTCCCCCCTTTTGATAATGACAATCAAGAGGAGTAAACATGATTTAAAGAATCTTAAGATACTTCCCTTTAAGAGTTGCTCCCCCTGAGTTAGTGTGTCCTATGAGTTGAATTGTTCCTATGTTTGTAGAGATGTGCTCATGTCTCCCCCTGAGTGTTTACTCCAAGTTTTTCTCCCCCTTTGACATCAATAAAAAAAGGACTAACATACAAAAACATATAGCATATATAATAAATATACTAAAGGGGTTAGAGCAGTAGAGCCTTCAACAGAGGCTTAATTTAGTACAGACCCAAAAGTAATAGTCTAAAAACCACATAAAAAACATAAGTTGTTTGTCACAAAACAACTAGAGATAATTAATGACGTCCCAAAAAGTATTTGAGGGTGTTGATCACTTTGGTAGAAAAGGAGTCATAAGAGTTGTCAACATCTTTGACAAGCTTGTCGTTTCTTTTTCAGTCATGGAATTGAAAGCCCTTGTTCCCTTCTCCTTGTAGCCCCGATGTCTATCCATAGTTTTTCCACATCTGTAGCTGTCTCCTTAGTGACCTTTTTTGATTTTATCTACCCATTCTTTCATTTCCACCGCAGCAGCTTGACTTTACCAAGTTGTTGTTGAAGGTGTGGAATACTCTGGGAGTTAGTCGACTAAGGGACTGGTTGATCAGCATGAACATCTACAAGTTCTGGAGCACTTTCAACCTTAGCCCTTTTAACCCAGCCATTTTCACCCAATAAGTAACCCATCATAGAGAAAGCTATTTTATCATAGGTATTGGAGATGTGCTTGGGGGTAAAAGGAGTTAAATCCACCTTCATAACTTCTAGAATATGATAAACAAGAATGCTAAAGGGCAGACAAGCAGCAAGCGAGGAATATCCGTGATACTCTCAAGCATATATTGATGGATCCATACAAATCAATTAAGGCGCTTGTTGTTGACCAGACAGTAAAAGACAAATACATCTCTAGTGGACAAAGAACATAGGGACCCAAACCTGGGAGGTAAATTAATAGCAATCATGTGGGCCAAAACCCGATGTTTAAATTTTAGATTTTTGGGGCCAATATCAGGGGTATTATCAGACAAAAAGGTTTTTGCTTCTTCAAAAGACACATCAAAGTCTTTGGGCCAAGAATTTTGGACAAATACATCATACCCACTAAATTTGGCAGAGAAGATATTTTCAAATGGTAGGAGTCCAACACAATTCTAGAACCTAAGACCATAGACTCTAAATCATCTTTATCATTCACGATAGATTTTCATAAAACATTCGCACAGGTTCTTCATACACACAGTTTCCAAGAGTGTCAAACACAGGGGAAAGATGCTGGAAATTAAAATTTTCAGTCACATCACAACGAAGACTTTTCTTAAGAGAGAGTTACACATCGTCTATAAGCCATGAATTTTGACTTATAGGATTCAAACCTTGTCTTTTCACTGGGACCATAGAAGATCAACTTGTCTTCTGGATCCAAATCCAAGCATTCTGCCTTGCTCTTTTGCATACTGCCTTTTTGGGAGTTTGCTCCATGGGTCGTTTTCCTACCTTTTTCTGGATAATGGGTTTGATCGTCAGATGAAGCACTACTGTCATTATTAGTTTTGAGTAGGTCTGAATCAGTAGATGATTCTACATCCACCGTTCCTTCTGTGTTGGGGGTTTTTGAAACCTTTTTGAAACCTATGACTTCCTCTTGTTGCAAAGAAAGGATTTTCTTAGCCATGAGAGAATAAGAAGGGTGATTGGTAAGGAATGAGGAAGGTGTTTTGGGAAGATAGAGGTTTTTATCAGGGTTTTGGAAAAGGTGATGATGTGTCTTGGTTATCTAAAGGGTCAAGTACAAAAGGAAGTGATGGTTTGGAATGAATGAACATAATAATTACACCTTTTACAGAGAAATTGATTAGCATACGTTTAATTAAGGAAATAAAATATACAAAAACCTATAGAATAATTTAAACAATTAAACAAGCAATTGGTTTATAAATTTGGTAGAATGCCAATCTTTTTTCGAAGAATACAAATTCTCTCTTTCAAAAGAAGTTTAGCGAAGATATCCGCAAGTTGAGAATCAGTGCTAATGCATTCTAATGCAATGTCACCTTTTGCAACATGATCACGAATAAAATAATATTTAATTTCTATATGATTTGCCCTAGAATGATGCACATAATTTTTAGATGACAGATAGCACTGGTGTTATCACAAAAAATATGAGTAGCAGTAAGGCATAAATTATAATCAAAGATTTGATGCATGATCCATAAAAATTGTGTACAACAACTTCCAACAACTAGGTATTATGCTTTAGTTTTTGAAAGAGCAACACAATTTTATTTCTTGCTGTGCCAAGATACTAAGGCATTTCACAGTAATTGACATGTCCCATTGGTACTTTTCCTATCAGTTTTGTCTCCTGCAAAATCAACATCTGAAAAACCTCTTAAAGAAAAATTGTTAGATTGATCATACAAAAGTATGAATTCAGTAGTACCAATTAGATATCTAATAATATGTTTGACAACAGTCAAATGTGATTCCTTGGGGGCTGACTGAATCTAGCACATTTGCATAGACTGAATATAATATCTGGTCGACTAGTAATTAAATAAATTAGAGATCTAATCATTCCTCTATACATGGTTTCATCAATCATTTTTCCATTGTTGTCATCATCCAACACAGTAGTTGGACACATAGGAGTACCAATAGCCTTAGCGTTTTCCGTTCTAAACTTTTTGATAAGCTCCTTGGTGTATTTTGATTGGATGATAAAGATTCCTTTAGGAGACTGCTTGATTTGAAGTCTAAGGAAGAAGGTTAGTTCTCGCATCATGCTCATCTCAAATTCACCTTTCATGGATGTGAGCACGTGATTTTTGCCCCGCAAGAAAATTACTCCCAAAATATTAAAATAAAATGGTCTTTTTGTTGTTTAAATTTTTTGTAGATTTTTGTTGTTATTATTGTTTATTTGTTCGCATTTGTGTGTGCCTTTTGATATGTTTGAATTAGCTAAAAATACAAAAAATACATATATTGCATTTATGACTCTATTCTACAATTAGAAATTAACTAGTATTTTTTGTGATTTAGGATTTTAATTTTGGTTAATTAAAAGATAAAAGAGAAACAAACCAAAAAAAATGATATGTGGACTGGACCAGCCAAGTCTAGGCCCAAAAACCTTTGAACCCTGCCCAAACCCAATCTCAACCCGTCTTACCCGACCCATTCCATTTAGTACTGATCCAGCCCCCACTTAAATCAAAACGACCCCGTTTTTCATTACCATAACGATCCTGGCCATTGGATTCTCGTGATCCAATGGCCCAGATTGATTCTTGAAGTTTTGAGGTACCAAAGACCCCCCTAAACCCGTTTTCCCCATTTCATTTCCCCCTTAACCCCTATCTCTCTAAATCCAGAGACCCCTATAATGCCTCTTGCTACCGCCATGCCCCGCCCATCGAAAATCACCTCACGGCGGTTCCGGTGAGCCAAACGTCACCAATTTTACACCCTAAGATCCCCATAACTTCCCCATCCCAACCCCCATAATAGCTAGTTCCGAATCCCTGCCAATCATCTCGAATCTCCAATCAGAGAATCAAGCGGAACCCTAGCCACCTCCGATGACCACCAAATTCATACCATGTGACCCCTAGACTCCCCTCACCATTAGAACGACCATATTTTTCTTCAAAACTAACCCAAAATTTTCGAATATTGGTTTTAATTTAAGAACCCTAGCCGTCGCCACGAAACCCCGGTGGTGGCGACACTTCCCTTTGACTCCAAATCCTTATCCCACCACCACTAGGCTTCCCTCATCGACAACCACCTCCATTTCCTTCCAAACATTACCCCAACTCGTCGAATGCTAAAACATGGAAGACCCCTGATTTTAATTCAAACGTTTATGACATGTGAGGTGCAGTTTGGTTTGAATTGGAATTTAGTCGCGTGTTCTCACGTTGAAAACACACAGTTAAATTTCATTTCAATCCAAAAATAAAATAGAGGCGAAAGGCAGTTCGTGTTTTCATCCGTCATGATTTTTCGGGTATTTGTTTTTAATTCTCTTTCTTTCATTTTTTATCTATTAGTTTTGTTTCAATTTCATTGCTTCTTCTTCTCTTTCTTCATTTCTGTTTTGATTTGGAGCAAGTTCAATCTATCCGCATGAGCCTAGTGTGTCTCAAATTTAATTTATTTAGTCTGTTAGTTTAAAGTTTAGATCGTTGTGAAGTCACTGATAACATGAGATCAATTGGCTTGATCAGGTTAAATTTCATAAATTCATTTGTTATATTTGGAATCCTTTAATTACTAAATTAAAAGTTTGTGATTAAGTGGGAAGCCATGTGATTGTCAGGCACACCTGAATTTAATATTCAGGCTGCCCATACCTGTTATTTAATAACAAAAGGGTAGACAGTAGTGGCTTCTTCAGGGAATAACAGGGAAATGTTTTTTCTTATAATAAGTTTGAGTGATAAAACAGACTGGAAAGAGGTTGTATTTTGGGTATAAAAAAGGATCAGACAGTAGTGAACGGGGAACGATTCTGGAGGAGAGAAAAGAAGAAAAGTTCTACTCATTTATTGAGAGTCTGTTTGGTCTTTAAAATCTGGTTAAGAGAGTTCAAGATCTTGAGAATTCAAATAGTTAAGAGAGCTTTGGAAAGATCAGTTCTTAAAAATTCAAGTCAATCTTAGGTAGCGAATGTCCCTATGACATTGTTACATTAATTTTGAGATCTGTTTCATTTGTTGGCTGGTTTTTTTTAGAGTTGCTGTTGGATTTTTGCAAGTGTTCTGCTATTTGGAGTTATTCCTGGATTTCCTATCTTGTTACTGCTGATGTTGTTATTTGCTGTTGCCATTTGAGCTACTGCATTACCGGTCTCTCCTTTCTCCGTTTCTGAATTTTCCAAATTCCAGGTACACATCTGTTATACTGGTATATAATGCAGTCGAAGTTCAAGACATGAATAAAGTGAAGCTTTAAAGCTCGAAGCCGCATAGTCGCATCTTCATATATTTACTTATATGCATATGTTGGTTATTTGTTCATTTAATCATGTGATTAGTGTGTAAATGTATAAATAAACTTTGATCAGTAGTAGAGTAAGTTTGTGAATTCATTCCCATGTATGCTAGCTAGAAAAACCAATAATGTAGCGTCCATGCACTGCCATCTCTAGTTTATTTCATTATAACCCATTAAAATGCATTTCAAGTACTAAGGTTAAATAATAAGTTAGTTTATATTCTTTGGTCCATTTAGTCCCGTAAAAACAGTTTTCCCCAATGTTATTATCGTTTCAGTCATATAGTGGATAACGCCGTGTAGTCGGCTCAAATCAGCGTAGGATGGCCCAGTCCCTGCTTTGTGCCATTACGTTAGGCCTGGGCCTATAAATGTCAAATGGAGGCCTGTTTAATTCATTTCAAAACTCTAATAAGTCATGTTCACAATTCAACTACAAATAACCTGAAATATGTGACGTTACTCCTCCTTTTCACTTGTAGAAGAGAAAATGATGTACGATGCAAAACATGTATAGTTAGGGGTCGAGTCCAACTTGAAATTAGACCCGCTTGTTTACAGGTCGAAAGGTATAATTTTTAACTTAATAAAAGCGGTTTTTAAATTAATTAAAGGCACATAGGTTATAACATGTATAAAAATCAGATATCTTTGCCAGTTACAATAGTTTAAGCGACCGTGCTAGAACCACGGGATCCGAGGATGCCTAACACCTTCCCTCGGGTCAACAGAATTCCTTACTTAGAATTTCTGGTTCGCAGACTTCATTTGGAAAGTTGAAATTTCCTCGATTCGGGATTTAAATAAATTGGTGACTTGGGACACCATAATTTATTCCAAGTGGTGACTCTGAAATAAATAAAAATATCCGCTTCGAATATTATCACTCAAATTGGAAAAATTCCCCTGCCCATTTTACCCTCCCGGATAGGTGCGCCAAAAGGAGGTGTGACAGCTCTGGCGACTCTGCTGGGGATCCAAACCCAGAACCACTGGTTCAGGGTTTAAGAATTCGAGCTTTGAATAATTATTGTATTTGGCTTATTTATTATCTCATTTTATTATATGTCTATCTTAATGTGCTAAATGTTGCTTCCACCGCTTACATATTTTGTGAGTTGTATATAAATTGTGACGATAGCCACTTTCTCCTCTGAGTCTCTTTGAAATACAATATCGGGCATTTGTTGGACATAGCCCGTTTTTATCAAGATAGTTGTGGTGCTTGGCATCCGGTGTAGGATTTTAGTCACACATGTTTAGGCGGGGAGTACTGTCAATTAAGCTGGCAAGCCATGCTACCGGTGCACTGACACTCCTCGGCTCGAGTTGTCCGCTCGAGTAAAGCTAGTCTAGATACTTTTTCCAACAGGATGATAACCTAGAATAACAAACCTCATGCCGGATCCCTAGTAGGAACGTTTGTTTGCATCATGTGCATATTGACTTAGGAGGCTCAACACAGGGGTTGGGTCTGTCTAGGACAGGTGTACCTGAAGCAAAAGACCAACTTGATGCATCTTGTTTGTGCATTTATTTGTTTCGAACCTGCATGTTGACTGGCTTTATTAAAAAAAGAGGAAGGAGTGGTTTTGAAGAAAAGGAAAATACCAGGGTGTCGGGTCAAGGGTTTTAAACACATATATCGAAAATTCCCAAATAACACCAAGACTTTGGTAATTTTTTTTTATGAAAAGAGAAAGATGGAAAGGAGTTTTTTTAAAAAATGATATAGTTCGTTTGGTTCGAACTACGCAAGTTTGATTCTCACCGGACGTGGGATACGTAGCCAACCCAATTCCGATTTCCATACTACATTCCATGGTGTATCATATACATATGTGTGTATATATATGTATATATATATATATATATATATATATATATATATATATATATATATATATATATATATATATATATGTGTGTGTGTGTGTGTGTGTGTGTGTGTGTGTGTGTTTGTGTGTGTGTGTGTGTGTGTGTTAAAATTAGGAGAATTGTCCTTCGTCAAGGGTTAAGAAATTTTGCGAAAACAGCCAAACGCCTCGAAGGGGGCGCCAAAGGACTGGTTTCGCAAAAACAATACCTAGTCGTCACACCGGTATCCTGTTACACAGCCTTCAAATCTTCTTTTAAGTGCTGAAAGGTCGTGTTGACGAGATTCATTTTTTTATAAATAAAAAAAAAATTAAATTAGAAAATCTTAAGTTTTATTTTTTTATCTTTTCTAGGATCAGCATGGCTCCCTCGCAAAGAATCGGCCAGAAAAGTGAAAAAGATGAGATGCCTCCCATGTTTATGATTCAAGATAAGACCCGGGTCGTCTCTGTGATTGGCGGGCTAGTTTGTCTGCTTGGGAAAGAAATCAAGTCTATAAACACCTCAAGTTTCTTCCGGATATTATGAGAATTAAGCCGAACAAAGATCTAATCAGGGATTTGGTGAGTTTTTGGGACTCCGCAAATAATGGTTTCAGATTCCAAGATTGCGAAATGATGCCCACTTTAGAAGAGTTAGGTGGACTCACAGGATTCGGGAAGGATCTTTACAAAAAGAAAACCGTCGCTCCTAGAAAAATGGGTATAAATAATTTTCTAAAGAAATTAAGTCTCCGCCGAGTTCCAATGGGTTGCTTAAATGAAGGATGGGTTCCGTTGGAGTATCTTTTTGACAGGTTTGGTGACAAGAAAGGATTCGAGAAATTCTCAAACACAAAATTTGTTAGCCAATTAAGTTATGACGCCCGGGGAGATTTGAGAATCTACGCCTTCATAATTACTTTTTTGGGGACCATGGTTTTTCCCAAGCGTGGTGAACGTATCAGAATCCATTTATCAGCAGTGGTCTCATACTTGCAAAGTAGCGAAGAACACACTATTCTTCCTATGATCTTAGGAGACATTTTTCGGGCATTAACTCAGTGTCAAGAGGGCAAGGATTATTTCGAAGGTTGTAACATCTTGTTGCAAATGTGGTTCATAGAGCATCTCTATCATCACCCAATCGTGATAAACTTCAACGTAGATTGGCTGAACTACACTTGTTGTCATCCAAGCAGAGCCACATGTTGTAATCTTCCGAACGATTTAAGGGCTTGGCAGGAATTGCTCAACTCCTTGTAAGCAGACCAGCTCACTTGGAACTATTATTGGTGCCCTTCTGCTAAAGTCATGCACATGTCGACGTATCGCCCATTCTACATACTAATGGGTTTCAGGGGTTTCCAACCATATGCCCCGCTATGCGTCATGCGCCAGTTAGGGAGAGAACAGAAAAGTATGTAATCTTTCCATACTGCTCATGGAATATCTTTCTGGGATTATTTTGTGGAAAAACCAAAGTTAGGTGAAAGTTTCAATGTTGCAATGGCTAGTGACTCTATGTTGGTTGCTAATGTGCTTATTACGGAGTGCAAATATGTATTCGAGGGCTTGACCTGTTTCCGCGCAAAGAGGGGCAGCTGTGAGCACGTGATTTTTGCCCTACGTGAGATTTACTCCCAAAAATTCAAAATAAAATTGTTTTTGTATCGTTGTAATATCCGTGGATTTTTGTGTCAATTTTCTTACTATTTGTATTCTTTGTGTATGCATGTTTGATTGTTTAAATTAAGAAAAATACAAAAATATATTGCGTTTGCGTTCTTAGGTTTTAATTTACAATTGAAAGTAATCAAGTTTATTTGACAAAAATAGAAAAATCACAAAATATGTACATTTTGTATCTTTAGCATTTAATGTCCCAATTGTGTGATCTTAGTTTAATTTAACTATAATAAGAACTTAATTAGTATTCTTATAAACTAAGTTAATTTTTGTAATGTATTATAGAGTTTTGGTTTTTAATAAATTAAGAATTAAAAAGAAAATAAAAGAAAAGAAGAAAATAGAGAGGAAATCGGAATGGACTATGCCCAAACCAAAGACCAGGCCAAATTAATCCCAGGCCCAATTACACACTTCTCCTGATCCAACAACCTTACCCGTCTCCCAGGCCCGGCCATTACCCAAAACGATGTCGCTTCCATTAAGGAACGAATCCAAGCCGTTGATCTCATCAGATCGAACGGCTAAAAATAATCCGTCCATTTCAATATACCAAAAGCCCCATACCCCCCAAACCCCCGTATCTCCTTTCATTCTCTCCCGGACCCGTTCTCGTCTCTCTCAGAGACGATAAAGCACCCTAGCCGTCCACCACCATGCGCCGCCTGCCGGAAATCGCCTCACGGCGGTTCCGGTAGGCCAACGGCCACCAAATTTACACCAACCCTTCTCCTCACCTCCCTCTCCTCGAATCCGGCCTCCGTTGGTCTCGAATCCATTTCAAACGTGTCGAATATTGAATCAAAGGTCGCCGGGATTTGAAATCCTATCCCAAACCACCCCAAACTCACCCCAAACCCTCCCATGACCTCCCTCATACCCCTACCGGCCCTGGTTTGGCTCGAATCTTGCCAGAACCGGTCGAGCCCCAAATCTCGGCCATGAACCCTAGACTTCGATTTCTGCCTAATTGAGGTCTAATAGACCTTAATTGGGATGTTTTCATTGTTGAAAACATCTCAATTAAGGTCCATTGGCCTCAAAAATGAAGAATCCAAGTTCGAGTTGAATCCAAGTTCGAATTGAACCCAAGACGGGTCCGGGGTCCGTTCAAGTGCAGATTTTTCTTCTCACGTGGTATTTCTTTTTTTATTTCTTCATATTCCGTTTGTTAATCAGTTGAATTTTATCTTCTTGCTTTTAGTTTTCTGTTTTGTTCTTCATCTCCAATAGACCCTTTTGTTCGGTCGATCCCCATCTTTATCTGTTTGAATTCAATGCTAATTGCTTTGTATGCGTAGTTTATTTAACGTCGTCAACGAGTTAACTTATTTGTATGATTGATTCATTACCTTGTCTGCCCGTATGCCATTCGCCATTAGGGCTCGTTATCTGTTTGATTCTGGATTAGGAAGTTAACTGGATATAATTGTTAGGATGGGATTAAGGCTAGTTGTTTAATCACCTGCCCATAAGACAGCCTAGTGGAGCCTGCTATTACAGCAGGGCACTCCACCAAGTTTACACTTCACATTTTTTAAAGCCCACACTTAGACACAATATAGTGGCACAGGCAGAGGGATGGGTCTACCTAGGGGAATATACTGGGCTGGACAGAGGTAGGAATGGGCAGGGGTATTAGTTTAGTTGGTGGCAGGCATTCAGGAGGAAATTTAAAAAAAAAAACTATAAGTATAGGGTTGAGTACACAATGAAAAGAGGAGACAGAGAGTGGAGGGCATTCTGAAAACACTTAAATAGAGATACACATACAGACCTTAGAGGGGGAGAAAAAACAGTGGTCGAAAGAAAAATACACAGTGAGAGACTAGACATAAATTTTAGAGCATAGGATAAAGAAAACATTCTGTTTCTTTTAGCTCACTGCTTCAGGTAGTCTTTGAGTCTTTTGAGTTGTGTATTGATACCACATTGATTAACACTCAGACAGAGAACACTGTGTATACACATTCACAGCATAGATACTCACATACACTCATACAAAATACACATAAGTATTCACTGCCTGCTGTGGTTCTCCTGCTGTGGCTTTTGTTATTCTGTTGCTGCTGTTGTTGTTGTGCTGTTGTTGTTGTGGCTGTTGTTGTTGAGGCTGTTGTTGTCGAGGATGTTGTTGTTGAGGTGGTCTGTTGTTGTTAAGGCTGTTGTTGTAGCTGCTGTTTGTTGCTGCTATATAATGCTTCCTCACTTCTCTTTTCTTTAAATTCCAGGTAATCTTCAACCTCAAGATATATGTGAAGAACTAAATCGTTGATTGTATTCAAAATATTGAAGGAATGATACCTTTCCGAAGCTGTTTGTGCTTAGTGTCAAATGTTAAGTTATGCCGTATTACTAATTGAGATCTAGGCAATTTAAACTTTATGATATTGTAAGGACTAGACATGTTTAAACTGGATTCGATTTTGTTTCGTTGCATTTTGTGTTGTTAGCTTCGTTCTAGTATGGTTTGGTTCCTTACGATTAATAGACAGTTCTGAAATTGTATTACTAGCATTACACTCTATATTAAAGTAGAAGGTATGAATGTTGTTGAAAAACTTAGATTTAATGGATGAACTCATGGTTTAACAAATTTGAAAAAAATGGAAAGCAGTGTGTTATCTGTTATTTGTGAACTTCAATATAGAATTCAAGTGCCATACAACATACTAAGTCACTGAAGGTACCAGAATTAGTTAATACGTTACATTCTAGTTAAATTCTTTCATATTTTTTATGTTGGATAGTTACATAACATATTTGGCTTAAACAAGCATGCTAAATAAAAATGAATTCATGCCGGTGTAATTAGTATAAAATCATAGACCATAACTTGAATTTGTTAGCCAGATTTTCGTATTTATCCATAAAATTAGGCGCGGATTTAATCACAATCAAAATAATCTAGGACTTTACAATGAACCTTAAAAATAGTAAGAATTAATATCCGTAGTTTGTTTTAGTTAAGTGAAACCCTTTAAAAATTATAGTAGGTATATGATAATTAATTTGCAATATGAAATTTAGGCTTTCGAATTAGATAGCGGGTTGAAGCTAAAAGGGCCTTCCCTTTTGTTTGAATTCGGACTTGAATTTGACGTCCAGATTTATAGATACAAATTAATTAGCCACTTTTTGAGATAAATATTGAATAGAAAAATCGTAGTCACTTTAGGTCGGCCTTTAAATAAAAATGAGATGAGCCTACGCCAAATAAAGCGTATAAACTGCGTGGCCCTCATGAATGTATATATTAAAAATACATAGACTTCGGGATTGGCCGCTTAGCGAATTGCACGGTCTTCCCCAAATAATAATGCGTTAAACTCTTTAAGCGCGTGTTAATAATTCTACCTTCTTAAATACGGGTGCGCATTTATGTGACCCAAATCTTACTCTCGGCGAAACTGAAATATATCAAAGTCACAGGCGTACCGGTTGCGGTGTGACTCGAAATGTATTTTCGTGACGTTGCAATTCTTCTAAAATTGAAAAGAGGAATATAAGAGCACATAAATAAAAATATATAAAGAAATCAGATAAAAACAAAAATTGCAGTTGAGCGACCGTGCTAAAACCATGGAATCCGGGAATGCCTAACACCTTCTCCCGGGTTAACAGAATTCCTTATCCAGGTTTCTAGTTTCGCAGACTACATTACAGGGTCATAAATTTCCTCGGTTCGGGATCAAACCGGTGACTTGGGACACCATTATTTTTCCAAGTGGCGACTCTAAACTAAATAAATAAATCCAGTTTCGATTGTCCTTTAATTGGAAAAACTCCCATGCGCTCTCACGGTTAGCGGTAAAAAGGAGGTGTGACAATGAACTGAAAATCGTGTTTTACAGGTCTCTGTGTTCGCATTTGCGAACATCGAGCTCAGTTAAATTGTTGTTTTTGTCTATATCTGATTTTATTATATGTTTAATTAATGTGCTATATGTCTACCGCTTTGATACTAGTTGCACTGTATATACAAACTGCTATATGTTTACCGCTTTGATATTATCTGAACTGTATATACAAACTGCGCCGAATCCTTTCTTTCTCTCACCCCCGGGGATGTGCTCACTGGTTGAGACTCCTTATTCTGTTAGTGTCATACCCCGAAATAATAAAGAGGCTCGGAAAGTTTCTAAGCCGGCTGGCCTTTTGGTTCCCGGAAAGGAGCTCCTTCCTGAGCCCGAGTTGTCCGCTTGGGTACACAGTCTAGAACACATACCCAGGTTTTGAACTTAGAATAACGTGACTTCATGCCGGATCCCTAGTAGGAACGCTTATTTGCATCATGTTGCATTTGACTTAGGGGACTCAACACAGGGGTTGGGTCCGTCTAGGACAGGTGACCCGTTAATCAAAGACCGAGCATATTATATGTTACATTTATTTGTCTTGTATTATTATGCTGATTGGTTAATTTCCTGAAAACAAAAAGAAAGAAATTTGGAACAAAAAAGTATTAAAATATTGACAAAACGCAGTCAAAAATTTGAAAAGAAAAATTTGAAAAATGGGAAGAGCAATTTTGTTGAAATAATTGGTCATAAAATAATCCGACCGAACTACGCAGGTTTGATTCTCGCCATTAGGTGGGATACGTAGGCAACCCTCATCGGGTCCAACCACCCCTTCAAAAAATTTAAAAAAAAATGTCGAAGTTTTAGTTTTCAATAAAATCAAAGTAACGCTATTTTTGAAAATAGTCAAATGTTCCGAAAGGACGCCGGAAGGCTGTTTTTTGCAAAAAATGGCCACTTTGAAATCTTTTCTTCTCTTTTTGAATAATAGCCTTGAAATACCCCTTGTGGAAATGTTGAAAGGCCACCCCTTTTAAAAAATCAAAAAATGTGTGTTTAATTTTGTCAATAAAATCAAAGTGATGCCGTTTTTGCAAATAGCCGAATGTTCCGAAAGGACGCCGGAAGGCTGTTTTTGCAAAAATAGCCACTTTAAAACATTTTTAATAATTTGCGGGTACAGCCTTGAAATATTCCATGTGGAAATGTTAAAAGGCCGTATTCGCAAAGTCAAGTTCGGGTTTACACCTCATTTGCAAAAAATAACCAAAAGTGTCAAATTTTTTGATTTTGTTATAAATAAGTCGGGTGATGCTATTTTTGCTTAAAATAAGCCGAATGTCCCTCAAAAAGACGTCGAAAGGCTGTTTTGCAAGAATAGCCACTTTGAGTCGTTTGTAAATAATTTTGGACACAACCTTGAAATATTCCCTCGCGAAAATGTTGAAGGGCTGTATCCGCAAAATTAAGTTTGAGTCATTGCTCAACTTTTCAAAAATATCCACTTTATCAAATAAGCCATTACATGGCCAGTCTTTACATAAATAGCCACATTTGGCATTTGAACTTCTTCAGTCTTGTGTTGGCCTGTGTCGGTGCACGATGCCCTATAGGCCCCGGGATAAAAAAAAATTTTTTTTTTGAATTCGCATCTTCTTAAATAAAATTTTGCAAAAAGAGCCACTTTGTCAAATAAGCCATTATGTGGCCAATTTTGTAGAAAATAGTCATAATTGACACCAAAAATATTCTTATTCTTGTAGAAATCTCCGGTACAAAATGTGAAAGTTTTTCAAGTTTGTAGTTGGAGTAGGTTTCTGTAATTTTCCTTTAAAAAAAAAAAATCAAATAAACATCTCTTTATGTCTTGCATTAATTTGCAAGAACTACGCTCGGTCTGATTCATGCGGGGTCATGATACGTAGGCAATCTCCATAAGATTCGACCACAACTGTATATGTATATATATATAAAAAAAAAGAAAAAAAAATGGAAGTTAATAACAAGAGAGGTTTTCAAGGATAATGGAAAAGGAAAAGTTGGAATGATGCATGTAGCGAATACATATATGGTTAACTGACTAGGTGCATTACATCCAATGTGCGATAACATATCTGTTAAACTCTGTGAGCTTACAAGTTTGTTGCATTTTCAGAAAGTTTAGCGGTTGGCTTGACAGAATATTCTGGCCAATCACCATTACCATACTAGATCAAAAGGGCCAATTCTAGCAAGCATGTCTAGTTCCGGCAAAAGTCTCGATGGAGAGAAAACAGAGATACAGATAATGAAAGATGAGGTGGATCGGTTGAGACAGCAAATAACAGAGATGCACCTAGCCTGGGCTAGGGGACAGTCACCACCAAACCTTCCTACTCTTACACCAGCTCCAGAGCGTCCGCCTATTGATCCCTCGACAAGTGCTCCGATCTATCCATATTATCAAGGGGAAAACCCTTATACATCCCAGGTTCCACCAGCTAGACAAAATACCCCTCCTCCGGTCACCCCTGTTTTCGTGGCACCTCCACCTGCTACTTTACAGAAGTCGTCCGGTGAACCGCTTTTTCAAATACATGACAATCATTGTTATGATCCTGAGCCTACCTTTAAGGCTCCTGAACCGCATTCACACACCCCTCACTGGGATAACCCGGCAGAACCGAAAAAGCACTTCAAAAGTTTGGAGCATGAGGAAGTTATTCGGAAAGTCAAAAGCCTGGAGCAATCCTTCAGGAATATGCATGGTTTAGGCAACCAAATCAGTGTTGCTTACAAAGATCTATGCCCATTTCCAGATGTCCAGTTGCCCGCTGGGTTCAAAATGCCCAAGTTTGATCTATACGAGGGGCATGGTGACCCAGTAGCCCATCTCCGAGGTTTCTGCAGCAAAATGCGAGGAGCCGGAGGGCGAGATGAAATTCTGATAGCTTACTTCGGTCAGAGTTTGGGAGAGTCCGCATTAGAATGGTACACCAGGCAAGATCCCAGCAGATGGTTTACATGGGATGACTTGGCCCAAGCATTCATCGGCCAGTTTCAATATAATCTTGAAATAATCCCCGATCGCTTATCATTGCTAAAATTAGAGAAGAAACCCGCCGAAAGCTTTAGATAATTTGGGTTCCGCTGGAGGGAACAGGCAGCAAGGGTAGATCCACCGATGAGAGAAAACGAGATGGTAGATTACTTCTTGCAGACACTAGAGCCAACTTACTTTAGTCACCTGGTGACATCGGTTGGTAAATCTTTCAATAAGGTGGTCAAAATGGGCGGAATGATAGAAGAGGGACTTAAGTCCAATAAGATCTTGAGCTATTCCGCGTTAAAAGCAACAACTCAAGCTATTCAGAATGGCACAGGGGTTGCATTCGGGAAGAAGAGAAGAGAAGAAGTTGCAACGGTAGAGGAGGGTACTTGGTCCAGATCGAAAGGTCCTTCACCTCATTACCAAGACAGACCCTACCACCCAAATCACCCTAATCACCCTCCCCGAAACACATATCCACCACCAAGGGTTTACAATAATCCTCCAGGACCTGGTTTCCGAGGAAATCATGCCTTCAGAAAGGAAAAGGCACAAAGAACCTTCACTGAGTTGGGAGAAACTTATACTGCTCCGTTCCACAAATTGAAGCAGATAGGTTTGTTGAGTCCTATTGAGACAAGATTGCCAAATCCCCTACCCCCAAATGTGGATCGCTCAGTAAGCTGTGAGTATTGTTCAGGGGCTCTCGGACATGATACCGAGAAATGTTGGAAACTGAAACATGCG
Source organism: Nicotiana noctiflora (assembly GCA_032618575.1). NCBI lineage: Eukaryota > Viridiplantae > Streptophyta > Magnoliopsida > Solanales > Solanaceae > Nicotiana > Nicotiana noctiflora. Next base: position 70,520 of record JASVEL010001225.1, on the reverse strand, counting down.
GTGCAAAATCTTATTGACACCAATAAGATCGAGGTACAGACACCAGAGGCACCCAACATTAATCAGAATCCATTGCCAGCTCACCCTTAGACCCGTATGATCAAATTGATACACAAGGGAACCCAACATTAATCAGAATCCATTGCCAGCTCACCCTTAGACCCAACATATAAGAAGTCATGCTTGGTAATCAGGAGGAGTTTTCGGTGGTTTGTTTTTGTTGTCATTTCTTTTGTCCGAGTTGTTTCCAGGGTTGTGACCCGGATCTTGTTTTGAAGTGAAACCCTCTTATCTTTCCATTTTTGGTCATTGCAGTTTGCTTGGTCGTTTCAAGTTTCGTTTCAGTTTTGTATTTTGGTTTGCTTGATTGTATTTGAACCACTTCTCCGTTTAGTGAAACTTTTGGTCTTTTATTACCCAGTTCGTCTTTTTGTTTAGTTTTTCTATCTTTAAATTTGTCATTTGTTCGAACGCCGACTCTAATGACGTGGCATCGCACATAATTTTGGCCTAATATTAAGGGTTAATCATGAAGCAATTCGAAGATAATCAGGTCATTTTAAAAAGAAATAAAAATGATTTGAGATTATTTGGAGCCCGAATCATGTGAGACTGGGGCAAGTAAAACATGAAGAAACCCTTAATGAAAAATTGGCTATGCTAAGACGGGGTTCGCTCGTGATACTGAAATGAAAGTGTCATCCAGCAATACTTTAAAATGATAGATGAAAAGGTGAATGGACGATATGGTTATCAATCAGGGCACAAACAGAAGATGTCGTGAATATGTTGTTTGTACTTGGCATGTTTTGAAGATTGGAATGACGAAGGCATTTTGTTCTGCTATCCAAACACTTTATCCATCGTCAACCCTTTGTGCCTTATTTTAAAATCTTTCATACCCCTCCTTCGGAATTAGTTGCAAAGACTAGAAACACAATGTTTGAAAGACAAGAGAAGAAAGGGATAAAGAAAAATAAAAAGAGAAAAACAAAAACAACCAAAAAGGAACGAAAAAGAAAAAAAATGAAAAAATGATGAAAAAAAATGAAAAGAAGGAATTGGGAACTACGTTTGACCTGATTCCTTAAAGAGGATACGTAGGCGCTTCACAGCTTGGTCATAGTGTAAATAAAGTAATAAAAATTCCCCAAGTAAAAACTGGGGCAAAGAAAAATTGTGTTGATTATAAATAAATTTAGGTCCGAAGGTTGTAAATTTTGAACCCAAAATTGATTTTGTTTTGAGCCTTCAATACCCTTTCTTTCTAGCCCCTTCCAAATCCCACATTACAGTACAAAGAAAGACCTTCTGATCAGTCTTCAAAAAATGCCACGTCAAGCGAGTGAGAGAGTCCTATCAGAGTATAACACTCTGATTCTCAGCAGAAAAGACTCTGATTCCCAGCAGAAAGGAAACACGAGAGAGTCTTAGCAGTGACACCCCAATCCCTAGCTAAAAGTGATATAAATGAGAGAGTTTTACCGGTGAAAACCTTCACAGGCACCATAAGGCGACGAAAGTTGAGAGAAAATCAAAATGAGAGAGGCTTGAAAGTGAAAACCCTTCGGGCACTACAAGTCGAATAAAGGTGATAATCAGATGGAAATCACGAGACAGAAATCGTGAAAGGCAATTAACGACGGAGGATAGGCCATATGTGCATGTCATGACCAGTAGAGTTGGTATTCGCGTTTGATAAGTTTTTATAGTTATTTCTTGCTAGAGAGTCATTTTTTTTCCTTTGTCTTCTATTTTGTTTCTTTTTATCTTTCCCATTTTATCAAAAATTCCCCATCAAAGTCTGTCTAGTCAGAACAAGTGAGGAATGACTTCAAAACTTGCCACCAACTTTCCAATTATTATGCAAGGCAAGGAAATGTCATTGACGACAGAGAAGTACGGTGCAAAGAAGATTATTAAACTGGGGCAGAAAACTTTCTTTTCACTTTGAAAATTTTCTCGAAGTCAAGTTGTACTTGGGGAAGAAGGAAGATAGGACAAAGCCTTAAGGGAAATGGTCTTCGAACCAGTGTCATCCTCAACAGCCTTCAGAAGAGTGAAACACCAATTTTGAGGAAATGAAAATCCACCAACAGTGTTATCTTCAGCAAGTTCCGAGGTGGTTGGACAACACAGAGTGGTAAAGGAAGAAAGGAAATCTCATCTTCAACAAAATAACCCCCAGCAAGTTGAGAAACACAGAACGGGGAAGGGATAAATGGAAAAACCCATCCCCAGCAGGAATATCATCTCCAGCAAATGAAATCATTCTCCAACAAGTTTTGGGAACCCCGAGCGAGGGAAAGGGGAAAAGGAAAAACCACCCCACAGGAGCGGCACAACCGCTCACAATGTTTTGAACTAACAAATTTTCTTTGATTTGAAACAGGGAAAGAAAGTGCTATTGATAGCAGAAAGTCATGCCACAAGGAAGAACACCAATATTGGGGCAGAAAATTTTCTGCCGTTGTTGAAAATTTTCTCGGAGAAACGAGGAAGGCAATTCAAGATGACGCGTCAGGTTTGTCCACCTTCAAATAGGATGTTTCAGGTTTGTCCACCTTCGAACAGGACGTCTCAGGTTTGTTCACTTTCATACATAGGATACAATGGGAGTATTCGCCCTCGAATAGGATACAATGTGAGTATTCGCCCTCGAATAGGATACAATGGGAGTATTCGCCCTCGAATAGGATACAATGGGAGTATTCGCCCTCGAATAGGATACAATGGGAGTATTCGCCCTCGAATAGGATACAATGGGAGTATTCGCCCTCGAATAGGATACAATGGGAGTATTCGCCCTCGAATAGGATACAATGGGAGTATTCGCCCTCGAATAGGATACAATGGGAGTATTCGCCCTCGAATAGGATACAATGGGAGTATTCGCCTTCGAATAGGATACAATGGGAGTATTCGCCCTCGAATAGGATACAATGGGAGTATTCGCCCTCGAATAGAATACAATGGGAGTATTCGCCCTCGAATAGAATACAATGGGAGTATTCGCCCTCGAATAGAATACGATGGGAGTATTCGCCCTCGAATAGGATATTTTACGTATGTTTTATCTTACATTGTCCTATGCATATTTTGTAAATTATTGCCAGCATGCATTTTAAATTCAAAAATTGCTACTAAAAGCAGGCGCCTACCTGTATAACAAAAGGCAAGTCTTCAGTCTTTACATTGCAGGTCTTGAAACCAGTAACCCACCATAAAGCAGGGAGTTACAACAAGAGTTCCCAGCACAAATTCAAGCGCTGAGTCAAAGGAAAGGAGGGAATGAAGGAAAATTTTCCCAGCATCATTATCCTCAGCAGGCAAGTAAACAGTTTTAAAGATATCCCCAGCAGTTAGGAGGGAAAGCAACACGACCCAGGAGGAAAGCAGTTCCGAAATAAGATAATTTAGGAGAAATGATGGTTCAAGAGTCGATGCCGCAAGAATAAAATGGTACAAGAAGCAAAGGAAGGCGATCTAGTTCTGAAGTTGTAGTTGAAGTCAAGGAGACTGCCTGAAGAATGGAGTGGCGATGGAAGAAGAAAATGGTACAAAAGCAAAGAAAGGCGACAAGAATAGGATGAAATTAATGAGCTGTAGTTGAAGTCAGGGAGCCCGCCCGAAGAACGGAGTGGCGATTTAATTTTGAAGTTGTAGTTGAAGTCAGGGAGCCCGCCTGAAGAATGGAGTGGTGATTTTATTGTGAAGTCGTAGTTGAAGTCAGGGAGCCCGCCTGAAGAATGGAGTGGCGATTTTCGGAAGGAAGGCAACAAGGATCAGAAAGATAGATTCAGACTTCGAAGGAGAATAGTTCGAAGATCACAAGGAAGGGACCAATGGTCGGAGTTCGGCAATCAAGATAGGCCGAAATAACAATTGTCATAAGATAATAAGCATGTGAAGAAACATCAGAGCCAGCAGGATGGCAATGAACATGACAAGATCAAGCTAAAAAGATAGATCTTAATACAAAAGCTTCCTTTGGCAATTCTCATGTGTTCTAACGTTCCTTGGCGATCTTTTGTGTAGTACGGTTGACTTAGAAAAGCAAGAATATGAGCAAGATCGTGAGCGAGCTACCAAAACTTCCCGAACTACTTTGACCTGATTCCCTTTTAGCCAGGGATATGTAGGAAACCTCTTGAAGCAAGGTTCGGTCAAACTTTTTCAAAAAATGCTTCACACGGAGTGCTCAGACGGGCAAAAATCGCTCGTATCCGCTCACTTATCTTTGCACGAAAACTCTTCATGTTTCCGCGCAAAGAGGGGCAGCTGTGAGCACGTGATTTTTGCCCTACGTGAGATTTACTCCCAAAAATTCAAAATAAAATTGTTTTTGTATCGTTGTAATATCTGTGGATTTTTGTGTCAATTTTCTTACTATTTGTATTCTTTGTGTATGCATGTTTGATTGTTTAAATTAAGAAAAATACAAAAATATATTGCGTTTGCGTTCTTAGGTTTTAATTTACAATTGAAAGTAATCAAGTTTATTTGACAAAAATAGAAAAATCACAAAATATGTATATTTTGTATCTTTAGCATTTAATGTCCCAATTGTGTGATTTTAGTTTAATTTAACTATAATAAGAACTTAATTAGTATTCTTATAAACTAATTTGATTTTTGTAATGTATTTTAGAGTTTTGGTTTTTAATAAATTAAGAATTAAAAAGAAAATAAAAGAAAAGAAGAAAATGGAGAGGAAATCGGAATGGACTAGGCCCAAACCAAAGACCAGGCCAAATTAATCCCAGGCCCAATTACACACTTCTCCTGATCCAACAACCCAACCCGTCTCCCAGCCCAGCCATTACCCAAAATGACGTCGCTCCCATTAAGGAACGAATCCAAGCCGTTGATCTCATCAGATCGAACGGCTAAAAATAATCCGTCCATTTTAATATACCAAAAGCCCCATACCCCCCAAACCCCCGCATCTCCTTTCATTCTCTCCCGGACCCGTTCTCGTCTCTCTCAGAGACGATAAAGCACCCTAGCCGTCCACCACCATGCGCCGCCTGCCGGAAATCGCCTCACGGCGGTTCCGGTAGGCCAACGGCCACCAAATTTACACCAACCCTTGCCGAGATATCCTTATAGCATCTTTCAGTTGTCGAAAGGCTGTCTTCGTAAAAGAAAGGACAAGTTTGTAAAGAAATTGTGACGACCCGGCCCGTCGTCACGAGAATTACCACCCCGTTATGTTGTAAATACATGTTTTATGATTTTATATCGGTGTTAAAGCCTATCGGGTGAGTTAGGAGTGAATTGGATTGAAAATGAGGCATATAGCCTTTGTGAAGGAAACTTGAATAAGGAAAGTCAACCCAGAGTTGACTATTTGGTTAGAGGGCTCGGAATCGGATTCTGATGATTCGGTTAGTTCCGGGAGGTGATTTGTGACTTAGGGGAGCGATCGGAATTGAATTTGGAGGCCCGGTGTAGAAATAGGCTTGAATTGGCTAAGGTTAAATTTTGGCGAAATCCGAACGGTAGGTGAGATTTTGATCCGGGGGTCGGAATGGAATTCCGACAATTGCAGTAGCTCCGTTAGGTGATTTTGGATATGTCCGCAAAATTTCAGGTCATTCGGACGTCGTTTAGTCGGGTTTTTGATCGAATGTGTAATTCGGAAAGTTTTAAGGAATTTAGGCTTGAATCCGTGTGTAATTGGTGATTTTGATGTTTAGGATGGTGTTTTTATGATTGGAACAAGTTCGTATCGTGTTTTGGAGTATGTTGGTGGTTTTCGTTGGGGTCCCGGGGGCCTCGGGATGAATTCGGGGGTCCAAACGGACCAATTTGTGCCAAATGCACTGCTGTTTCTGCTGCAATTAGTGCAGAGGATTTTTGTTCATCGCGATCGCGAGCCTGGAGCATGCGATCGCGTAGGGTAAAACTGGGAAGCTCTGCGATCGCAAGGGTGAGACTGCGATCGCGTAGAGTATTGGAGTGAGGCCGGAAAGTTTGTTCATCGCGATCGCGGGAGGTGCGATGCGATCGCGTAAGGTCGACTGGTTGTGCATCGCGATCGCGTGGTGATGTCTGCGATCGCGTAGGTCAATGGCGGAATGCAGTGCGATCGCGATTGGGTTCACGCGATCGCGTAAGGTCAAGTCCAGATGCAATGCGATCGCGTGGCTGGAGTTGCGATCGCGTAGGGATCTTCTGTTGTTCACTGCGATCGCGTGCCAAAGGCTGCGATCGCGTAGAGGAAAAATCAGGCCCCAGGGATTTGTGCATCGCGATCGCGTAGGGTTAATTGGCCTGGCAGTGAGTTTAAGTTCCAAGAGAAGAAATTGACGGGAATTGCTGGGAATTCATCGGGGATTCGTTGGAGGTAAGTTTTGTGGCTTAATTACATCATTTTAACATGAAATCATTGGTTAAATTTCTGTAAATGGAAGATTAAAGATGGGTTTGAGCCCTAGGCCTAAATTGAAGAAAAATACTGATTTGAGTGGGCAAACGGAGTCCGATTTTGGTAAATTTTATATGCCTAGACTCGTATCGAGATGAGGGTTCCGAATATGTGACTTTTGTAATTTTTCGACAAGCGTACCGAAAGTCGGGTTTTGACAACTTTGGGAATTTTGATGTAAATTGAGTTATATTGATTGGGTGTCGTCCCATTGGCCTAATTTGTTGTGTTTCTACTATATTTGATCAGATTCTACGCGTGCGGAGCTTGATTCTCGTGGCAAGGGCATTGCGGAATAGTCGTCGCGCTGTATTGAGGTGAGTAATAGATGTGGGTGATGACCAGCGGGTTCGAAACCCCGGTATACCACTTTGTGACGCCGTATAGCGGCGAGACACGCACACTCTTGAGAGTGCGGGGTCGATCATGAACTGGAGACTATATATTAGTCCGACCTGTTGATACCGTATTATTGGCTATTCTCGAGCCGTTGAACCCCCTTCTTGGGCGGTTGAGTATACTTGTGGGCCGTGAGCCAGTTATTGGATCCCGCGAGGATCGTTATCATCGTCTTATCATATAGACATGCTAGTTTACTACTAGTCCGCAGCTATTTCTGTTATTATGCTAATTCCAATCTCCGGAACTTGATATTACTGGTTTTCCAACCGAAAAATGATAAAAGAGTTTTCAAAAACTACTTTTGAGCCTCGCGAGGCCGTATCCGCATATTAGCCGACTAGTAGTGGACCGGGCTGCGGGCTGCACGCCGAGATATATGTTGGATCGGACCGCACGCCGCAGAATATCTCTACGAGACGTGCTTGGGCCGTAGGAGCCCCTCCGAGTCCGAACCCCCACAAGCGAGCACCGGTACCCAAAATTGGAGCCGGGCCACGCGCCGTAGCGGTCATATCACGCATTGCATCGCATTTAGCTACATCTGCTAGCCGTTATGCTATTTATTGGTATTTGTCGGTACAGGTACAGTGAATATTGATTCTATGACGAGTAGCCGATTATAGCTTTACATAGTGCTTTATCGCGGATTTCTTATCTCGCGCCGTCTTACCCTTGTTTATTACCACCGAGTCCGGCAGACTTATTTTACTCCCCGCACCTCGTGTGCGCATCCGTGTACCCTCTCAAGACAGTGATCCGCAGCCGTGCGAGGCGACATCCGCGGGATATACGAGGTAGCGCGCAGTCCGCAGGACCCGATATTCCTTCTTACCGTCTTTGATTTCGTATTGACTTTTCTTTCCGCACTCGGTATTTTTGTAAACCTTTATACACTTACGTTCGTAGAGGCTCACGACTCTCGACCCTCGGTCTACGGGAGTTGATGTATTACGGGACTCGGTTCCCCGTTTTCGTTATACGTATCGCTGTTATTTTGTGAATTAATATGCCTAAATGGGCTAAAGCGAGCTTCTAGCTCCGTGGTTGATATTGATTGGTCGGGCTGGCTTAGCAATGTGTCGGGCGCCATCACGACCGGATTTGGGGTCGTGACAAGTCGGTATCAGGAGCCTAGGTTTACTAGGCCCCGTGAGTCTTGAGCCGGCTGGTGAGAGTCTCGTGGATCGGCACGGGACGCCCGTACTTATCCTCGGGAGGTCGCGAACCTTTAGGAAAACTTCACTTTTCTCGAACTCCGTCGTGCGATCTTGTTGTTCCGAGAACCGAACTTCTATATTCTATTCTCTCGCGTACGGCGAGAACGCGAGCATCGCGACGAGGCGGACGACCTCCATCGCCACCCGTTAGAGGCCGCGGGCGCGGCCGTGCTGAGGTAGAGGTAGGGGCGGCCGAGGCGCTGCCGACCGACCCGCCCGTCGTACCGCTCCGGGAGCGCCCCCGCTGGTCGATGCTCCGAGCAGCCCCGGCTCGGTGGCCGACTATATCTATTGCTATTCCCGGTCTTCGCGGAGACTCTTGCTCGGATATTATCGCTGTGTTCCGGCTTGGCTCGGTAGTTTCAGCCACCGCCATCGTAGCGACATCTCGCCGTGGGTGGTCGCGGACCCCCGCAGCTCGCACACACCTGAGCAGGTGGTTCATGGACTTCCGCACACCGGCAGGCGGTCCCCGCTCGGTGGTTGCACCGCGTTATTCCTCCGACCGCACCTCGGCTCCAGCTCCGCAGCATATGGTTCGAAGTTATGCCCGACGACGAGCAGCGTCGTCTCGAGAGATTTGCGTGACTTCGCCCACCCCATTTCAGGGGCGTCGAGGGCGAGGATGCCCGTGGTTTCTTGGATAAGTGAAGACGTCGCGCACGGCTGGTATTCTCGAGTCCAGACCGGAGTTTCATTTACTACATTTCGGTTTACCGGTCCCGCATTTGATCGGCGGGAGGAGTTCGAGAGGCGTAGGCCTCGCAAGAGCAGCACCTCTCACATGGCAGACGTTTTCACTCTCTTTCTAGAGAAATATGTACCTCGGCCTCGCCGCGAGGAGCTACGTCGCCGCCCGAGTGGTTGATTCGTGGCGACATGTCCGTGACCCGCATGAGCTTAGATTCACCCGCCTGGCTGGGCATGCCACATGGATGATCCCCACCGATAGGGAGAGGATCAGGAGGTTCATCGATGGCCTCAACTACTCTATCCGTATTCTTACGACCAGCGAGCGAGTTCTGTCATCATCGTTTGAGCAGGTTGCCGATATGGCACGCTCCATCGAGGCGGATCGTCGCCGAGAGAGAGAGGAGCGGGAGGCCAAGAGGCCTCGTGGTTCTGGCAGTTTCAGCGGTGCTCCATCTAGAGGGCATTCCCAGCAGAGCCGAGGTCGCTCATCTAGACCTTCTCATTCAGGCCGCCCGGAACAGAGCAGAGGTTCTTACGGTCGTGGTCGACAGGGATTTCAGCAGGGTCAGTCATCACTTAGTGCCCTCCCAGCCCAGAGTGCAACACCTACTTCTCCAGCACCGGGTGCATGTTATGAGTGTGGTGAGTTTGGCCACATGAGGAGGCAGTGCCCTCGACTACGTAGGGGCAAGTCTTAGCATAGGGATCAGCCCTACTCTTCAGCTCCATCTACTTCAGCACCATCCCAGGCTAGTAGGGGTGGAGGTGAGACTACTATAGGTCACCCCAGGAGTGAGGAACGATCGAGTGGTAGTCATGCGTTGCCTCCGATGCAGTGATTACAGGTATCATTTCTGTCTGTCACAGAGATGGCTCTGTTCTATTTGATCCAGGGTCCACATATTCTTACGTGTCCTCTTATTTTGCACATCACTTGGGTGCGACTCGTGGTAGTCTTGATTTACCTGTTCATGTATCCACCCCCGTGGGTGATACGATTGTTGTGGATCGTGTCTATAGATCCTGTGTTATATCTATTGGGGGTCTGGAGACCCAGGCAGATTTGTTATTGTTGGGGATGGTGGACTTTGATGTTATATCGGGTATGGACTGGTTGTCTCCGTACCATGCTATATTGGACTGTCATGCTAAGACAGTTACGTTGGCCATTCCTGGTATTTCTCAGATTGAGTGGCGGGGTTCGACCGATTTCGTCTCTAGCCGTGTTATTTCATTCTTAAAAGCTCTGAAGATGGTTGAAGAAGGGGTGTGATACGTATCTAGCTTATGTGAGAGATGTCAGTATTGATACCCCTACAATTGATTCGGTCCCAATAGTACGGGATTTCTCTAATGTATTTCCAGTTGATCTTTCGGGCATGCCTCTCAAAAGAGGATATTGATTTTGGCATTGATCTGTTGCCGGGCACTCGGCCCATTTCTGTTCCTCCATGCCATATGCCTCTTCCTGAGTTGAAGGAGTTGAAGGAGCAGTTGTAGGCTTCTGGATAAGGGTTTCATCCGCCCTAGTGTGTCTCCGTGGGGTGCGCCGGTATTATTTGTTAAAAAGAAAGATGGTTCCATGCGAATGTGTATTGATTATCGACAATTGAACAAAGTGACAGTGAAGAATAAGTACCCTCTACCGCGCATAGATGATTTGTTTGATCAGTTACAGGGTGCGAGGGTGTTTTCTAAGATCGATCTTCGTTCAGGCTATCATCAGCTTAAGATCAGGGATTCGGATATTATGAAGACTGCATTTAGGACCCGATATGGTCATTATGAGTTTCTTGTGATGTCGTTTGGGCTGACCAATGCCCCAGCAGCATTTATGCATCTGATGAACAGCGTGTTCATGCCTTATTTGGATTCATTTGTGATCGTGTTCATTGATGACATTCTAGTCTACTCCTGTAGTCAGGAGGAGCATGCTCGACATTTGAGTATTGTGTTGCAGAGATTGAGGGAGGAGAAGCTATATGCTAAATTCTCCAAGTGCAAGTTTTGGCTTCAATCCGTAGCATTTCTGGGTCATGTGGTGTCTGGTGATGGTATTCAGGTTGATCCGAAGAAGATAGAGGCGGTGCAGAGTTGGCCTAGACCGTCCTCAGCTACAGAGATTCGTAGTTTCCTTAGGTTGGCAGGTTATTATTGTCGTATTGTTCAGGAATTTTCCTATATTGCATCGCCTTTGACCAAGTTGACTTAGAAGGGTGCTCCATTTGTATGGTCGGATGAGTGCGAGAAGAGCTTTCAGAAGCTCAAGACAGCCTTGACCACGCCTCCAATATTGGTTTTTCCATCAGCTTCAAGTTATTACACTGTATATTATGATGTGAGAGTTGGGATTGGATGTGTATTGATGTAGGAGGGTAAGGTAATTGCTTATGCTTCTCGGCAGCTGAAGCCACATGAGAAGAACTATCATGTCCATGATTCGGAGCTAGCCGCCATTGTTCATGCCTTGAAGATTTGGAGGCACTATTTGTACGGCGTGTCTTGTGAGGTGTATACCGACCATCGTAGTCTCCAGCACTTGTTCAAACAGAAAGATCTTAATTTGAGACAGCGGAGATGGCTTGAGTTGCTGAAGGATTATGACATTACTATATTATATCATCCGGGTAAGGCCAATGTGGTGGCCGATGCTTTGAGCCGGAAGGCGGTCAGTATGGGGAGCTTGGCATATATTCCAGCTGAGGAGAGGCCATTTGCTTATGATGTTCGGGTGCTAGCCAATCGGCTAGTGAGGTTAGATATTTCGGAGCCCAGCAGGGTATTGGCTTGTGTTGTATCTTGGTCATCTCTATATGATCGTATTCGTGAGCACCAGTATGATGATCCACATTTGGCTGTCCTGAGGGACAGAGTTCAGCATGATGATGCTAGAGATGTCACCATTGATAGTGACGGCGTATCGAGGATGCAGGGCCGGATATGCGTGCCCAATGTTGATGGCCTTCGTGAGTTAATTCTGGAGGAGGCCCATAGCTCGCGATATTCTATCCATCCAAGAGCCGCGAAGATGTATCAAGATTTGAAACAACACTATTGGTGGAGAAAGATGAAAATGGACATTGTCGGACATGTAGCACGGTGCCTCAACCGTCACGCAGGTCAAGTACGAGCATCGGAGGCCCGGTGGCTTCTTCAGCATATTGTTATTCCCCGAGTGGAAATGGGAGAGGATCACCATGGACTTTGTTATCGGACTCCCTCGGACGGCGAGGAAGTTTGATTCCGTATGGGTGATTGTGGATAGACTCTGACCAAGTCAGCTCACTTCATTCCAGCTAGTACTACCTACTCATCGGAGCGGTTGGCGTCGATCTTTATTCGAGAGATTGTTCGGTTGCATGGAGTTCCGGTGTCTATCATATCCGACAGGGGTACTCGGTTCACTTCTCGGTTGGAGAGCATTTCACCGAGAGATGGGTACGCGGGTCGAGTTGAGTACGACATTTCACCCCCGTACGGACGGACGGTCCGAGCGCACTATTCAGGATCTTGGAGGATATGTCGCGAGCTTGTGTGATTGATTTTGGTGGTTCGTGGGACGAGTTCCTACCACTTGCTGAGTTTGCCTACAACAACAGTTATCAGTCGAGTATTCGGATGGCCCCGTATGAGGCATTGTATGGCAGACGGTGTAGATCCCCCGTGGGATGGTTTCAGCCTGGTGAGGTTAGATTGATAGGGACTGAGTTAGTCCAGGATGCTCTGGATAGAGCAAAGTTGATCCAGGAGAGGCTTCGTACAGCACAGTCTCGTCGGAAGAGTTATGCGGACCGTAGAGTTCGAGAGTTGTCTTTCATGGTTGGTGACAGAGTATTGTTGAAGGTTTCACCTATGAAGGGTGTCATGAGGTTTGGGAAGAAAGGGAAGTTGAGTCCCAGGTACATTGGTCCTTTTGAGATACTTAGGAGAGTTGGAGAGGTGGCATATGAGTTGGCCTTGCCGCCCAGCTTATCCAGCGTTCATCCAGTATTCCATGTGTCTATGCTCCGGAAGTACATTGGAGATCCGTCTCATGTATTAGATTTCAGAACCATTCAGCTTGATGGTGATCTATCCTATGATGTGGAGCCTATTGCCATTTTGGGCCGTCAGGTGAGAAAGTTGAGGTCCAAGGAGATTGCATCGGTTAAGGTTCAGTGGAGAGGTCGAACCGTGGAGGAGGCCACTTGGGAGATCGAGCGGGAGATGCGGAGCAGATATCCTCACTTGTTTGAGACTTCATGTATGTTTCTTGACCCGCTCGAGGACGAGCGTTTGCTTAAGAGGGGGAGAATGTGACGACCCGACCCGTCGTCACGAGAATTACCACCCCGTTATGTTGTAAATACATGTTTTATGATTTTATATCAGTGTTAGAGTCTATCGGGTGAGTTAGGAGTGAATTGGATTGAAAATGAGGCATATAGCCTTTTTGAAGGAAACTTGAATAAGGAAAGTCAACCCGGAGTTGACTATTTGGTTAGAGGGCTCGGAATCGGATTCCGATGATTCGGTTAGTTCCGGGAGGTGATTTGTGACTTAGGGGAGCGATCGGAATTGAATTTGGAGGCCCGTGTAGAAATAGGCTTGAATTGGCTAAGGTTGAATTTTGGCGAAATCCGAACGGTAGGTGAGATTTTGATCCGGGGTCGGAATGGAATTCCGACAGTTGCAGTAGCTTCGTTAGGTGATTTTGGATGTGCCTGCAAAATTTCAGGTCATTCGGACGTCGTTTGGTCGGGTTTTTGATTGAATGCGTAATTCGGAAAGTTTTAAGGAATTTAGGCTTGAATCCGTGTATAATTGGTGATTTTGATGTTTAGGATGGTGTTTTTATGATTGGAACAAGTTCGTATCGTGTTTTGGAGTATGTTGGTGGTTTTCGTTGGGGTCCCGGGGCCTCGGGGTGAATCCAGACCATCATCCGGCATTTTGAAGCAAGGAAAAGTCTGCTGTAAATTGCAGATCTCTGGGCAGGATTTTAGCCTTCGCGTTCGCGAGGGCAAGGCCCGCGTTCGCGAAGGCCAGGCAGGGCAATGCATCGCGTTCGCGTGGGAGAAGGCCGCGTTCGCGAAGGTGAAACAGGCGAAGCCTCGCGTTCGCGTGGGGACCCACGCGTTCGCGTAGGTGAAAGATGGAGACCATCGCGATCGCGTGAAAGGGAGACGCGTTCGCGTAGAAGGAAAATCAGACGGCTGGGAGCTAGTGCATCGCGAACGCGTTGGGGAGGTCGCGTTCGCGAAGGTCAATCCGGAGCTGGACATCGCGAACGCGTAGAAGAAAAGTCCCAGGCAGTTATGCATCGCGATCGCGTGCCAAAGGCTCGCGATCGCGTAGGGTTAATCGGCCTGGCAGTGAGTTTAAGTTCAGAACAGAACCGGTCGCGGGTTTCATACCCCAAAACGCCATTTTTGAGTTCCAAGAGAAGAAATTGACGGGAATTGCCGGGAATTCATCGGGGATTCGTTGGAGGTAAGTTTTGTGGCTTAATTACATCATTATATCATGAAAATGGAGGAATTTGGGGTAATTTATGGAGGATTTAGCCCTAGGCTTGAACTTTAGAAAATCAAGGTTTTGAATGGGCAAATGGAGTCCGAATTTGGTAAAATTGATATGCTTAGACTCGTGTTGAGATGAGGGTTCCGAATATGTGACTTTCGTGATTTTTCGACAAGCGTACCGAAAGTCGGGTTTTGACAACTTTGGGAATTTTGATGTAAATTGAGTTATATTGATCGGGTGTCGTCCCATTGGCCTAATTTGTTGTGTTTCTACTGTATTTGATCAGATTCTACACGTGTGGAGCTTGATTCTCGTGGCAAGGGCATTGCGGAGTAGTCGTCGCGCTGTATTGAGGTGAGTAATAGATGTGGGTGATGACCAGTGGATTCGAAACCCCGGTATACCACTTTGTGACGCTGTATAGCAGCGAGACACGCACACTCTCGAGAGTGCGGGGTCGATCATGAATTGGAGACTATATATTAGTCCGACCTGTTGATACCGTATTATTGGCTATTCTAGAGCCGTCGAACCTCCTTCTCGGATGGTTGCATATATATATTGTGACGACAGCCAGTTATTGGATCCCGCGAGGATCGTTATCATTGTCTTATCATATAGACATGCTAGTTTACTACTAGTCCGCGGCTATTTTTGTTATTATGCTAATTCCAATCTCTGGAACTTGATATTACTGTTTTCCAACCGAAAAATGATAAAAGAGTTTTCAAAAACTACTTTTGAGCCTGCGAGGCTGTATCTGCATATTAGCTGACTAGTAGTGGATCGGGCTGCGCGCCGCAGCGAGATATATGTTGGATCGGACCGCACGCCGCAGGAATATCTCTATGAGATGTGCTTGGGCTGTAGGAGCCCCTCCGGAGTCTGAACCCCCACAGTGAGCACGGGTACCCAAAATTGGAGTCGGGCCACGCGCCGTAGCGGTCATATCATGCATTGCATTGCATTTAGCTACATCTGCTAGCTGTTATGCTATTTATTGGTATTTGTTGGTACAGGTACAGTGAATATTGATTCTGTGATAGGGTAGCTGATTATAGCTTTACATAGTGCTTTATCGCGGATTTCTTATCTGCGCTGTCTTACCCTTGTTTATTACCACTGAGTCTGGCAGTACTCATTTTACTCCCTGCACCTTGTGTGCAGATCCAGGTACCTCTCAGTAGTGATCCAGTAGCTGTGCGAGGCGACATTTGTGGATATTCAAGGTAGCTGCAGAGTCCGCAGGACCCGATATCGCTTCTTACTGTCTCTTGATTTTGTATTGACTTTTCTTTCTACACTCGGTATCTTGTAAACCTTTATACACTCATGTTCAGTAGAGGCTCATGACTCTTGACCCTTCGGTCTACGGGAGTTGATGTATTATGGGACTTGGTTCCCCGTTTTCGTTATATGTATCGCTGTTATTTCGTGAATTAATATGCTTAAATGGGCTAAAGAGAGCTTCTAGCTCCGTGGTTGAGATTGATTGGTCATTTACCTCGAATCACTCCGGAAATCTTCGAATCTTCATTTGAAGATTCGAGTCAAACTCGAACCCACGCCAAACCACCCCAAACTCACCCCAAACCCTCCCATGACCTCCCTCATACCCCCACCGGCCCTGGTTTGGCTCGAATCTTGCCAGAACCGGTCGAGCCCCAAATCTCGGCCATGAACCCTAGACTTCGATTTCTGCCTAATTGAGGTCTAATAGACCTTAATTGGGATGTTTTCATTGTTGAAAACATCTCAATTAAGGTCCATTGGCCTCAAAAACGAAGAATCCAAGTTCGAGTTGAATCCAAGTTCGAATTGAACCCAAGACGGGTCCGGGGTCCGTTCAAGTGCGGATTTTTCTTCTCACGTGGTATGTATTCTTTTATTTCTTCATATTCCGTTTGTTAATCAGTTGAATTTTATCTTCTTGCTTTTAGTTTTCTGTTTTGTTCTTCATCTCCAATAGACCCTTTTGTTCGGTCGATCCCCATCTTTATCTGTTTGAATTCAATGCTAATTGCTTTGTATGCGTAGTTTATTTAACGTCGTCAACGAGTTAACTTATTTGTATGATTGATTCATTACCTTGTCTGCCCGTATGCCATTCGCCATTAGGGCTCGTTATCTGTTTTGATTCTGGATTAGGAAGTTAACTGGATATAATTGTTAGGATGGGATTAAGGCTAGTTGTTTAATCACTTGCCCATAAGACAGCCTAGTGGAGCCTGCTATTACAGCAGGGCACTCCACCAAGTTTACACTTCACATTTTTTAAAGCCCACACTTAGACACAATATAGTGGCACAGGCAGAGGGATGGGTCTACCTAGGGGAATATACTGGGCTGGACAGAGGTAGGAATGGGCAGGGGTATTAGTTTAGTTGGTGGCAGGCATTCAGGAGGAAATTTAAAAAAACAAAACTATAAGTATAGGGTTGAGTACACAATGAAAAGAGGAGACAGAGAGTGGAGGGCATTCTGAAAACACTTAAATAGAGATACACATACAGACCTTAGAGGGGGAGAAAAAACAGTGGTCGAAAGAAAAATACACAGTGAGAGACTAGACATAAATTTTAGAGCATAGGATAAGGAAAACACATTAGAGAGCATTCTGAAAGAGAAAAAAAATTGAAAATATTAGAAATACACACTAACACTCACAGAGATTAGACTCAGATAGAGAACACTGTGTATACACATTCACAGCATAGATACTCACATACACTCATACAAAATACACATAAGTATTCACTGCCTGCTGTGGTTCTCCTGTTGTGGCTTTTGTTATTCTGTTGCTGCTGTTGTTGTTGTGCTGTTGTTGTTGTGGCTGTTGTTGTTGAGGCTGTTGTTGTCGAGGATGTTGTTGTTGAGGTGGTCTGTTGTTGTTAAGGCTGTTGTTGTAGCTGCTGTTTGTTGCTGCTATATAATGCTTCCTCACTTCTCTTTTCTTTAAATTCCAGGTAATCTTCAACCTCAAGATATATGTGAAGAACTAAATCGTTGATTGTATTCAAAATATTGAAGGAATGATACCTTTCCGAAGCTGTTTGTGCTTAGTGTCAAATGTTAAGTTATGCCGTATTACTAATTGAGATCTAGGCAATTTAAACTTTATGATATTGTAAGGACTAGACATGTTTAAACTGGATTCGATTTTGTTTCGTTGCATTTTGTGTTGTTAGCTTCGTTCTAGTATGGTTTGGTTCCTTACGATTAATAGACAGTTCTGAAATTGTATTACTAGCATTACACTCTATATTAAAGTAGAAGGTATGAATGTTGTTGAAAAACTTAGATTTAATGGATGAACTCATGGTTTAACAAATTTGAAAAAAATGGAAAGCAGTGTGTTATCTGTTATTTGTGAACTTCAATATAGAATTCAAGTGCCATACAACATACTAAGTCACTGAAGGTACCAGAATTAGTTAATACGTTACATTCTAGTTAAATTCTTTCATATTTTTTATGTTGGATAGTTACATAACATATTTGGCTTAAACAAGCATGCTAAATAAAAATGAATTCATGCCGGTGTAATTAGTATAAAATCATAGACCATAACTTGAATTTGTTAGCCAGATTTTCGTATTTATCCATAAAATTAGGCGTGGATTTAATCACAATCAAAATAATCTGGGACTTTACAATGAACCTTAAAAATAGTAAGAATTAATATCCGTAGTTTGTTTTAGTTAAGTGAAACCCTTTAAAAATTATAGTAGGTATATGATAATTAATTTGCAATATGAAATTTAGGCTTTCGAATTAGATAGCGGGTTGAAGCTAAAAGGGCCTTCCCTTTTGTTTGAATTCGGACTTGAATTTGACGTCCAGATTTATAGATACAAATTAATTAGCCACTTTTTGAGATAAATATTGAATAGAAAAATCGTAGTCACTTTAGGTCGGCCTTTAAATAAAAATGAGATGAGCCTACGCCAAATAAAGCGTATAAACTGCGTGGCCCTCATGAATGTATATATTAAAAATACATAGACTTCGGGATTGGCCGCTTAGCGAATTGCACGGTCTTCCCCAAATAATAATGCGTTAAACTCTTTAAGCGCGTGTTAATAATTCTACCTTCTTAAATACGGGTGCGCATTTATGTGACCCAAATCTTACTCTCGGCGAAACTGAAATATATTAAAGTCGCAGGCGTACTGGTTGCGGTGTGACTCGAAATGTATTTTCGTGACGTTGCAATTCATCCAAAAATTAAAAAGCGGAATATAAGAGCACATAAATAAAAATATATAAAGAAATCAGATAAAAACAAAAATTGCAGTTGAGCGACCATGCTAAAACTACGGAATCCGGGAATGCCTAACACCTTCTCCCGGGTTAACAGAATTCCTTATCCAGGTTTCTAGTTTCGCAGACTACATTACAGGGTCATAAATTTCCTCGGTTCGGGATCAAACCGGTGACTTGGGACACCATTATTTTTCCAAGTGGCAACTCTGAATTAAATAAATTGATCCCGTTTTGATTGTCTTTTAATTGGAAAAACTCCCTTGCGCTCCCGCGGGTGCGGAAAAAGGAGGTGTGACAGCTCTGGCGACTCTGCTGGGGATGAATTTAACCCAGAACTTCGTTCTTTCGAGGCAAACCAGGATTCATCATAAGTTAGTTGCCTAGAGGGCCCTGCTGCTTGTCTCGGCCTTTTGGGAGCCATAATCCTGCAACGAAGCAGCAAACTATATTGAAACATGTCCATAATAATAGCCACTCAGATGGTTACTCAGACTTCACCACCCGACCACAAATATACTTTCTCAATTCAATCCAACCATGTATACTAAAGTCCCACAATATTTTTTTACTTTTCCACCACTTCCGGCATAGTACACCCCACACTTACACTTTTCAATGTGAAACATACATTACATAGCCACCATATAAACACCACCCATCTATTACAACAACACCACCACACAATTATACACAACCTCCACAAGTACAACAATCCAAACCTAACTTGGTTACAAAAATACCCCACCAAAAATACAACACAATGCCAACACATGGCAGAATCACCACATTATACCATAAAAACATATTCTTGGGTCTCCAAGCCATCAAATAACATCACAATTTAAACCATCATGGATACCTAATCGATTCTTAGCACCAAACAACTTCAAGAACAACATATACAACAATGGAAACTTCCAAATAAGGCAAATATACAAATTTTACACTAAGCATAACTAGGGTTTAATTTAAAACTACAACTAACTAAATACACTATATAAAACTAGAAAGAAATAGAGAGAAGGGGAGAAAATACTTACTTGATGTGAAGAGAGAGAAGATGAGTGGTGTTAATGGAGGTGGAAAAAAAGAATGGAAGAAGAGAAAGAGAGAAGGGAGAGAGTTTTGTAGAGAGAGGGAGGAGAAGAAAGAAAGAGGGGCAACTATTTTGGAAATAATAGGGGGGGGGTTAATTTTTAGGTTAAGAAATAAGAAAAAGGAGGGGGGGATTTAAAAAATAATTTTTTTACTGAACTGACCTGGGTCGCGACATGAAGCGCTGTGATTCTGCCGTGGTCATGGTAGAACCGCGAGCATGAAGGTTCAGAGAGGGTCATCCACTGCAGTTTGACCATGGTTGTGGTAGAACCGCTATGGACTGACTTCAGAGAGTGTGTTTGACCGCGGTTTCACCGCGGTCGCGGTGGAACCGCAATAGACACAGTTCTCTGATTCTAACGCCCAATTTTTTTTGTATAATTCTAAACTACAAGGTTACACTTACAATAATTTATGGGTTGCCTCCCACGTAACGCCTCTGATTTAACGTTGCGGTATGACTCATATGAGCGCATTTAAGGTTCGCTCAACCTTTGTGGATCATTCAAATATAGCTCGGACTTCTTCTTGGGCTCGTCCATACCCATGTACAATTTTAACCGCTGACCATTGACTCTAAATGTGTGAGAGCCATCTTCAGTAGCAACCTCCACCGCTCCGGATGGAAATACTTCAACCACGTGAAATGGTCCAGACCACCTTGACTTTAGCTTACTCGAGAACAATCGTAATTTTGAATTATAAAGCAATACCTTGTCCCCAGACTTGAAACTTTGCTCAATGATGTTTTGATCGTGCAACCGCTTCATTCTCTCCTTATATAGCCTTGTGCTTTCAAAAGATAAATATCAGAACACCTCTAACTCATGTAATTCATTGACTCTTGTTGTGCCCACAACTTCTAAGTTGAGATTCAGTTGTTTCAGTGCCCACCACGCCTTCTAAGTTGAGATTCAGTTATTTCAGTGCCCACCACGTTTTATGTTCCAATTCAAACGGTAAGTGACAAGCCTTCCCAAACACCAACTTATATGGTGACATGCCAATTGGTGTCTTGAAAGCTGTCTTGTAAGCCCATAGCGCATCATCAAGCTTCCTTGACCAGTCAGTCCTTGTAGCGTTCACTGTTTTTGTCAATATGCTCTTGATTCTCTGTTGGACACTTCAACTTGTCCACTAGTCTGCGGGTGGTATGGAGTAGCCACCTTATGGCGCACATCATATTTCGCCAACAACTTCTCAAATGCCCTGTTACAAAAATGGGTGCCCCCGTCGCTTATAATTGCACGCGGTGTCCCAAAGCGAGTGAATATGTTTTTCTTGAGAAACCCAACCACCACATTAGCATCATTGGTGGGTAATGCTATAGCTTCCACCCATTTGGACACATAATCTATAGCAACAAGAATGTACTTATTTCCGTAGGAACTGGCGAAGGGAACCATGAAATCTATCCCCCAAACATCAAATACTTCCACCTCTTGGATTGGGTTCATGGGCATCTCGTGACACTGGGAGATGTTCCCTGTGCGTTGACATTCATTACACCCATTGACCCACAAGTGAGCATCTTTAAACACTGTTGGCTAGAAAAATCCGGCCTCTAGCACCTTAGCTGTTGTCCTGATCCCTCCAAAATGACCACCATACGCCAAAGCGTGACAAGCTTGGAAGAGAGAAGATTTTCCAATCTCGGGGATGCATCTTCGGATCATGTTATCAAGACAAGTTCTAAATAAATAGCGCTCATACCAATAGTACAGTTGGCTTTCATGAAAGAATCTTTTCCTCTGGACCGATGACAGGTCGTGAGGAACAATACCACTGTCCAGGTAATTAGCATAATCTGCATACCATGGCACTTCGAGAAGATTGGTAGCGAGAAAGTGATTGTCTGGAAAGTTTTCTAGAATTTCTTCACTTTCTATAACATTTTCAGCTTATTCAAATCGTGATAAATGATCAGCGACTTGATTTTCAGTGCCCTTGCGGTCACAAATTTCAAGATCGAACTCTTGTAGTAGCAACACCAAACGAATAAGGCGTGGCTTAGAGTCCTTCTTTTCTATTAGATATCTAAGTGATGCATGGTCAGTGTATACGATTACCTTGGATCCTATCAGATAGAACCGAAATTTGTCAAAAGCAAACACCACAGCAAGCATCTCCTTCTCCATCACTGTGTAATTCAGCTGAGCTCCTCTTAACATTCTACTAGCATAGTAGATTGGATGCATCAATTTATCCTTTCGCTGGCCCAGCACTGCCCCCACCGCATAGTCACTAGAATCACACATTAGCTCAAATGGTTGCTCCCAGTTGGGGGCAAAAATGATTGGTGTTGTGACCAGCCTTTTCGTCAACTCCCTAAAAGCTATCCTGTAATCATTAGAAAATACAAAAGGGTGATCTTTTCCTAATAACTTACAGAGGGGTTGGCGATTTTGGAGAAGTCTTTAATGAACCTCCGATAGAAACCGGCATGTCCAAGAAAGCTTCTAATGGCTTTGACTGAAATTGGTGGAGGCAGCTTTGCTATTACATCAACTTTTGCTCGATCAACCTTTATTCCTTTGCTTGACACCCGGCCCCAAAACTATTCCTTCTTGTACCATAAAATGTCACTTTTCCTAGTTCAGAACTAAGTTATCTCGACGCACCGTTTTAAGCACACGCGTCAGATTGCTAGGCATTCCTCAAATGAATTCCCTACCACCGAGAAGTCATCCACGAACACCTCCATAATATCCTCTACCATGTCAGTGAATATGGCCATCATGCACCTATGGAATGTGGCAAGTGTATTGCATAGGCCAAATGGCATCCTCCTAAAGGCATAAATGTCGTATGGGCATGTGAAGGAGGTTTTTTCTCTATCCTCAGGGGCAACGGAGATCTGATTGTACCCTGAGTACCCATCTAAGAAACAAAAGTGTGAACTCCCTGCCAGCCTATCAAGCATTTGATCAATGAAGGGAAGTGGGAAGTGGTTTTTACGGGTGGCTAGATTCAACTTCCTGTAATCCATGCAAATCCTCCAGCCTGTGACGTTTCTTGTTGAGATTAGCTCGTTATTGTCATTTTGCACCACCATCATGCCACCCTTTTTAGGTACACACTGAACTGGGCCAACCCAGCTACTGTCAAAAATTGGGAAAATAATTCCCGTATCCAACCACTTTGTTACCTCCTTCTTCACCACTTCCTTCATGTTTGGATCAACCTCCTCTGATGTACCCTGGAAGTTTAGTGCCCTTCTTCCAGCAAGATCTTATGCATGTAATATGCGGGGCTGATCCCCCTAATGTCTACCACGGTCCACCCAATAGTAGTTTTGTACTCCTTGAGTACCTGTATAAGCTGCTGAGCCTACACATCTAGCAAACCAGATGAGATAATAACAAGTAAAGTGGAGTTGGGACCTAGAAATTCATACCTGAGGTGGGCTGGTAATGGCTTGAGTTCTAGCTTAGGTGGTTCTTCAATGGATGGTTTTGCTGGAGGGGTCTCTTTCTTTTCTAGATGTAGTGGTTCAAACTTAAGATTTATATCCCATGAGCTCTCTTTCCAGCGCTAACACCTATTCTGCCAAATTTTCCCCATTTACTTCCTCTAAGTTCATTAAACATGCTGCTAAGGGATCCTCAGCCATCAACACCTCATCATTTTTCTCCACATAAAATCTACTGCATCGATAAGTGAGAAATTTGCGAACTCACTTGGGCGCCTCATAGATTTATGCACATTAAATATGATTTCTTCATCATTTAGCCTCATCTTGAGCTCCCCAGGTTTCACAATCAATCAACGCTCTTCCAGTGGCCAAGAATGGTCTTCCTAAGATTATAGGAATCTCCTTATCCACTTTGCAGTCTAAGATCACAAAATCAGCGGGGAACACAAATTTCCCCACCTGGATCAGCACATCATCTAAGATCCCAAACGGATGTTTAACGGTCTTGTCAGCTAACTGTAGCAACATTGAAGTGGGTCTAGCTCTCCCAATGCCCAGCCTCTTATAAATCACCAAGGGCAAAAGAATGATACTAGCCCCCAAATCAGACAGTGCCTTAGTAAAGGCGAAGTTCCCTATAGTGCAAGGAATAGTAAAGCTACCTGGATCAGATAACTTTTTAGCTATGGGTCTAGATACCACTGCACTACAGGTTTGAGTAAGTGTCACTGTGGCCAAGTCTTGAAAATCGAACTTCCAGGACATCAAATCTTTCATCATTTTAGCATACCAAGGCATCTCTTTCAAAGCTTCAATCAAAGGAATATTTACCTGGATTTGCTTGAGCATTTCAAAGAACTTCTTGTATTGCTCCTCCTTTTGGTGCTTGGCCAACCTTTGTGGAAATGGAGCAGGAGGTCTCTTCTTCCCAATCACTTGGGACTTTTCTTTCTCAACTACTTGTTCGATGATTGGCTCTTCCACCGATTCAGCTACATTCTCATTCTCCTGCTGCACATTGTTATTTTTAGGTGCTGGCTGGACTGTAACTTCTGTCAATCCCGTAGACTTATCCAGTTCAATGGGTACTGGAATAAGTGTCTCAGCCTGCAAATTACCTCGAGCTCTCTCTTGTTCAGCATCCAGATCTCTTCCATTTCTAAGACTCACCGCCATCAGCTGCTTTGGGACTTGATCTTTTTGGTTGGTTTATGTATCTGCAGGTAATATCCCCTGGGGATGATTGTTCAATGTCATAGAAATCTGGCCCACTTGCACCTAAATATTTTTAATGGCTGCATCATGTGCATCTACTCTTTCATTAATCTTGGCATTGGACCCAATAACCTGATGCATCATAGCTTCCAGTCTTGCGAACCCATCTTCTTGTTTACCCCCATGCTGTTGTTGAGGTGGATGATACCCTTGCTGCTGATTGTTGAAAGCATGTGGTCTAGGATATGGTGCTATATTGTTGGGTGGTCTCATACCTCCCATATTTCCTGCATTGTATTGTGGCTGAGGTGGCATGTACTGTTGTGGAGCCTGCTGGCCCCAATTCTGATTTACTTGTCGCTGACCGCCATAGTTAGCCATATATTTCATATTTTCATGTTGATGATGATGATCATGCTATGCATTCCATGGATTACCAATTGGTTGACTAATGCAAGATGTGCATAAGCCTCTGTTGGTAGTGTCTACAATATGCACCTGCTGCTTAACTCCTGATTCGTTCACCTTTTTAGTGAGGATGCTCATATGTGTTAAGAGAGTCACCATATTTTCCGTCATAGTGTTGGAAGGGTCCAGAGGTACTAAGTGCACCACCAGAGTGATAGGTGCATTTCTAGTTGTCTACCCTAAATTTTGTACCATTTTGTCCAGCAAATTCTGGCCTTCTCTCCAGGTCTTGCTCAGAAACGCCCCACCTGCTGAGGCATCAACAATATTCTTCATGCTATCAAATAGCCCCATATAAAACCTTTGTCCCAACATCTGTTCTGGGATACCGTGCTGAGGACACGTGACCAGCATTCCCTTAAACCTGCCACATATCTCATGTAAAGTTTCCATTGGTTTTTGCTTGAAGCTCACAATCTCATAAATTTGTTGAGCAGTTTTGTTGGGCGGGTGGAACTTGTTGTGGAATTATTTGACTAACTCATCCCAAGTTTTTATAGAGTTGATAGGGAGTGAATAATGGCATACCTATGCAGCTCCTATCACCGAGAAAGGAAACAACAATAGCCTGATTGCTTCTGGAGTCACATTGGTTTGTCTTTACGTTTTGCATATGGATAGGAAATTCTTCAAATGCTCCTGAGGATCTTCTATTTGTGTCCCAGAAAGAGTCCCTTATTTTGCAACAAGTGTAGCATATTATTTATAATCTGGAATGATTCAGCTTCTATTGCAGGCACAATAATGGCAGTAGCCAAATTGTCAGCTGTGGGTTATGCCCAGTCATAAAGTGCTCATTCAGGCACAATGAGGTGACTCTTCCCTAGCATTTAACCCAACTTGCTGATTCATACCGTTTCCGTTGGGATTATTCACGTCTCCCAAGTCAATTTCAAATATCAGTGTATATTGGGATTGTTGAATTTGTTTGTTTGCATGGTTCAGTGCCCGGAATGTTTGCTCTCGGTCTGAGAGTCCTTCAAGTAATTTTTCAGTCCTTGTAGATTTTCTAGGCATGAACCTGAGCAACCAAGTCAACAATCATCAAAATTTTCAATCAAAAGTTGGGTAGAGAGAAAACTGACTACAATAAGAATCTTGTATTTCTATCAATGGTAATTAATAATTCCGTTAACTCCTCGGCAACGACACCAAAATTTGATCACGCCCAACTATGCGTTATAAAAAGGACAATGCGGTCGCAGCAAATATAACCCAAGTATTACACACGGGGTCGAATTCTCAGAGAGTTAACCTATCAACTACTATCTTCAAAATCACTAACTCTTTACAATCAGTTTCCCAAATATTCAAATCTCCTTTGAGTGTTTCTTAACAACTACTTTTGCAAAGAGCTAAATAACTGTAAAATAACTAAATATGTTGTAAACAATGATGAGAACGACTAAGGTAATGATTTCCCCTATTTGATGGAATCCCTTATCTTTCGTACCAAACGAGCCTTTACTACATTATGCCTCTTTATTATTTTAAAATTAAGAAAATGATCTTTTTAGATCTCTTATGTATAAAAAATAAATATATTATACTGTATAAAATAATAAATCTTTCATGTGTAAAAAAAAGATAAAGTTATGAAACTAAAACCAAGTTTGTAAAAAGCTACAATACCAATTGACTCGTTTATATTTATGTAAACTTATTTAAATGGGCATTGGAGTTTAAGAAAAAAAAGCTTTTGAACTTGTGGTGTAAAATAAGGCACATATATTTTGTGTGGTTATAAACTATTGCATTAAAGTAAATTATCTTCAAATATGAAAAATGATCATTCTTCTTGGCATGGTCTAAAGAATCGTGAACATGTCATGACGGCACCCAATCCCCACGACTAGGTAAGCCTAACACTTTGCGGAATGTACAAGTTTATGAACTTTAAACAAGAAATAGCGGAAAATGATATAAATAGGAATGTAATCCGTGCCGCTTGGCACATACACTCGTCAACACACCGCATAAAAATACCACCAAGACCCGGAATCCCACGGGTAACACAGACTAAAAGAAATACAACTGTGGCTCTATGTGTAAAGAGTATCTAAGACAACGAAATGAAGGAAAACATCTACTAGAACTATCAGAATAGAAGGAGGGCCTCCGGATCCGCGGACGTAGCAGATCATACCTCGAGGTCTCCAAGTGTGCTGCTGATATCACCTAGTATGGGCCTGTCCTGATGTACCTGGATCTGCACAACAAAAGTGTGCAGAAGAGTAGCATGAGTACACCACGGCGGTACTCAGTAAGTGCCAAGCCTAACCTCGATGGAGTAGTGACGAGGAAGGTCATGGCCCTACTGAGAGAACAATAATATAATGATGATAACAATAATAAGCAGTTTAAATAATTATGAATCTGAATGACGACAGTAAAGTGATTTCTGCAACCGTCTACAATGTAAGCTAGCAACAAGTAAATAACTAAATAAAAACTCAATCAGCAAGTCCAGGACCTGTGGGAATCGAACCCACAGTCCCATTGACAGTACCTCCGGGTCTCCGGGAATCGAACCCGCAGCCCATATCTCAATAAATAATCAATAACTCAGGATCTCCGGGAATCGAACCCGTAGTCCCTACCAATAACTCAGGATCTCGGGAATCGAACCCGTAGTCCCTACCAATAACTCGGGATCTCGGGAATCGAACCCGTAGTCCCTACCAATAACTCAGGATCTCGGGAATCGAACCCGTAGTCCCTACCAATAACTCAGGATCTCGGGAATCGAACCCGTAGTCCCTACCAATAACTCGGGATCTCGGGAATCGAACCCGTAGTCCCTACCAATATCACGCCGGGTCTCTGGGAATCGAACCCACAGCCCTGGGTCTCCGGGAATCGAACCCGCAGTCCACAAGCACAGCCAATAAAAGAATCCACAGACCTGGGTCTCCGGGAATCGAACCCGCAGTCCACAAACAATATCACTCCGGGTCTCTAGGAATCGAACCCACAGCCCTGGGATCTCCGGAATTGAACCCGCAGTCCACAAACACATCAAATAAAGAAAACACACAGAGAGAATATAATATGTTAAATTACAACTTCATCAAAATTAGTGCCAACAATTTATCAAGAGTTCAAGTAAATCAACTAGGCAATTAAACATGTTGAATCCTAGCTAATCATGCTTTTCTAAGTAATACCGAGTAATGGTAACGCTTTTATCAGCTAAGAGCAGGAATATCACTAATCAGACAATTCAAGTAAAGTGTGTGTTACAACAACCAGCGCATGTACACGCCCGTCACCTCACGTACAAGGCATTTAAACTATCACATAATATCCTAGGGGTGAAAGTTCCCCCACACGAGGTTAGACAAGCCACTTACCTCAATTCCGGTACAAAACCGCTAAGTAATAACCCTCTTGCCACGAATGTCGGCCTCCACAAGTGTAGTATCTGATAAAATCAATAGAATCACGTCAAAATAGGCCAATTGGGCATTACCCAATCAAAATAACTCAAAATTCACCAAAACCCACAAGTTGCCAAAACCCGACTTCCGGTACGCTTATCGAAAAATCACGAAAAATATATATTCGGGTTCCTTATCTCAATACGAGTCCGTGCATATAAAATTTATCGAAATCGGACTCCGTTTGCCCATTCAAATCAAAGATTTTCTAACATTTAGGCCTAGGGCTCAAACCCACCTTTAATCTTCCAATTTCAGTGAAATAATCATGGATTTCATGATAAACCAACGAATTAAGGTCAAGAGACTTACCCCCGATGATCTCCCGATGATATCCCAGCGTTTCCCCTTCAAAATCCTCTCTTGGAGCTCAAAAATGGCGTTTTGCGAATGAGGGTCGCGGGTTGACTGTTCTGGACTTAAATCACTGCCAGACATTTTTACTCTATGCGATCGCATGATCCCTGTTGCGATCGCATAGCACAAATTTCGACCCTCGCCAAACTACTCTATGCGATCGCATAGACCTCAATGCGATCGCAATGCTTACCGAAATATAACTACGCGATCGCATGCCCTGCTCCGCGATCGCATAGAACAAAAGCTGGACCTGGGACCCCTCTTCACTATACACTATGCGATCGCATAGGACTGTACGCGATCGCATAGAACAACTTTCCAGAACTATGCGATCGCATATCCATGCCCGCGATCGCATAGAACAAATTCTTGGCCTCTCCAAAACCTTCTATGCGATCGCATTAGCCCATTGCGATCGCATAGAGCATTCGTCTGCAGCACACACCAGCAGTTAACAGCATTTCCAAAATGCAAGAAATAGCCCGATTTGACCCCCGGATTCATCCCGAGGCCCCCGGGATCCCAACGAAAACCACCAACCTATTCCAAAACATGATACGAACTTATTCTAATCATCAAAACACGTCTAACAACATCAAAACCCATAATTCACATCGAATTCAAGCCTAAATTTCTTAAAACTTTCCGAATTGCATATTCGATCAAAAACCCGACCAAACGACGTCCGAATGACCTGAAAATTTGCGGACATATCCAAAATCACATAACGAAGCTACAGAAATTGTCGCGGAATTCCATTCCGACCCCCGGATCAAAATCTCACCTATCGTTCGGATTCGCCAAAATTTCAACCTTCGGCATTTCAAGCCTAATTGAGCTACGGACCTCCAAAATATATTCCGAACGCGCTCCCAACCCCGAAATCACCCAACGGAGCTAATGGAACCATCGGATTTCCGTTCTGAGATCGTCTTAACACTGTTCCGGCTACGGACCATTTTCTAGCTTTAAAGCTCTCATTTAGGGACTAAGTGTCCCAAAATGCTCCAAATTTCAGAACCGACTCTCCCGGCAAACCACAATAGCAGAAATGAACTTAGGGGAACAGTTAAATTAGGGATTGGGGCGTAATTTTCTAAAACGACCGGTCGGGTCGTTACATCTTCCCACACTTAAAGATTCGTTCGTCCTCGAACGAGCATAGAAAACATACCTGGAGTAGTGAAAAGATGAGGGTACTGGTTGCGCATATCCTGCTCGGTCTCCCAAGTCGCCTCCTCGACCGGCCGGCTCCGCCACCGAACCTTTACCGAAGCGATGTTCTTTGACCTTAGCTTTCCGACTTGCCTGTCTAGAATGGCTACCGGTTCCTCAACATAAGACAAATCCTTGTCTAGCCGAACAGAAGTGAAATCCAACACATGCGACGGTCACCATGGTATCTCCGGAGCATGGAGACATGAAACACGGGGTGAACTCCGGCTGGGCTGGGAGGTAAGGCCAACTCATAAGCAACCTCCCCAACACGCCTCAAAATCTAAAAAGGGGCAATAAATCTAAGACTCAGCTGAGCACATTAGCCTGATATATCTGAAGATATTCCCTCTTGTTTAAGCAATTAAGTCTTAGAGCCTAATTCCAACATCCGGAATTCTATGTCGGGCTTGTTTTCATCAAGAGATCACTCAATATTCCTCAAACGCCGTCCTCAAACATGATTGCATAACCTTGCTGGATTCTTACCTTGCAACTCAAAATCCACAAGACCACAATAATATTTTATGATCAAATTAGCCAAAAAATTCAACGAATCAGATGCTCCCATCACACCTCATGATCTACATAGGTCTCGTTCCAACCTTTACAATACCGACACGATGGAAGAGATGTGTTGATATCCATAACCAACTACTGAATCAACAATTCATTAGTCCATACTCCTGACAAGATCCATTACCCTGTCCTAAACCAGAGGATGATCATTTCTTCTATAGTATACTTCATATAATCAATTTGCACTGACCCCAAATCACATAATCTCATCTCACCCAGTACGAACTGCTCAGGCGATAAGCCACATCGGACATAATCAAAAGTCCCACAAGATGACACAATGTGCTACTAATCCACTAATACGTACGTGATACAAAGGAAGGCGAAAACTAGAGAGAATTATTCAGCTCTCACATAAACATGGGCCTCCTCAGAAAAATAGGAAACATAACACATAAAAGCAATTATAGACACCGAAATAGACACCACATTGTTGCGGCGTGCAACCCGATCCCAACAATATGCCCATGGCGGCGTGCCACCCGATCCCAACAATATAACCATGGCGGCGTGCCACCCGATCCCAACAATATAACCATGGCGGCGTGCCACCCGATCCCAACAATATAACCATGGCGGCGTGCCACCCGATCCCAACAATATAAAACTCACACAAGGAGTCATATGTCGAGCCGAATAGTTCGTCACATCGAAATACTGACTATCGATCATAAGCACACTAAGGTGCATGATATCAGACACAATGAAACATATAGCGCTATAGGCTACAACTCAAGCACAACCGAGGTGCGATATAAGATCTGAGTCTCAAGAGCCATCATGCTCCTATAACATCACCGCTGAGCGGAACCCCAACACATAAGGAACTTACCAAGCCGTCTCACACTCATACGGCACAATATATCTTACATGAATTAACCAACCGCGAAATAAGACCGCGACTATCCCTTCATAAAGGGCGCATTGCTGGAAGAAACATAACCGGCCTGACGCAAGGCTCACTTCCACATTTAAATCTATCCACCGACCTTAAGTCTATCATGGTCGTGCCAAGATAAGTCAATAGTATTTCACAGGTCTATAACCCAATAAGCAGAGTGCCCTCCAGGCATAAGTTCTCAAATGGATGATATCACCAAACTCCTCATACTTGGTTTAAATTTCTAACCAATCAAGTGACTACAAGTCACACCTATACAATCTTCTTGTGGGTCAAGCTCCCACCATCTTCCGAATAATTAAACGGACTTGCACATTCAGCCCACCGGCTGCACTAACACTGAAAAGCGATCAGGAGTCCCTAACCGGGATGCAAAGCCTTTCTCATAGAACACCGACCTCAAATGATACCGATGCTAATACCCATCTTACTCAAAACACCGACACTCTTTCCCTGCTCATCCGAGCTCTTTATATCACATTCATTGACCAAACTGTGACCTTACTTCAAATTTCATACTACTCACTGCACATCACGTGCCAATATACGATAGACACAATTTCCATCATAGCTCTAGAACCGACGATAGGCTAATACTTCATCACATAAGACCTTCCATTTAACTCACTACTACAGGAGAGCTATAGCAACACACAGTGAGTTCTCATAACCGTTGAATATGCCAATCTCTAAGTAGTGGTCCAAGCCACCATAACCCTTTCCGAGATCTCCCTACTCAGAACAGGCCCTTAACAGAAGAATACTTCAGAATTACATCAATCACTGCGGTCGACAAGTCTCAAATGCACCGCCACAAATCA
Source organism: Nicotiana noctiflora (assembly GCA_032618575.1). Lineage (NCBI taxonomy): Eukaryota > Viridiplantae > Streptophyta > Magnoliopsida > Solanales > Solanaceae > Nicotiana > Nicotiana noctiflora. Next base: position 38,492 of record JASVEL010001225.1, on the reverse strand, counting down.
CATGCATAATTCGATCACGTTGCATGAATCGATCATTGACACCAATACGCCAACTCAACTATGGCTGATCAATCTACTTCCTTCCAGGTTATCCTTGATTGCCTTAGAAATGTTAATATCTTCCTTCAATACCTAACTTATTCCAACCGCACTTACCCCGAGTGACCTTAAATCACGAGGCCATGCTATCTCAAGAACGACGACCATTTCATGTCTCTCAAATACTACACCACAAGTCAAAACATCATAGATCGTTTTGTGCTTTTCTTCATGAGTTGCTTCAAAAGCTTGAGCCTCAACTGTACTTATAGACTCAGAATTATCAGGCACCACACTTTACCTCTTGAATTCACTAGGACCGCTATTGAGAACCATCCGGTTCTAACTTGCCCCAGTACGCAACCAACTCTATTGAATTTCTTTATAACATATGAATACCCTCTCGATAAAGCACCCAGCGGAATCACTTCCCGCGAAGTCTGCACCTATACGAGGCATAAATCATGAATTTTCCCTCAAGTTTGAACATGAGCCAGTAAGGCTAAACATAACATGCATTCAACAATACATATACTCAAATTGCCACACATGGTCCTTTTCCCGTGGCTGCAATAACACAATAATACGCTGGTATCCATAATTCACACAGGTAATTAACCATGCGATCCAATCTTAAGCGGCGGGACTCTCCCACTTAGCCCAAAGCCACTATTACACGACTCTCGAACACATTATAACCATTCTCTCAAGTCATTTACTATTATTCAACTGCAACTCACTTGATCCAACGAATATAACCACCTGTGCTATATTAGCACTCTAACACCATAGGGTATTGAACTCATCCCAATACAACCAAGCATATTCCCGCTCTATGTATCGAGCATTCTTTACCACGACAGCTTAAGACATACTGTGATTCTCACACCTACGAAGCACCATGTAGCCTTCGCCGAAGTCTTCCCTGCCGATAATGAAATGTAGAATTATTATGGACACAGGAACATCAAAAGTCCCAACGTCATACCATACGAGTCTCAACTCTTACTCTTCCACAAGTTTCGAAGAACTTTTTGAATAGCACCTAAATACAGTGCGAGCCAAATCTGATATGATACATGACCCATAATTTGGTCGTTGGTAGTGAAATCCTTTCCGTTAGCACGAAGCCTTAAAGATACATCTTGCTAATCCACGATAATAGCCTTTATCATATGTACGTCTTCATCATAAGACAACCCAAGACATTGGTTTGGTACATGTCCTTCTTAAGACAGTTAAACTCATTTCCCCCAGTATCTCTGCTGGCTGAATTCTTCGCTAAATAGATATCTCATATGAACCATATAGTCTTTATTACCACTAACTATCTTTAGATCTACATCCACCTTGTGATTCTACCTTTACTGTGACGATTAGGCAGTTAAGTAAACCTTCTCAAGACCATACTTATCAACCGAATGTCAGAACCTAGTGCACCCCCATGTGCACAGTTGAAGATCTCTCAATTTTATTGCATTATCGATATGGATGACACGCGGTAACAATGGTTGAGTAAATTCTTGACTTCCTTGAGATCTCTCTGCAGCGTCACGAACCGTTGGCGCATACTTGATACCGAGTGCGCAATTTCAATACACGAGTGGATGCAAAAGAACATATGACATAGGCTCCAACCGAATAAATGGCGCACGATAAGGAATTCAAAGAATTGAAGAGTTTCCTAAACAGTTACATAGCCCCTCGTAGATAAATACAGACGTCTCCGTATCGATCAGCGAGAATCTAAGTAACCGGTCTGTGTCCCGTGACTCCTACGAACCTAGAGCTCTGATACCAACTTGTCACGATCCTAGTTCACCAATCGTGAACATGTCATGACGGCACCCAATCCCCACGACTAGGTAAGCCTAACACTTTGCGGAATGTACAAGTTTATGAACTTTAAACAAGAAATAGCGGAAAATGATATAAATAGGAATGTAATCCGTGCCGCTTGGCACATACACTCGTCAACACACCGCATAAAAATACCACCAAGACCCGGAATCCCACGGGTAACACAGACTAAAAGAAATACAACTGTGGCTCTATGTGTAAAGAGTATCTAAGACAACGAAATGAAGGAAAACATCTACTAGAACTATCAGAATAGAAGGAGGGCCTCCGGATCCGCGGACGTAGCAGATCATACCTCGAGGTCTCCAAGCGTGCTGCTGATATCACCTAGTATGGGCCTGTCCTGATGTACCTGGATCTGCACAACAAAAGTGTGCAGAAGAGTAGCATGAGTACACCACGGCGGTACTCAGTAAGTGCCAAGCCTAACCTCGATGGAGTAGTGACGAGGAAGGTCGTGGCCCTACTGAGAGAACAATAACAAAAAGACAATAACAATAATAAGCAGCTCAAATAATAATAAATCCGAAATAGCAATAATAAAGTGATTACTGCAACCGGCAAAAATTAAGCTAATAACAAGTAACAAAACTAAATCAACAAGTCCAGGACCTGTGGGAATTTAACCCACAGTCCTACTCTATAACCAACAATCCAGGAGCTCCGGGAATCGAACCCGCAGCCCATATCTCAATAAATAATCAATAACTCAGGATCTCCGGGAATCGAACCCGCAGTCCCTACCAATAACTCGGGATCTCGGGAATCGAACCCGTAGTCCCTACCAATAACTCAGGATCTCGGGAATCGAACCCGTAGTCCCTACCAATAACTCAGGATCTCGGGAATCGAACCCGTAGTCCCTACCAATAACTCGGGATCTCGGGAATCGAACCCGTAGTCCCTACCAATATCACGCCGGGTCTCTGGGAATCGAACCCACAGCCCTGGGTCTCCGGGAATCGAACCCGCAGTCCACAAACAATATCACGCCGGGTCTCTGGGAATCGAACCCACAGCCCTGGGATCTCCGGGAATTGAACCCGCAGTCCACAAACAATATCACTCCGGGTCTCTAGGAATCGAACCCACAGCCCTGGGATCTCCGGAATTGAACCCGCAGTCCACAAACACATCAAATAAAGAAAACACACAGAGAGAATATAATATGTTAAATTACAACTTCATCAAAATTAGTGCCAACAATTTATCAAGAGTTCAAGTAAATCAACTAAGCAATTAAACATGTTGAATCCTAGCTAATCATGCTTTTCTAAGTAATACCGGGTAATGGTAACGCTTTTTATCAGCTAAGAGCAGGAATATCACTAATCGGACAATTCAAGTAAAGTGTGTTACAACAACCCGCATGTACACGCCCGTCACCTCGCGTACAAGGCATTTAAACTATCACATAATATCCTAGGGGTGAAAGTTCCCCCACACGAGGTTAGACAAGCCACTTACCTCAATTCCGGTACAAAACCGCTAAGTAATAACCCTCTTGCCACGAATGTCGGCCTCCACAAGTGTAGTATCTGATAAAATCAATAGAATCACGTCAAAATAGGCCAATTGGGCATTACCCAATCAAAATAACTCAAAATTCACCAAAACCCACAAGTTGCCAAAACCCGACTTCCGGTACGCTTATCGAAAAATCACGAAAAATATATATTCGGGTTCCTTATCTCAATACGAGTCTGTGCATATAAAATTTATCGAAATCGGACTCCGTTTGCCCATTCAAATCAAAGATTTTCTAACATTTAGGCCTAGGGCTCAAACCCACCTTTAATCTTCCAATTTCGGTGAAATAATCATGGATTTCATGATAAACCAACGAATTAAGGTCAAGAGACTTACCCCCGATGATCTCCCGATGATATCCCAGCGTTTCCCCTTCAAAATCCTCTCTTGGAGCTCAAAAATGGCGTTTTGCGAATGAGGGTCGCGGGTTGACTGTTCTGGACTTAAGTCACTGCCAGACATTTTTACTCTATGCGATCGCATGATCCCTGTTGCGATCGCATAGCACAAATTTCGACCCTCGCCAAACTACTCTATGCGATCGCATAGACCTCAATGCGATCGCAATGCTTACCGAAATATAACTATGCGATCGCATGCCCTGCTCCGCGATCGCATAGAACAAAAGCTGGACCTGGGACCCCTCTTCACTATACACTATGCGATCGCATAGGACTGTACGCGATCGCATAGAACAACTTTCCAGAACTATGCGATCGCATATCCATGCCCGCGATCGCATAGAACAAATTCTTGGCCTCTCCAAAACCTTCTATGCGATCGCATTAGCCCATTGCGATCGCATAGAGCATTCGTCTGCAGCACACACCAGCAGTTAACAACATTTCCAAAATGCAAGAAATAGCCCGATTTGACCCCCGGATTCATCCCGAGACCCCCGGATCCCAACGAAAACCACCAACCTATTCCAAAACATGATACGAACTTATTCTAATCATCAAAACACGTCTAACAACATCAAAACCCATAATTCACATCGAATTCAAGCCTAAATTTCTTAAAACTTTCCGAATTGCATATTCGATCAAAAACCCGACCAAACGACGTCCGAATGACCTGAAAATTTGCGGACATATCCAAAATCACATAACGAAGCTACGAAATTGTCGGAATTCCATTCCGACCCCCGGATCAAAATCTCACCTATCGTTCGGATTCGCCAAAATTTCAACCTTCGGCATTTCAAGCCTAATTGAGCTACGGACCTCCAAAATATATTCCGAACGCGCTCCCAACCCCGAAATCACCTGACGGAGCTAATGGAACCATCGGATTTCCGTTCCGAGATCGTCTTAACACCGTTCCGGCTACGGGCCATTTCCTAGCTTCAAAGCTCTTATTTAGGGACTAAGTGTCCCAAAATGCTCAAATTTTCAGAACCGACTCTCCCGGTAACCCAAAATGGCAGAAATAAACTATTGCATTAAAGTAAATTATCTTCAAATATGAAAAATGATCATTCTTCTTGGCATGGTCTAAAGAGAAAATACGTTCACATATATTGAAACAGAGGGAATATATAATATATTTTATCCGTTTAAAAAAAATCGACACTATTTTCTAAGTAAAGATTGAGATTTTTCAATATTTTTTTAATAATCTTAAGAAGCATTTATAACCACATAAATGCTGTGGCAGACTTCAGACCACAAATATCGAATTTTTTATAAATATATAAATATTATAGCTTATTTAAGACCATAATCTCAAAATTCTTTCCTTCTTTATATATATATATATCAGCCCTTTTTTTTTTATTCGTACGTTCTCTTATTTTAGTTTTTAAAATTTAACCCCGTGTGGACATAAGAATTCTTTTCACTTTTTTCGAATTTAGTATTTGACAAAAAAAATTATACTTTTCACTTGAAAATAAATTTTAAAATTTTTCAGAACTTTGGAAAATTCCAAAAAGCTATCTTTTAAAATTTTTACTCATAAAACTTAAAAAACAACACAAAATTATATTTATATCCAAATATAACTTTAATTTTCAAATACCATTTTTACTTGAATTTTTTTCCCACTTTTTATAGAATTTTATAATTCTTATGTCCGAACGCCCACTAAATTTCCCAACTACGAATTTTTGTAAGATTCTCTTAATTCATTGAACTTATCAAATTTGCTTCTTTGAATTTATCAGCTACTTTAATACACAGACAAAACAGGTGTGGGCCTTAAAATATACTATTCCCATAGTAAAAATAAGTAGAAAATTTCATAATCATAACGGCCAAAGATCCGAATCCGAATAACAATAGTCCCTTTTCCAATAATTCAGAAGTATTGAACTATTGGATTTCTATCTCCAACAAGAAAATCAGTACCTTTTTATCTCTTTAATATTTTTTAAAGTGTTTGAGCTTATTAGTCAGCAATGGAGAAATTTGGGAAAAGATTTCAAGGAAAAGTAGCAATTGTAACAGCTTCTACACAGGGTATAGGCTTTAGCATAGCTGAGCGGCTTGGTTTAGAAGGTGCTTCTGTTGTTATCTCCTCCAGAAAACAGGTTTACTTTTTTTAAAAATAATTTTTATTTTATCGTTCAGATAATTCTTTGTTTATGTATTTCATAGTTTCTTGTAAAAGTTTCAGTGAATTCTTCTAATGAGTGTCTATTTTGGCCTAAGTTTGATGCTTTTTTTCTGTATTTGATTGCAATTTCTAAATTTGGGTTTTCATCATTTCACATAATTTAGTGTTGATGTTTCAATAGAGGTCTTGGGTTCGAGCAATGGAATAGAGAAATTCCTGGGAGCGTCTCCCCTTTCGGGGGCGGAGGTAGAGTATAGCGGCGCTCATCTGAATCCAGTACTTTTATTGCAGTGTATAAATTTATTGTATAAAATTTCATAAAATTACAACAAATGTTACATGAACCCATAATTATGGGTCCACTACTAAAAACATTAAAAGTTGAACCCACAAAACCTAAATCCACCTCTGTCCTCTTTAATGGGTCCTATGTGGTACGGATCACGATTAGTTGGCCAGTGTACCTGATGCTTAAACAGAAAAATAGAAATTAACATTACTAGTAAAGTTTCCTTTAATTCTTTATTGGATGTTTCTAATTTGGCCAAAGTTTGAAGCATTAGATTTAATATTTTGAAATGGGTGTTTGATTATTTCAGAATTTTGTTGATACTTCATCATTTCTTGTCAAGTTTATGTGAAATCTTCATTTGGGTGTTTCTAATTTGGCCAAAGTTTGGTGCTTTTTATGTCTTTGACTGCATATTTAATGGGTGTTTATTGAAAAAATTGAATTTTGGAAGAATTTCATACGTCGATATTAGTGTAAAATACTAACACTACAAGAAAATGGGGCTTTAGCGAAGAAAAATCTAGTCGTTGAAAATCCAATTCCGGTCGGTATATGTTACTAGCAACCGAAAAAAATACGGTCGTTACCGGTCGTTAAAAGTCCCGACGTTACAAGTTAACGACCGGATTCCAATCCGGTCGTTAAAGGATCTTTAGCGACGGCATAATTTTCGGTAGTTAAACATGCTTTTTAGCGACAGGATTTTCCCCTCGCTAATTTGTTATCCGGTCGTTAAAAATCTTTAACAACAACAATGGATTAAGTCAAATCAAGCGCTTTTAACGATCGATATCCCCTTTGTTAATTGTATAGTTACTCTTCATTAACAATCATTTATCTATTTGAGAAACATGTTCTTAAAGAGTTTTAGTGACCGCATTTTTCTTCTCTAATATGAAAATGTGATAAATATAATAAAAATTTTAGTTACATGAAGTAATAATTATTTTTATGCTTTCATACACGATCAACAACATTGAAAAATAAACCAAATACTTAATATCTTGTTAATACAAAGAACTAAAGTATCATATTTGAAAGCAATACAAATAAAATCTCATAAAGGATGTACTAGTAGTTTACAATAGTTCAAAAGGGAACAAATTAAGTAAAATCATCTTTCTTGAGCTCCTTAGCCTTCAATGTTTCCTTCACTCTTATTAGAAGTGTTGTCCTCCAAGCATCCCGTGGAATGAAGATATTTAAGTAGACTGTAGAAAATCGCTGTAAAATTACAACATAGTAATATGTGCTCAAGTCAATTAAGCATCCAAGTATGAATCCACGAAGCAGTAATAACAAAAAGAATTAAACCACCTTCCAGGTTTTGCCGTACATTTTGTCTTAAGGAAAAGCCTAGTATCATGTCTGTCTTCACTCTTATTAGAAAGAAGTGTTGTCCTCCAAGCATCCTGTGGAATGAAGATATTTAAGTAGACTGTAGAAAATCGCTGTAAAATTACAACATAGTAATATGTGCTCAAGTCAATTAAGCATCCAAGTATGAATCCACGAAGCAGTAATAACAAAAAGAATTAAACCACCTTCCAGGTTTTGCCGTACATTTTGTCTTAAGGAAAAGCCTAGTATCATGTCTGTCTGAAGAATTAGCAACAACTGTATCTTTATGAAACATGGCAATCTCAAGATTAAAGCGATGCTACTGAAACATTTTCTTTATTGACCTTCATCCCTGTACATGTTAAGTTTCTGCTTGGGCATTACATCAACTCAACTAAGAAACTGAATAGGGGGAGGCATAATTTTCATTTCTTCCTGTTAATTTTATTTTCTGTTGCTATATTATTGCATTTTTGCAACTGCTACTGCAAAGATAATTCCTTGCCAAAGGCTAGGTTGGTAGTATTGGATTGTAGAGAAAATCAGAGTATACAACAACCCATTTTATCCAGTAGGCTATATGTGCTCATTGTCATATGATTGAGAAGTGATTAACTGAAAAACTATCAGGATGAACAGTTAAAGAAAAAAAGATAGTCAGATTGCATTGATATGCTGCTCAGGATAGTAAAAGGAGACAAACCCCAGCAACAAGCAAGCAGAAAGCCACGGATGCAAGTTGGTACAATTCAGTAGTCTGTGATGTCTGTCAACTAATTCTATTATTACTAAATTTGCATATGGTCTCTAATAGCGGGACATTTACCAGGTAGAACAGACAATGAGATTAAAAACTACTGGAACTCTCATCTAAGTAGAAAAGTTGAAAGCTTAAGGTTTCCAAGCGATGAAAAGCTGCCTCAAGCTGTAGTTGATTTGGCTAATAAAGGAACTTTGATCATGTTCCTACTACTACATCCTTGGCAATGCTTTATAAGTAAAAGCTCAGCAGCTATTAATCATGCAGATGACGAGACTTGTACATGAATTAGGTTATTATCACATCCATGTTAACGTATTGAAAAATTCCTGTTGACTCTGAATGAAACTGCTATGAAACTACTACATTCAGAACTTCAAGACCAGCAGCTGTGAGATCATTACTGACAAGGAGAAATATACTAGATTGAACGGGAGCCTTGGAGCAACAGTAAAGTTGTCTCCGTCCTATAGTTGTGGAGCTTGGACAAGAGGATGAATAAGATGAGATGGAAAATGACAACTCACACGGCATGTTAGAGTAAAATAGGATTTTCAATGTACTAACCCATTATATGATTCAATCTATTGATCACTTGAAGATGGTGATGAAGGCTGATCAAACACTATTTACTCCCTAGCTCATCATATTTACTCTCCATCCCTTCCAAACATAAGCAAACAAAAATACATGACTAAATTTATTAGGAAAGTTGGTGTTTGCAGACTCCAGTCTCCTCTAATTAAGAAACCTTATACTATCTAAGAACCCTAATAAAAAGGAATACTATTACGTAGTAGTTTAAAGTTTAAACTATTTTTATTGTTTCTTTGAAAGAAAAGATAGAAAGGGTAAAAGAGAGAACTAGCTTTCCTGTTTTACATAGAATTGCTGCTGGTGATTGTGAATGAACTTAAATGATATATATTCACAGAAAGAGCAACATTAGAGCCAAACAATCTAGCCACAAATCAGCAAATCACCACCATCCAATCTCCCAACCATGAACCGCAAGCCATGGGAGAAAAATTTAATCCATGACATTTCAAGAGGATTGGGGAAATGCATTCTAGATACACATTAAGCCTATAGATTGCTTATTCATTTGCTTTAACGATACTTAACATCTACTAATCAGGAATTGACCTATAATAGAAATGCAGCAACACCATCCATCTCCTATAATATGGGATTGGGATAGTCCGATCCAAGACACAATATGCAATTCAGACTAACATACATAACAAGGCACTTGAATATTCAAGGCACTTGAATATTAACCACAAGTAGGCATTTTGTTTTTAGAAAACTCCTAAGTTGTACTCAAAGACTAATTAGATATTGAGAATCTGTGTAGCCAAACTCAACTAGTTTGGAATTACAAAAGCTCGCTAGGTATATAAGAGTAATTATAATTCTCAACTGTGAGAATATAACATAAAATTCTTACTATGCACTATACAATGGAACTCTGAAATATAAATAACAAATAATAGTTGCTATTATCTAAAAACTACCCCTCATGTTTGTTTGAGGATACAGATCAAGACCCTATTTCCGTTAGTTCAGATTTTTCCTGTATACCAAAATTATTAGTGTTATTGCCAAATTTAAGTCTGGGGCTGCTAAACCTACTGCTGCAATAGTTGGTTCAGTTGAAAAGCCAGCATGAAAAGATCAATCTAAACTCACATGTGATATTCCTGCTACCACAGCTTGGGCGATATTATACAAAGTTGTGGGTTCTACTTTAGGTAATGCAGTTGATGGTATTGGGCAAATTAAGGATAATGAAGCCACTGATGCAAAGAGCAGTAAGGCTGGGCAGAGGCTGGACACTCAAGGCAAAACATCTAAAGGTAATACAATTAATAAGTATGGGGCCTGGTCAACATCAGTGCTGCAAATTAATACTACAGCTGATCGAGTGGAGAAGAACTTAGAAGCCCAGACTTCTATTGACGTGCAAGCTGGAAAAAAAGGCATACATATTAATGTGGTTGCAACTGATGATCTTAAAAAATATATGTGCAATAGTTAGCACATAAGAAAGAGCAAGGAACTAGGCAGATGATAGACATGATAGGCCAATATGTTGTGTGGTTCATGAAGCTTTCTCTGATCCTAGACTCGACCTTATTATCAATGACACAAGGTTCATTCCCCTTGTTTCTCTGTGCACCCTAATTTTATAAACTAATTAAATTTACTAAGAGGAATCTTTAATTAATGGCAGGCTGGAAAATGAGACTCATGTTTATGCAGAAGGGAATGCAAGATTCATTTATGGACATGGAAGTCACAATCAAACATGATATGATGGAATAAAATTTAAAAAGGGCGCCCTTTGATAATACCATACATACCAAAAAGAAAAAGGACTGTCATGTTGGGAACTTTCTTTTTTCTTATTATGCTTTCTCCACTGAAATTTATCTAGTATGTTCTTTTCTTATTTGTTCTTTTTTGTTGGAAGTGATGGGGACTCTATAAGTAGTTACTCTAAAGGGAAGATGAGTTATGGCTTATGAATCTTTCTTGGTCTTTTTGAATCGGAATGTGGTTAACAGAGTATAACTATTATCTTTCAATTTGAGGCTACTAGTATAATCTTTTGTTTCGAGTGCCCAAGTTTTTGTCACTTTAGACAACAACAACAACAACAACCCAGTATATTCCCACAAAGTGGGGTCTGGGGAGGGTAATAGGTAGACAGGCCTTACCTGAATACCCAAATCAACAAACGTCAAAATATTCAATGTAGAGTGTAGAAAGAACCTGAATACACAAGAATCTTGAAGTTCTGGCAATGGCAATTGATAATTCCGTTAAGTCCTTGGCAACGGCGCCAATATTGATTCACGTCCAAGCAACGGTCGTAGTCAATATAACTTGGTCTAATAAGTCCAAGATCGATCCCATCAGAGAATTAACCTACCAATTGCAACTTTCACAACCCCAAAAGTACTTACGAATCAAGTTCCCAAACTTTGAATATATATTTGTGTGTTTTCGAACAACTACTTTGCAAGAATTAAAGAATGCTTTAAACGAAAGAATTGAATGTTGAATAAAATAATATAGAGAAAGACTAAGGTATTGATTTCCCCTATTGATGGAATCCCTTATCGTTATGCTCTTACAAATTGATAATATATTCTATCAATCATGAACGCTATGTGTATCGTAACCCTCTCCCGAGCAATTACAATAATTTACTAGTGCACTCTCCCGAGCTACCCTAGCTAGCTTTAATTTGAATAGTTCACTTTAGATTGCACCCAAGACTTCGTTATTCCTAACCCCGTCTTTACGCCTAAAATTATAGATTCCTCTAATAACCTAGGTGTGGTGTTGTTCAACAATAAACCTAAATATGCACTCTTTTCCAAGTTATGCACACTAAATAGGCACCGGCTAATTGGGGATCCTACCAATTAACTACAATAAGAATGAAGTTGAACAAATAGAAATCTAATGCACAATTTGTAATCACATAAACGATAAGTTCATCAATCAATAGGTTCCATCAAAACCTTAGAAAAGAATTTAGCTACTCATGCTTGAAGAAACAAAAAGAATAATAATTGAAATCATAAAGAATTGCTTGATAAAAATAAAGAAAGAGTTTGAGAGGAATCTCTCCTACTAAAACCTTGCAAAAGTATTGAAGAAATAAAGTACATGCCTCTATGGGGCAAACTAGGAGTTTATATAGAGGTTTTAGGGCTTAAAAACTAAATTAGAGTCCAACTGGGATTACTGCCGCTGGGACCTCCGCGGTTCGTTCGCGGCCGCGAGCGGACCGCGAACAGTCAAACTTCGGAGGGCTTCGTTTTTCGCGGTTCATCCGCGACCGCGAGTGGACCGCGGATGAACAGTGCTTCTGTTTCTTTACTGCTTCGTCCAACCCTCTTCACTTTAGCTCTTCTCTTGGCCTTTTCATCAACTTATGGCTTCAAAATGGCTTTTTAAGGCATCCAATGCATCACATGTACTTGTAAAACACAATCAAACACTAATCAAAGCATTTTGTCCTCTTAACAACATTATTCTCATAATAAAGTGGTGATTATTTAGGGTATAATTATAGTCAAATTCACCTATTATCAACACCCCACACTTAAACCTTTGCTCGTCCTCGAGCAACCTTTAATCACACCTTAGGCCAATTAACAAAAATTTGTCTCCCCCAAAATATGTCACAAAAGCTATTATACATGAACAACCTAAGATATGCATAATCTTTACTTAACTGTAAATTCTCATGCCCGCACATTATTACTTACTCTACTTATTACCAAAAACTTGCAAATTTACCTTCTTCCTCTTGAATTACATGCCCTCACAAAAGTTATTGAGAGAAGTTCCCACACATTAACAATTCAAATACATGGAACTTATAGATATCGGAAAAATTCACTCACTCTCAACAAAGAACATTTATATGAATACAGACACACCATAGGCTTTCCCCTAGTGTAATACTCCACTAATCGAGTTATCCAATCATAGATCAAGATGTCTTTAAGGGTTGTAATGTAGGCTATGGGACGGGTAGGATACTTTTGGGTATAGTGACTAGCCTCCCTAAGCACTTTTCTTTTCTCTTTCACCACTTTCCCTTTTAGTTTTCTTCCTTATGTCTCCCGTAAACATTTATTCACCTTTATTTACTTTTAATCCCCATTTTTCTTTTGTTGGTGTAACTGGCCTTTGTAATTTTCATATATACATTGATATAGCTCTTTTTCTCATTGCTTTGCAACACATTTATATTATTTTGGCCAGCTTACTATTTTCTACCATTCATTCTTGATTTTCCCTTTTCAATTTCCCTTCACCCCACACTTAAACTTTTGCATATTCCTTACAATAGAAGTGCTTCTAGGAGGTAAAGTAGAACAAAATACAATAATTTTGAAGAACATTCAAGGGTTATCAAAGAATAGGCTTTAAGCTCAAAGGGGTTAACTAAGATATAATGTACGGGTGAATTCATTCATGTCTATATGGGGTTACACAAAGAAATGCCTCTATCCTTTCTACAACCAAACAACTTCTATTTCGCTTTGCAAACACACAGGCAAGTTCTAGGCATCATGTACAACATACAATGTAAGTAAAAACCTCACACACACATGGCATGCAACTCATTTGGAATCCGGTTTATCTACAAAATCCTATCAATGTTCAAGCAAGCATTACTGTGCAATTTAAGGCATATTAAGATTCTACAGTCAAGCTTAGAAGATACATTCTCAAGTTTAATTTACGCTTTTGCTAATGTGCATATTCGGGGTTACATGTTGCCCTTTTACCTCTAATCCTAAGAAAAGAAAGAAAGAAAGAAAAAAAAATCTACCTAACCCGGTTCAAATAAAAACCCTTGGAAAAGAACCGTGGTCAAAAGAAAAACCAAGGGGGAGATGATACATTACCTATAAAAAGAAAATAAAAGAAAGAAAAATTCCTACGTGGACTACTTCCCTCAAGAGTACTTGTCCTAAATAGTCCGTCATCAGGAAGAGTCCTCTACTCATATTTTTGGATTTTTTTAAAATTTTCTTATTTTTTTGTATTTTTATTATTTTAGATTACTTACTACACTAATATATACATCATGTACAAGATAAGTTTCCCACCCCACACTTAAAAATATGTCATGTCCTCATGGCATAAACAATATGAAAGCACAATAGGGTTTAAGAAAACTTACCTGTGACTCACTCGGAGTCGGAAACAGTGGATGGGTCGACATGGCATGCTCTCCCAAGTGCTCTGAACCATGCCATAAACCTGTTCTCTGACCGGGCTTGCCTAGTTGACATGGCATCTAGTCGTGTGTGTAGACCGTCAACTGAAGTGCGTAGAGCAGCCACTTCCTCCTCCATTGACCTCAGCATAGGTCGTGTGGACTCGGATCTAGACATGCTTGCTCCGCGAGGAGCAGGCCTGGAAGGTCCAGCTGAATCCATGGAGTGGCTGGCCCGGGCCTCCGGTACGGGATCATCATCATCATCTAAGTCAATGGGTGTGGTGTCTCGTCCAACCCGAATAGTAGCAGCTCTAAATGGAGCTTTTGGTAGCAGCTCACCGTCAGTCTCAGTAACTGGGGTGTGGTTGAGGAGACACAAGGTAGTGACAAGAGATGGGTAATAGAAACCCTTGGCAGTGAGGGATCCCCTCAATACCATCTCGTCACTAATAACTCGGGCAATATCAACATCCCGATGTGTTACCAAACACCAAGTCAAAACAGCCCTATTAAAGTTAACATCTGTGGTGTTACTTGAGGGCAAAATACGGTTGCAAATTATAGAGAACCAACATTTGGCAATGTGTGTGAAACAGTTAGAGTGCAGAGTTTGGTTTCTAATCCATACCGGAACACCATCTACACATAAGGCCTCAATTAGCATGTCCCATGTGACATCGGGCCTATCATGGTAATAATCAATATCACTCGTGTGTAGTGGTAGGCGAAGTACCTGCCGAATGGTGGGAATATGAGCATTTACTTGCTTACCTCTGACGAAAACTCGTCTCACCGAGGAGTACGGGGCGTTGGCATAGAATTCTCTGACAAGCATCTTGTTTACCTTAGTGGGTGTTTCAAAAAGGAACTCCATCTCTCGCCGTCGGATCTCATCATACATTTCCAGCTTTTCTGAGCGGATGGCTATTCTGTCCACTTCAACCTCTTGAAGCCACTTTTTGTTCGCTTTGATGTTAAATGCATTTTCCGCCCCTTCATCGACAAACCGAGATTCATCATAAGTTGGTTGCCTGGATGAGCTAGCACCATGTCGTGGTCTCTTTGGAGCCATGATCCTGTACAATTAAGATAGCCAAAAAGTGTATAAACTGTTAGTTAGTGGAAGGCTACTCAGACTTCGCCATCCTTGATAATTCACAATTGACCATCAATTATGTGTAATTCCCGCATACTCTTTATCTAACTATTTCCTACATGCCCAATTGCGTACCCCACACTTAGTTCTTGGCACACATACTAGTACCCTATTGACTTAGTCCATCCCCAAAAAGTATTCAATAACCATTTTAAGAGTTGGCATTATGTCTCCTAATTTTCATTAGTCTATTACGCTCAATGTAATGTGCCCCAACTTAACCAACCAACACATATATATGGTAGAACTACTATTTGGGTTTCCAAATCATAAAATCAACACAATTGAAAACCCAACACCCATTCTTCACCAAACATCAATCATAGAACAAGGTTCCTTAGAGTAATTTCATGGCAAAATTAAAAGCACAATGATAAACCAAGCAACATTCATGAATGGACCCTAACTAACACTAACTAAATATTTATACAAACTAAACAATCAAAAGCTAAAAAAAATGGAACAAAATAAAAGAGAGAAGTAGAGAAACTTACAAGTTATAGTAATGGAGAAGTGGGGTGGAAGAAAGGGATGATTTGGAGAAGAGAGGGATGGGGATTTTTAGAGAGAAGGGAGAGGTTTTGAATTTAGAGAGAGAGAGATTTGAGAGGGGAGGGGCGGCTGATTTGGGTATTGGGAAAGGGGGTAAGTTATTTTAGGGTTTAGAAAGGGGGGAGGGAAAAAAAATAAAAAAAAACTTTAAATTTTGCCGACCGCGGAATTGACCGCGACTGTTCGCGGTTCGTTCGCGGCCGCTGATGGACCGCGAACAGTCGAGATTCAGAGGAGGCATTTTTTCGCGGTTGGTTCGCGGCCGCGGATGGACCGCGAACAGAGAAGTTCAGAGAGGGTATTTTTCCGCGGTTCATCCGCGGTCCGCGGGTGAACCGCGGACAGTGCTCCTTTATGAAAAACTTCGACTGCTTCAGCAAAAGATTTTTTTTTTTTTTGTTTTTTTTGTTTTTTTTGTTTTTCTTATATTCCTTTATTACTAAGATTAAATTACTTACAACATGTTCGTGGGTTGCCTCCCACGTAGCGCCCGAGTTAACGTCGCGGCACGACTCAACTTAGCGCATTTTACGGCTCGCTGGACCTTTGAGGTTCATCCAACCGCAATTCTATCTTGTCCTCCATGTCATCCGGGCCTATGTATTGTTTCAACCGCTGTCCGTTTACCTTGAAAGTACGTGATCCATCCATAGTTTGAATTTCCACGACTCCTGATTCAAATGCCTCAATTACCTTGAAGGGTCCTGACCACCTTGATTTCAATTTACCTGGGAACAGTCGTAATCTTGAATTGTATAGTAGTACCTTGTCCCCATTTTTGAAGGTACGCTCAACGATATTTTGATCATGGATCCGCTTCATCCTCTCTTTATACAATCTTGTATTTTCAAATGCTAGATACCGAAATTCTTCCAACTCATGCAATCCAGTCAACCTTGCCTTACCTGCTTCATCCAAGTTGAGATTCAATTGTTTCAGTGCCCACCACGCTTTATGTTCTAATTCAACCAGTAAGTGACAAGCTTTTCCGAACACCAATTTGTAAGGAGACATGCCAATGGGTGTTTTGAATGCTGTTCTATATGCCCATAGTGCGTCATCGAGCTTCCTGGACCAGTCGGTTCTTGTAGCGTTCACTGTTTTGGTCAGCACACTTTTAATCTCCCTGTTGGAGACCTCAACTTGTCCGCTAGTTTGCGGGTGATATGGAGTGGCCACCTTGTGTTTAACATCATACTTGGCCAATAATTTCTCAAAGGCTCGGTTGCAAAAGTGTGTGCCCCCGTCACTAATGATGGCCCTTGGAGTCCCAAACCGAGTGAAAATATTCTTCTTCAAAAATCCCACTACCACCTTAGCATCATTGGTAGGTAGTGCTGCAGCTTCCACCCATTTGGACACGTAATCAACAGCAACAAGTATGTACTTATTTCCGTATGAGCTAATGAAGGGCCCCATGAAATCTATTCCCCAGACATCGAATACTTCCACTTGCTGAATTGGATTCATTGGCATCTCATGACGCCGAGAGATGTTCCCGGTGCGTTGACATTCGTTGCAACCTTTCACCCACAAGTGTGCATCCTTAAATACCGTCGGCCAATAGAAACCGGCCTCGAGTATTTTGGCAGCTGTACGAATTCCTCCAAAGTGCCCGCCGTATGCTGAAGCGTGACATGCCTGCAAAACAGAAGATTGTTCTATCTCGGGGACGCATCTCCGGATCATGTTATCAAGACATATCCTAAACAAGTATGGTTCATCCCAATAATAATACCGACTTTCACGAAAAAATCTTTTCCTCTGGACCGATGATAGGTCATAAGGAACAATGCCACTGGCCAGATAATTAGCGTAGTCAGCATACCATGGAGCTTCCATGAGAGTAGTTGTGAGCAATTGCTCATCTGGAAAGGTTTCCAGAATTTCCCCACTCTCTTTGACAAGTTCGGCTCCTTCAAGTCTTGACAAATGGTCAGCTACTTGATTTTCAGTACCTTTTCTATCTCTGATTTCGAGGTCGAACTCTTGGAGAAGCAACACCCAACGACTTAGGCGTGGCTTAGAGTCCTTTTTATCAATTAGATATCTTAAAGCTGCATGGTCTGTGTAGACGATTACCTTTGATCCTATGAGATAGGACCGAAATTTGTCGAATGCAAACACAACCGCTAGCATCTCCTTTTCCGTCACTGTGTAGTTTAGCTGTGCTCCACTCAGAGTTCTGCTTGCATAGTATATTGGATGCATCAGTTTATCTTTCCTCTGGCCCAGCACTGCCCCCACTGCATAATCACTTGCATCGCACATTAACTCAAACGGTTGATCCCAGTCTGGGGCAATGATGATGGGTGCTGTGACCAGCCTCTTTTTCAGTTCCTCAAAAGCAATCCTGCATTCGTCAGTAAAAACAAAAGAATGGTCTTTCTCAAGTAACTTACAAAGAGGGTTTGATATTTTGGAGAAGTCTTTAATGAACCTCCGGTAAAAATAGGCGTGTCCAAGAAAGCTTCTTATGGCCTTGACGGATGTCGGTGGAGGCAACTTTGCAATGATATCAACTTTTGCACGGTCTACCTCAATGCCTTTGCTTGAAAACCGGTGCCCCAATACTATACCTTCTTGAACCATAAAGTGGCACTTCTCCCAGTTTAGTACTAAGTTTGTTTCCATGCATCTTTGTAATACTCTATTCAGATTGGCCAGGCATTCGTCGAATGAATTTCCAACCACCGAGAAATCATCCATGAACACTTCCATAATGTCTTCCACCATGTCGGTGAAAATAGCCATCATGCACCTTTGAAAAGTGGCAGGTGCATTGCATAGTCCGAATGGCATCCTCCTGAAGGCGAAGATACCATAAGGGCATGTGAAGGAGGTCTTTTCTCTATCTTCGGGGGCTATGGAGATTTGATTGTACCCCGAGTATCCATCCAGAAAGCAAAAGTGAGATCTCCCTGCCAACCTGTCAAGCATTTGATCAATGAAGGGAAGTGGGAAGTGATCCTCGCGAGTGGCTAGATTCAGTTTCCTGTAGTCCATGCATATTCTCCATCCGGTGACGGTTCTTGTTGAGATCAGTTCATTGTTGTCGTTTTTCACCACCGTCATGCCTCCTTTCTTGGGTACACATTGGACCGGACTCACCCAGCTGCTGTCTGAGATTGGGAAGATTATTCCCGCATCTAGCCACTTTATTACCTCCTTCTTCACCACTTCCTTCATGTTGGGGTTCAGCCTTCTTTGATGTTCCCTGGAAGGTTTGTGTCCATCTTCCAGGAGAATTTTATGCATACAATAGGCTGGGATGATCCCCTTTATGTCTGCCATGGTCCACCCAATGGGAGTCTTGCATTCCTTGAGTACTTGTATAAGCTTTTGGGCTCGCACATCTAACAAACTAGATGAGATAATAACAGGTAACGTGGAGTTAGGACATAGATACTCATACCTGAGATGTGATGGTAATGGTTTAAGTTCAAGCTTTTGTGGTTCTTCTATGGATGGCTTTGCTGGTGGGTTTTCTCTTTTTTCTAGGTGTAGGGGTTCGAATTCGATCTCTCGCTTCCAAAATCCCTTCCCTTCCAAGGATAATACCCATTCGGCCAGACTTTCACCATTTACCTCTTCCATGTTCATCAGGCATGCTTGCAGTGGGTCTTCGATAGTCAATTCTGCATCGTCGGTTTCCACTATTACATCGACCGCATCAACTAGAGAGCAATTTGCAAACTCGCTAGGGCGCCTCATGGATTTTTGCACATTGAAGATGATCTCCTCATCATTCAACCTCATCTTGAGTTCCCCAGTTTCACAATCAATTATAGCTCTTCCAGTAGCTAGGAATGGTCTTCCCAGGATTAGGGGAATTTCTTCGTCGACCCTGCAATCGAGAATAACAAAATCGGCGGGAAACACGAACTTCCCAACCTGGATTAGCACATCATCTATAATACCAAATGGACGCTTAACTATCCTGTCAGCAAGTTGTAAAAGCATAGAGGTGGGTCTGGCTCTCCCAATACCTAACCTCTTATAGACAACTAAAGGCATGAGATTAATGCTTGCCCCCAAATCACATAAAGCCTTAGCAAAGGCATAATTCCCTATAGTGCATGGGATGGTGAAACTACCTGGATCAGATAGCTTCTCAGCAATGGGTCTAGAGACCACTGCACTACAAGTCTGTGTGAGTGTAACTGTGGCCAAGTCTTGGAAATCAAATTTCCGCGACATTAAATCCTTCATCATCTTAGCATAACCAGGCATTTCTTTTAAAGCTTCAATTAATGGGATGTTTACCTGAATTTGCTTGAGCATGTCGAAGAACTTTTTGTATTGTTCCTCTTTTTGGTGTTTGGCCAGCCTTTGGGGGAATGGTGGTGGAGGCCTTTTCTTCCCGGTGACTTGGGATTTATCTTTGTTTATCGCTTTCTCATCAATCTGCTGCTCTACCTTATCAGCTGCTTTCTCCGTTCCCTGTTGTGCTTCTTTATTTTCAGCAATTGGCTGGACTATGACTTTTGTCAATCCTGTGGATTCATCCAGTTCAATGGGCAATGGCGTAGGTGTCTCAACCTGTCTGTCAATATTTTCACTTTCATTCTCAGCATCAAGATCTCTACCGCTTCTCAGAGTTACTGCCATTATTTGCTTTGGGATTTGGTCCTTTGGGTTCGTTTGAGTATCTGCAGGTAATGTCCCTTGAGGACGGTTGTTGAGAGACATAGCAATCTGCCCCATCTGCACTTCCATATTTTTGATCGCTGCATCATGTGCATCTATTCTTTTATTGGTCTTAGCATTTGACCCAATTACCTGCCGCATCATAGCTTCCAACCTTGCAAACCCATCGTCATGCCTGCCCCCATGTGGTGGTGGGGGTGGATGATATCCCTGCTGCTGATTGCCGAAATTCCGAGGTCTAGGATATGGAGCCATGTTGTGTGGTGGCCTCATACCTGCTGCATTAAATTGTGGCTGGGGAGGTCTGTACTGCATTGGAGCCTGTTGGCCCCAATTTTGATTATCTTGTCTCCGCCCTCCATAATTTACCACATAGTTCATGTCTTCATGCTGGTGATGATGTTCTTGGTCTGCAGCCCATGGATTACCTATGGGTTGGCTAATGCAAGATGTGCATAAACCACCATCGGTAGTATCTACAATGTGAACTTGCTGCTTAACCCCTGATTCTTCCACCTTCTTTGTTAGGATGCTCATTTGTGTCAATAAAGTTGCCATGTTCTCCTCTAGAGTGTTGGATGGATCCAGAGGTACAGAGTGTACTACTGGTGTGATAGGAGCATTCCTGGACGTCCACCCGGAATTTTGAGCCATCTTGTCTAGCAAATTTTGGCCTTCTCTCCAAGTCTTGCTCAGAAAAGCCCCACCTGCTGAAGCATCTACAATATTCTTCATACTGTCTGAAAGTCCCATGTAGAACCTTTGACCCAACATCTGTTCAGGGATTCCATGGCGAGGACACATAACAAGCATGCCTTTGAATCTCCCCCAAGTTTCATGTAATGTTTCCAATGGTTTTTGTTTGAAGCTCACAATCTCATCAATTTGTTGAGCTGTTTTGTTGGGTGGATGGAACTTGTTGTGGAATTGTTTGACTAACTCATCCCAAGTTGCAATGGAGTTTATTGGGAGTGAGTTTAGCCATATCTGTGCTGCTCCTGTAACTGAGAATGGAAAAAGTAGTAATCCGATAGCTTCCGGAGTTACATTCGGTTGCCTTTGTGTTTTGCATATTGATAGAAAGTTTTTGAGGTGCTGCTGTGGATCTTCAACCTGAGACCCAGAGAATAATCCCTTGTTTTGCAACAAGTGAAGCATGTTGTTGGTAATCTGGAAAGACTCAGCTTGAATTGCTGGCACAACGATGGCAGTTGCCAAATTATCCGCTGTGGGTTGTGCCCAATCGAACAATGCACCTTCTTGTGCCTCTTGCATGTTTAGCCCTGCTTGCTGGTTTTGAGCGTTCATGTCACCCATGTCGAAGTCTAGTTTGATTGGTTGTCGAGATTGTTGAATTTGTTTGATGGCTTTGTTACGTACCCGGAAGGTTTGCTCGGGGTCTGAGAGTCCTTCAATTAGTTCTCCAGTCCTTGCAGATTTTCTAGGCATGCACCCGAATACCCAAATCAACAAACGTCAAAATATTCAATGTAGAGTGTAGAAAGAACCTGAATACACAAGAATCTTGAAGTTCTGGCAATGGCAATCGATAATTCCGTTAATTCCCCGGCAACGGCGCCAAAATTGATTCACGTCCAAGCAATGGTCGTAGTCATTATAACTTGGTTTAATAAGTCCAAGATCGATCCCACGGAGAATTAACCTACCAATTGCAACTTTCACAACCCCAAAAGTACTTCCGAATCAAGTTCCCAAACTTTGAATATATATTTGTGTGTTTTCGAACAACTACTTTGCAAGAATTAAAGAATGCTTTAAACGAAAGAATTGAATGTTGAATAAAATAATATAGAGAAAGACTAAGGTATTGATTTTCCCTATTGATGGAATCCCTTATCGTTATGCTCTTACAAATTGATAATATATTCTATCAATCATGAACGCTATGTGTATCGTAACCCTCTCCCGAGCAATTACAATAATTTACTAGTGCACTCTCCCGAGCTACCCTAGCTAGCTTTAATTTGAATAGTTCACTTTAGATTGCACCCAAGACTTCGTTATTCCTAACCCCGTCTTTACGCCTAAAATTATAGATTCCTCTAATAACCTAGGTGTGGTGTTGTTCAACAATAAACCTAAATATGCACTCTTTTCCAAGTTATGCACACTAAATAGGCACAACTAATTGGGGATCCTACCAATTAACTACAATAAGAATGAAGTTGAACAAATAGAAATCTAATGCACAATTTGTAATCACATAAACGATAAGTTCATCAATCAATAGGTTCCATCAAAACCTTAGAAAAGAATTTAGCTACTCATGCTTGAAGAAACAAAAAGAATAATAATTGAAATCATAAAGAATTGCTTGATAAAAATAAAGAAAGAGTTTGAGAGGAATCTCTCCTACTAAAACCTTGCAAAAGTATTGAAGAAATAAAGTACATGCCTCTATGGGGCAAACTAGGAGTTTATATAGAGGTTTTAGAGCTAAGAAAACAAATTAGAGTCCAATTAGGATAACTGCCGCTGGGACCTCCGCGGTTCGTTCGCGGCCGCGAGCGGACCGCGAACAGCCAAGATTCAGAGGGCTTCGTTTTTCGCGGTTCATCCGCGACCGCGAGTGGACCGCGGATGAACAGTGCTTCTGTTTCTTCACTGCTTCGTCCAACCCTCTTCACTTTAGCTCTTCTCTTGGCCTTTTCATCAACTTATGGCTTCAAAATGGCTTTTTAAGGCATCCAATGCATCACATGTACCTGTAAAACACAATCAAACACTAATCAAAGCATTTTGTCCTCTTAACAACATTATTCTCATAATAAAGTGTGATTATTTAGGGTATAATTATAGTCAAATTCACCTATTATCACATTCCACGTATTGAGTGGAGTGGTACTCTAGATCACACCCCTAGCCGTGTTATGACTACCACAAGAGAAAGAAAACTAATCCTCTATGGGTGGCCCTACCGCGCCTCACCCACCCCGGAAAGGAGTACGAAAACTCTAAAAGCCCCTATCCTACAACCCCGATACTAGACCTCCAAACTTTCCTATCAAGGGCCATGTCCTCGGAAATTCGCATACTGGCCAAGTCCTGCCTAATTACCTCTCCCCAGTATCTCTTAGGCCTCCCTCTGCCTCGCCTCACCTCACAACGACCACCGCTAGCCGCTCACAACTCCTCACCGGGCATCGGGGCTTCTCCTCCGCACATGCCCGAACCACCGAAGCCTCGCCTCTCGCATCTTCTCATCCACTGGGGCCACCTCCACCTTCTCCCGAATAACTTCGTTCCTAATCTTATCTAACCTGGTGAGCCCGCACATCCACCTAAGCATCCTCATCTCCGCAACCTTCATCCTCTGAACATGTGATTTCTTCACCGGCCAACACTCCGTCCCATACAGCATGGCAGGTCTAACCACAGATCTATAAAACTTCCTCTTGAGTTTCTGTGGCACTTTCTTATCACACAAGACACCTGATGCAAGCCTCCACTTCGACCAGCCCTCCGCTATACGATGAGTGACATCCCCGTCGATCTCCCCGTCCCCCTAGATCACCGATCCAAGGTATCTGAAACTATCCTTCTTGGCAATGGACTGAGATCCAATCATCACGCTCCCTCCCACTTCGCTCGCTCAGCGCTAAACTTGCACTCCAGATATTTTGTCTTAGACCTGCTTAATTTGAACCCCTTAGACTCGAGAGTCTGTCTCTATTCTTCAAGCCTCTCGTTAACACCGACCCTCGTCTTGTCTACCAGGACTATGTCATCAGCAAATAGCATACACCAAGGTACATCCCCTTGAATATGCCGCGTCAAAGCATCCATCACCAAGGCAAACAAGAGAGGGCTAAGCGCAGATCCTTGATGGAGCCCCATAACCACCGGGAAATGATCTGAGTCGCCACCCACTGTCCTGACCATGGACTTAGCTCCATCGTACATGTCCTCGATTACTCTGATGTAGGCTTCCGGCACGCCCTTAGCCTCCAGGCACCTCCATAGTACCTTCCTATGGACCTTGTCGTACGCCTTCTCCAAGTTGATAAACACCATGTGCAGGTCCTTCTTCATATCCCTGAACTGTTCCACCAATCTCCTGACAAGGTGTATAGCTTCTGTAGTGGACCGACCCGGCATGAAACCGAACTGGTTCACCGAAATAGATGTCGACTCCCTCACCCTGGCCTCGATCACCCGCTCCCAGACCTTCATGGCGTGGCTTATTAATTTGATGCCCCTATAATTGTTGCAACACTGGATATCCCCTTTGTTCTTATACAAGGGCACCACTGTACTCCACCTCCACTCCTCTGGCATCCTTTTGAACCTGAAGATCGCATTGAACAACCTGGTGAGCCACTCCACTCCTGGCTTACCCATGCATTTCCAAAACTCCACCGGGATTTCGTCCGGCCCGGTCGCTCTACCTCTACTCATCCTGCGCAAAACCACCACGACCTCTTCCACCCTAATGCGCCTGCGGTACCCTAGGTCTCTATGGCGCTCTGAATGCCCCAACTCCCCTAGTTCTATGCTTTGGTCCCCCTCCTCGTTGAGAAGGTCTCGGAAGTACGCCTGTCATCTCTGTTTGACTTGAGACTCCCCCATCAAGACTCTACCATCCTCATCCTTGATGCACCTAACTTGTTCTGGGTCTCGCGCCTTCTTTTCTCTTACTTTGGCTAACCGGAATAGCTTCTTGTCCCCGCCTTTCTCCCCTAATTCCTCGTACATGCGACCAAAAGCCGCGTTTTTAGCTTCTGTGACTGCCAGCTTCGCTTCCTTCCTTGCCATCTTATAGCTCTCTCTGTTCACCCGCCTTTCTTCCTCGCTTGTGCTCCCTGCCAACTTCGCAAAGGCTGCTTTCTTCACCTCTACTTTTCCTCGCACTACATCGTTCCACCACCCGTCACCCTGATGTCTACCTGAATAGCCCTTGGCCACCCCGAGCACATCCCGCGCTACCTCCCTAACCAAGTTCACCGTCTCTGACCACATTGCGTCCGCTTCCCCACAACTTCTCCAAGCTCCACCATCAACTAACCTCCTCTCCAACTCTTGGGCTTTCTCTTTAGTCAGGGTACCCCATCTAATTCGCGGTCGGCCCCGAGCACCCCTCTCTTCTTCTTCACCCAGAGACCGACATCCATCACTAGGAGTCTATGAAGGGTACAAAGGGATTCTCCCGGAATAACCTTGCAGTCCTTGCACAGACCTCTATCGCTCCTTCTGAGAAGGAGGTAATCGATCTGAGTCCTCGCCGCCGAACTTTTGAAGGTGACCAAATGTTCCTCCCTCTTCTGAAATGTCGAGTTAGCTATCAGGAGCTCGGAAGCTCTAGCGAAATCCAACAGCGCAGTGCCTCCTCCGTTCCTAACCCCAAGTCCAAAGCCGCCGTGCACCTCACCATAGCCACTAGCATCTGCCCCAATATGACCATTAAAGTCTCCTCCAATGACCAACTTCTCAGATTGGGGAATACTACGCACCAACTCATCCAAGTCATCCCAAAAACACCTCTTGACCTCTTCATCTAAGCCCGCATGTGGTGCGTAGGCGCTGATGACGTTGAGGACGCAACCCCCGATAGCCAACTTAATAGACATCAACCTATCGTTCACTCGCCTAACCTCCACCACGGACTCCCTAAGGTCCTTATCCACCAAGATGCCCACTCTACTCTTGCCCCTAACGACCCCAGAGTACCACAACTTAAACCCGTCTACATCCCACGCCTTCGTCCCTTTCCACCTAGTCTCCTGAACACAGGCTATGTTGACCCTCCTCTTCTGAAGAATCTTCACCAACTCAATGGACTTACCCGTTAGAGTGCCTATGTTCCACGAACCGATCCTTAATCTATGTGCGTCCGCTACCCTTTTCCCACCCTTACCTCCCGCCCTACCCGTCGAACCTCTCCTTGCCCCCCTACTTACCCCCGCCCCCACCCCTCGAAGACATGACCTTGCACTTACATCCCCTGCCGCGGCCACTATCCCTCCGACCGACTATGGGGAGTAATGACGCGCACACGCACAAAAGGGAGATACGAAATGGGGCAAACTAGATAGAAACAGAGTAGACCTTACAAGAAAAGCTAGCGGAAGCACGGAAAAGGTGTACAGGTTAAACGAAGGGCGGGAGGTACCAACTCCCGGTGGAAAAACCTGAAGGTAGGTGCCCGAGGCCAAGTGCTGTCTCCACTTGCACGTCCCGGCTGATGTTGCTGAGCTCTTCACTCCCAAACGCCGCAAAGCCGCCTTGTCACCTGTCCTGGAATTTACCGGGACGAATAGTTTTGTTGCGTCCCGCTGAGAACCTGCACAAACACACACAAAAAAAAAAAAAAAAAAAAAAAAAGGGATGGGAGTGTTCTGCCGGCAAACTCGCCGGAAATGGGGGAGGGTGGTGGGGGTACAGCGAAGAAAGGTTTGAAGAAAGGGAAACACAAAGGAGAGTGGTTTGGTGGGGTCGGAGAAGCTGAAGGAAGATGAGACAGCTTCGGTGGGTCGCCGGACGCCTGCCTATCTACTGCTAGGGTTTAAAGAAAGAGGAAGAGAAAGAGGTATGCGAGGAGAGAGAAAGGAGAAAGAAAGGAGAGAGAGAGGGACACGGGGAGACAGAGAGGAGAGAAAGAAGACGGGTACTTACCTGGACGAGTGCTGGCGGCGCTGGTTTGCCGATGGATTTGCCGGAGAAGATGGAGAAGTTACCGTTGTCGAAGATGGATAAGTTACCGTTCGAAGAGAGAGAAACAGAGCCTCGGCAGTCAAATGTTGGATGAGACAAAAACAGTTTTACTTAAAAGAATCGTAAGAAAGAGAGAACCTTTTCTCCAAGGAAGATTATTTAAAATCTCCAATATGACAATATTGGAGATTCCCAGTAGACGCGAAATAAAATTCAACTAAGCATGTTCGTGCAGCCGATGATGCTACTGCTGGTGCAACATAGGCAAATGAACTAAAGCAGGTCACGACAAACAGTTCTGGCTCATACTACTGGTGTAAACAATGGAAGTGAATCTAGTGCAAGACTTGGAATTCCCAGTAGTGAATCTAAAATTGCTGGTATTATTACTCTAGTTTTTCTATTTGCTTACCCTCCCCAGACCCCACCCCGTGGGACTATACTGGGTAGTTGTTGTTGTTATTGTTGTTGTTGATGGGCCGAAGAAGATAGGTATGGGAGATGGAACAGTAAAGAATATAGCTGGAGAGGACCGGATAGTTGTTGCTCGATCGCCTGCGAATCAGCAGCAAGCAGTGACGCACCGATCACCTAAAATAGGGGATCTCCAGGTCTGAAAGACCAGGACATAACAACAAAGAATATCGAGTTTTCGAACTTGTTTGATGCATTGCTCAATGAGCATGATCATGTGATGAATGAGGAGGGAAAGAAGGTGCAGCAAGTACTTTGTGAAACAAGTTCAAAAACTGGACAAGACACTCTCCAGTAAGTGCAACATATCTAACATACCGTGCTCATTCTTTCATACTGATCTTTTGCACTACGATTGAGATTGAAAACAGAGATATACTACCAAATAACTTAGCCAGTTCTCATACCCCATACCTCTGATAAAATTAGTATAGTTTAAAATAAGAAACAATTTTCACAAAAAATTTCCATTCAAGAAGGACATCGTATATAAAAGGGATGAGAGTCCAAGATTGAAAATCAATAATAGATCAGATTGAAATAAGCAATTAAATAGCAGACCTCACAGTAGAATCAATCAATATATAGATAGAAATAATTTTTGTATTTTGTGTTATTCTTTCACCAAAGAAAACGCCAACATCCATATACATACAAGTGTAATCACAATTCTCTAGTTATACAGAGGCTAAAAATTATCAACTTTAATTTTAGGAGGAGTGATATTTCGACAGTTATACTTGGCACTCAGCGAAATTGATATTACGAAATTGATATTTAGAATAAACTGTTAGAGAAGATGATTTAATCATGATAGGAGAATAAAAAGGAGATATAGTAGTTGCTCGTTCAAAACACATATAGCTCAACACATGGGGAGTCAAATCACAATCTATGCTCTGGCCTCTCTCATACCTGCTCCTAGTTCTAGCGAAGTTATTACTCAATTGACATAGAAAAGGGAAAAAAATTGAACCTTACCTTGATGAGAAGAAACTCAAGTATGAGCACTTGTTGTCAATAGAGGTGACGAGCAGCTTCGTTGGCTAATTCGCTGAATTTGAGTTTATCGTAGCAGTTCTCTGCTAATTCCTTCAAAACAGCGGTTTAGGATGGAACTTTGAGAGAAGTCGACGCTTTTTAGGTTTATAAAAAGAATTCGAATGATTAGGGCTTTTTCCTTTTTTTTGGGTTTTGGGAGGGCAGAGACACGGGCTGGGAAAAAAATGTTAGCGCCATTTTTTTATTAATTAATAGTTATAATGACCGGTTGTGTTATATTTTAACGGCCGGATATTATTCCCTCGTTAATATTGAGATAAAAATTAGTTTTAACGATCAGAAAAAAATTTAGTTGCTATAAATACAACTATAACGACCGGATTTGTGTCCCTTCGTTAAGCAATGGTTGTTAAAAATCAAATTTCTTGTAGTGTAACATGGTCTGCTGAGTCTTCAATTATGCTTAGAGTGGATTTTATTTGGTTGTTGTAAGTTTTGAACTATACGAGATTGGTTGCTTGTTTGTGCATTTGGTGTTTTTACTTGAGGTGTTCTTTTAATCTGTTCATTTTACAGAAAAATGTGGATGAAGCAGTACAAAAACTTAGTGATCGAGGAATTGAAGTTTTTGGAGTAGTATGTCATGTGTCCAATGCACAACAAAGGAAGAATTTGGTCGACAAGACCATTCAGGTATCCCATTAGTGTATTTATCACTTGTTCAATCAATCAAATTCAGAAGTTTGAGCTCAAACGTATGGTATAAATCTACAAGATATTAATGAACTCCCATAAGTTATTAAAATCGAGATATGCAAGAATGTTAAATTGATTGGTGCTTGAACTCTTCACCGGCTAAATTTGCTGGTGAAAGAAACTAGTTAGCTTGTAATTCTTTACTAGTGTGAGTATACTTTTCTTACAACGGTGGTGTGTGGGCCAGCATATGCGCACCTCGACTATTCCACCAGGTACCTGCTATCTGTCTCGCCAGCATAGGTATTGCATAGGTACATAGATATCTGGTAATTCTGCTCACTAAGGTTTAGGTAGCTGATAAGAAATCACTTTGTGTTTTTGTCTCTGCTAGCTTTCCAAGGTTTGCACCCACTTTTGCGTGTAAACCTGGAGATGCTTTTCCTCAATTGGTCCACGCACATGAGGTTCGTAGGGGAGTCTAACCGTTTCATCATATTAGAGTGGTTGTTGTTTACTATTCTTAAATGGCTGCTCTCCTCTTCAACTAGAGATGGAACCACTTAAGGAATCATTTAGATAAGAAGTTTGTGAAGTGTATTGGACAACGATTTAGACTTTGTCAAGATGTTAAATTTGATTTCAGTGCCAGAAGCTTAATAGGTATTTGCATTCTCTATGAATTCTGGAAAGAAGAACTAAGAGCAATAAATATGACAACGGTTGAATTATTGTCTATTAACGACCAATTTCCAGGTAACATGATAAATGCATTTTTCCCTCAATGTAATCTTTTAACTGTTGTACAAGGTACCAATAGATCTTTTAATGTAAAGGGTTATTTACTGATATTAATCACATCTGGTCCAGGTTCTTGGTATATTGTTTGTGAAAGCATCAAATTAAGGTAGAATTATGGTCGCAAATTAAGATAGATTTTGCTAATTGAAATTTGTCATTTTTCAGAAATATGGGAAATTAGATGTTATTGTGTCCAATGCTGCTGTAAATCCTACAGTGGATGCGATATTGGAAATTAAAGAACCAGTCCTTGACAAGTTGTGGGACATCAACGTGAAAGCCGCAATATTATTACTTCAAGTAAGTCATTCGATATGAATAAATTCAAGAGAAAGTGTTTGAATTTCATGTATGTCTCTAGAAAATTAATTTAGGACATTAGACAATGCTAATATTTTCTTTTTATCACATGTTTCAATTTGTATATGCGTAATATTGGCATGAAATAAGCCTAAATGGAGTAACATGGTCAATGAGGATTCATACAAATGAGGCGTAGTTGTTTTACATGTTTCATTTATTCTGGATTCCATTGTCCCAATATTACTTTTAATTGTTCTTGGCACGGCGTAATATTTTACTCTTTTAACCACTTACAGGATGCGGCTCCTTACCTTCAGAAGGGTTCCTCAGTTGTTATAATTTCCTCTATTGCTGGTTATACGCCACCAGCTGCCATGGGAATGTATGGAGTAACAAAAACAGCCCTTCTCGGATTGACCAAGGTACTTATTGTGGCATTATTGGCATATCAAGTAACCACATCGTATTGGGGCATTTGCACAAATGGCCTTTTCCCCGGGCACTATTTAAATTATGTCTCCTTTAGCTAAGAAACAATTCATTTACTACTTCTAAAGGCGAAATTTAGTTCACCGTGCTAACGGCGATAAAGTTTAAATAGTGGCCTCATAAAAGGCCATATGGTGCAAATTCCTGATTTCCTATTAGTTTCCTTCTAACTTGTGGGCTTTTAGGCTCTTGCAGCTGAAATGGCTCCAAATACTCGCGTGAACTGTGTAGCACCAGGTTTTGTACCCACACATTTTGCTGAATTTATCACAGGAAATGCTAATGTGGTATGTTCACATAATTTTAGATCTCTATCTGTCATCGGTTAAAATTTGATCTAGTTCACAGTTTATTAACTCTGGATGCTGATTGTCTTCAGAGGAGAGAACTTGAGGCTAAGACATTACTCAATAGGCTCGGAACAACACAAGACATGGCCGCGGCTACTGCCTATCTGGCTTCAGATGATGCTGCTTATGTAACAGGAGAAACTCTTGTAGTTGCTGGTGGAATGCATGCAAGACTGTAGCATCTTTCTTGTAGGTCCTCCCCGATCTTTTATAATCTCGTTATCGCTTCTCCATAAGAGGAAACTACAATGATATTAAGAATCATGGTCTTTGTGCAACTTTCATTGTTTTAAAACTACACTTGAAATACAAGGGGTACTATGTTCTCCCCTTCACTGTTCTTTCCCAGCATTTAGTGAAGTACTATCTCCTATCTTGGAGCTAACAGTAATAACATTTACTTGTTAAGTGAAATCTCCCAAGTAGGTCCGGAGAGGATAATGTGTACGTAGATCTTACCCCTACCTATGAAGGTAGAGAGGCCGTTTTCGATAGACCCTCGGCTCAAGAAAGTAAAAGTGAAAATGAGGGATTTGTTCCTGCATTTAGTGAAGTACTATTTCCTATCTTGGAGCTAACAATAACATTGACTTGTTCCTGCTTTACAACAACAATAACAACAAACCCAGTGAAATCCCACAAGTGGGGTCTGGGGAGGGTAATATGTGCACCTTATCCCTACCCTATGAAAGTAGAGAGGATGTTTCCGATGTACCCTTGGCTCAAGAACAGTGAAAAGGAGGGATTTGTTCCTACTTTCTTTTCATAATTATACTCTAGAGCCGGACCTCTTTAGGTTTGTAGTCTTAATTAATTTTCACCAAATCCCTCTCTCAATAGCAAAGCACATTAACAATTTATACCAGCTTTAGAAACCGGTAAAAACAGCAATAGCAGAAAAGTCCCAATGTCAATAGCATTTAACCAGCATAAACCAGCAAAGATTAACATTAGTTTCTGCGAGCAGTAAACCAAGAAAACACCAGAAAAGCCTGGTTATAAACCAGATTTCACAATTAGAACTAGAAATACTATTTTAAATTGCAACAACAAAAAAATCAATGTAATTCCACTAGTGGGGTCCGGGGATGGTACGCAGACCTTATCCCTACCTTAAGAACGTAGAGAGGTTATTTCCGGAAGACCGTTGGCTCAGGAAAGATAGAGAGGATGGAGTAACAGCAAGCAACAACACCAGTAAACCAAACAGAAAACTGAAGCGAAAGAAATAATAAGTAATAAGAGAAATCTAATAATAAGACAATACAAGACTAACACTGAGGAATGCATTAAAACTACTGGAACGAGCAAGGACAAAGCTCAGCTACCTAGGTAGATGAGTTAAATTTGTTATATCATGTCAACTGTCCCTATGTGCACATACAAGTGGGAAGGAAGTTAAAGAAACAGAAAAGAAGAAGGCAGACAAAAGTTATCAGCAGCATTAGATTCAAATTGACTTCTCTGCAGCAAGAATACTAAACTACATCCCTCAAGAACAGCAACAAGTATATGATACATAGTAATCTCTTCTGCAACAACGCCATTGAATGACCAACAGAAATCATCACAGGGAAATGGCACTTATCGTCTGATGGATCGTCGTTAGTCACCACAGCCAAGCCATCGAAATCACAGTCCCAACTGTTCTGATTCTTGATTTGATAATACATGTTAAAAGCATAGGAAGCATTCCCTTTCGCGCTAAGATGGTTACAGGAAGAACCATACCCTAAAGCTGTGCAATCTGAAAGACTGCACGCGTAATCAATATTTTTTGGTAAGTCTTCTTCTGCATTATCTACCTCATCTGGTTTTAATACACACCACCTTTTGTGCATATAGTTTACACCTTCTACTGCAACCAACCCTTTATATTTCTGCATCTTCCCGGATAAATCTAGCTCGTATTTTGGCTTCCCATCGAACTCAAAGATTCCCCAGTGCCTCTCAAAGTTACCTGGAGCAATACTTTTCGCGTTCTCATCAATGAGACTGAATAAATATACCTCTATTCTGCCGTTCCGAGCTGGTGTTCCTTGTCCAGTTAAACAATGTTGAATCAATCCTTGGTTAAATCTCATAGCATTTTCGATATTAGCATTTTTATCTCCATCTGTTGGCCACCCTACTTCTCCAACTACGATTTTCACTTCAGGAAAACCAGCTTTCTTCAATGACCAAACAAGAGTATCGAAATTGGCATCAAACACGTTAGTGTAAACATAATCGCCATCCCTAACAGGCTTATTTGAGCCATCAAAAAAGGTAAAGTCTAATGGAAAGTAGATGTTTCCATAGAGACTGAGGTAAGGATAGATGTTAACGACGAAAGGAGCATCATTTGAATACAAATATTGGACAATCTCAATGGTTAAATCGCGTACTTCTGGCCTGAAATCACCAGCAGAAGGAACTGGATTTGACTCGGGGGAGTAGTAAATGTCAGCATTGAATGGAATAGTTGCTTTTACCTCTGACCCTAATCCTGCTTTGTTAATGGCTTCTTGAATGTTTTTCAGAGCTGGTAATACGTAGGGCAGATATGTCCCGTTGTATGTTCGGAGAAATGGCTCATTTCCTACTGCTACATACCTACATTCATTTGAGAATTGAAACTGAGAAAAGCTAATTAGAAATTTAAAAGCAACTCTCAAGAATCCTCCTATTTAACAAGTGCATATATTCTAATTTAAAAAAAAAAACAGATCACAAGGGTCTATTGTACGCAACCTTACCCTGCATTTTTGCAAGGGACTGTTTCCACAGCTCAAACCTGTGACATCACATGACAACAACTTTACCACTTGTCAGTTACGCCAAGGCTCCCCTCCGTATATTTTGATAAAACAAAGGAAAATACTTGAACAACCAAGGGCTAATTGAAGTTCCAACCACAACATATGTGGATTCAATTCTTATATTGTCCCTGTTTCCCTTTCTCCCTACGTACAACAATAACAATTATGCCTCATACCAAACATGTTAGGGCCGGCTAATATGAATCCTCAACGACCATATTTCTCCATTTAAGCTCTAACTCATGTTGTTATCGTACCAAACAAAAATAAAAGTGAAATTGCTCGAGCTATGATTTTTGGGAAAGAAGAAATAAGATTGTAATTCTTGGAAATAAATTGCACAAACCTCTACGAACTATTTAAGTAGTGTATTTCTTATGGCGATGCTATCCGGTCAGCTCACACGCACCTTGACTATTTCATCGGGAACCTGCTACTTCCTACCAACACAGGTACCGACTAGTTTTGCCGTTTAGACATATGGGAAGAAATCACCCTGGTATTTAACTATTGCATTTCTTATGACGATGTTATGCTTGCCAGCTCGCACGCACCTCTGACTATTCCATTAGGTACCTGCAACCTCTCACCAGCACAGGTACCAGATAATTATGCCGTTTAGTGAGATAGGGAGATGAAATCACCTAGTAATAAATGATTTTTAGTAAAAGAAGATAACATTAAAGAAACTAGGAGGCTATGAAATGAAAATTTTGAACCTGATTTTGACGCCACCAGTATAAGCATAAGCAGAGACATTTTGTTGGACCAAGCAGCAGCCATTAAAGGATCAACACTCATATCATGCAACATATAGTTAGGAATTGCAACCATAACTTGAATATCAGTACCAAGTAAAGCATTCAAAATACTGTCATACGATTTTTTAGAAACATTTAAATCTGGCCTATTTGCACTTCAATATTTTTTATTGCTGCATCATGTGCATTTACGCTTTCATTTATATTTGCATTGGACTCAATAACCTACTGCATCATTTCTTCAAATCTTGCGAATACATCTTCTTGCCTCCCACCATGCTGCTGCTGAGGTGGGGGATACCCTTGTTGCTGATTGTGATTATTGCACCCCTGTGGCCTTGGATAAGGTGCCATATTGTTTGGGGGTCTCACACCTCCCAGGTTTCCAGTGTTAAACTGTGGCTGAGCTGGCCTGTATTGCTACTGATTCTGCTGACCCCAGTTCTGATTACCCTGTCTTTGGCCTCCATAATTCGACACATAATTCATGTCTTCAGGGTGCTGGTGATGATGATCATGTTCCGCGTTCCAAGGATTACCAATTGGCTGACTAATGCAAGATGTGCACAATCCCCCATTGATAGTATCTACAATATGCACTTGCTGTTTCTGCCCTGATTCCTCCATTTTTTTGGTGAGTAGATTCATCTGTGTTAGTAGGGTCGCCACATTTTCAGCCATGGAATTTGATGGATCAAAAGGCACTGAGTGCACCACTAGAGTGATAGGTGCATTCCTGATCGTCTACCCCGAATTCTGTGCCATTTTGTCAAGCTGACTCTGACATTCTCTCTAGGTTTTGCTCAAGAATGCCCTACCAGCTGAGGCATCTACAATGTTCTTCATGCTATCTGATAGTCCCATGTAAAACCATTGTCCCAACATCTGATATGGAATACCATGGTGTGGACATATGACCAACATTCCTTTAAACCGACTCCATGTCTCATGAATTGTCTCGATTGGTTTCTGTTTAAAGTTCACGATCTCATCAATTTGTTGAGCTGTTTTGTTGGGCGGGTGGAACTTGATGTGAAATTGCTTGACTAACTCATCCCAAGTTTCTATAGAGTTTATGGGGAGTGAGTTCAGCCAGACCTGAGCAACCCCTGTCACTGAGAAATGGAAACAATAACAACCTGATTGCTTCCTGAGTTGCATTGGGATGCCTTTGAATTTTGCAGATAGACAGAAAGTTCTTCAAGTGATGCTGAGTATCTTCGACTTGTGTCCCAGAAAGAGTCCCTTGTTTTGCAACAAGTGCAGCATATTGTTCGTGATCTGGAATGATTCATCTTGTATCGCGGGCACAACAATGGCATTGACCAGATTGTCAGCTGTGGGTTGTACCCAGTCATATAGTGCATTGCCATTTCTCTGACGTTTCCGTTGACGTTGTCTACGTCACCCATGTCAATTTTGAGTTTGTGTACTTGTTGGGATTGTTGAAGT
Source organism: Nicotiana noctiflora (assembly GCA_032618575.1). Lineage (NCBI taxonomy): Eukaryota > Viridiplantae > Streptophyta > Magnoliopsida > Solanales > Solanaceae > Nicotiana > Nicotiana noctiflora. The sequence continues at coordinate 2,194 of JASVEL010001225.1, read as the reverse complement.
CTTTTGTTGGCACGGTTCAATATCCGAAATGTTTTCTCGAGGTCTGAAAGTCCTTCAAGTAGTTCTCCAGTCCTCGTAGAATTTCTAGGTGTACACCTGTGCAACCAAATCAACAACCATCAAAATTTTAATGAAAAATTGGGTAGAGATAAAATTGACTGCACTAAGAATTTTGTATTTCTATCAATGGTAATTGATAATTCCGTTAACTCCCCTACTACAACGACGCCAAAATTTTGATCGCGCCCAACTATGCCTTATCCAACTATGCCTTATAAAAAGGACAATGTGGACGTTGCAAATATAACCTAAGTATTATGCCCAGAGTCGAATCCGCAGAGAATTAACCTATCAATCACTATCTTTAGACCTACTAAAATCTTTAGAATCAATTTCCCAAACGTTGATAATCATAATTGAGGATTTTTTTACTAACTAAGATTAACATTAAGTAAATAGCTGTAAACTAAGATGCTAAGTTGTAAACAATAATAAGAAAGCGCTAAGGTAATGATTTTCTCTATTGATGGAATTCCTTCTGTTTATGTTTCGTACAAATTCACCAACACATTCCTATCAATCATGAATACTCTTCTTACCGTAAATCTCTCCCGAGTAATCACAGTAATGTACTAAATGCACTCTCCTGAGATACACTAGCTAGCTTTGTTTATCACAGTTCACTTAAGATTGCATCCAAGGCTTTGTTATTCCTAATCCCGCCTTTAAACCCGTAGTTATAAATCTCTCTTATACTTTAGGAGTGGTGTTGTTCAATATTCACCTAAATATGAACTTTCTCCTGAGTTATGCACGCTAAATAGGTACAACTAATTGAGGATCCTGTCAATTAACTACAACAAACACGTAGTTGAACAGTTAGAAATTAAAACTGGCAAACTGTATTCATATAAACAAGAAATTCATCCATCAATAGGTTCCATCAAAACCCTAGACAAAAGATGTAGCTACTTATAACTATGGGTAAATAAACTAGAATAATATTCATAATCATAATTGCAAGAAAAATTAAAGAAGACGAATATATGATATTTTGGATGATCTCTCACAATTGTTTTCCGTGACAAAGTACTCTATCAAACAATACATGCCTCCTTTGGGCGAAGTCTAGTATTTAAAATAGGGTTTTGGGATAAAAATCTCGTGTTTTGCACTTAAGTCCATGAACATTTTCGCCTCTGCCGCGGTTATGGTAGAACCGCGGCCAAACATGCTCTCTGAGTCTCCAGTTGTCTGCAGCTGCACACTGCCGCGATTATGGTGAAACCGCGGCCAAACACCTTCTCTAAATCTCAACTTGTCCGCGACAGTCCTCTATCGTGTTTCTGCCGCGGTTACGGTGGAACCGCGACAGAACTTCTCCAGGTCTGGCTTGAGCTGCCTTCGCGTGGTTCACTTGGCGAATATTTTATGAGTAGCCTTTTTTTCTCCATATTTGATCCCAAAAGTACTCGTTAGCCTTCTCTCATATATAACCTGCAAAGCATAAAAAGCGCTAATTAGGGCATTTTGTTATCATTTTTATCGTCAAAACTATACAAGAAGGTGGTTCTTTAGGGCCTAATTATAATTAAATTCACATATTATCACTAGTTGTTTAGATAATGTGGTTGAATTTGTTGTTGCTGGAAACTTTGTCACAAACAATTATGGTGGCGGCAACAATGGTGCTTAAGATAGAAAATGTGAAGACGAAGAAGATGGGGTTGGCTATAATTTCTAATGTTTCTTTCACTTTTTGAATTCAATAACATATGTCACAATCCTATTAGGACGCACTTTCACGTTATCTGAAAAATTAATCAAGCACAAGTTAAAAGTGGTTTGTCTTAGATACACTTTTGAAAGGTTGAATATGTAAAAGATTTTTCATGAATGAGAGGCATGTAACAAGAATTACACTGCAAGATCGATGGACAAACTAGGTATTTTGCCATAAAATCAAAGATTAAACTAATATAGAAATTAAGGAATTCACTATCAATGCAATTTTATCTTATGGTAGGTTACATATTATTTTAAAGATTCGTAATTATACTTATTATGAATATTACTTATAATTAATTTTGTTAGATGATCTTATAGTGAGTATTCTTTTCTACTGTTATATGTGGCCCTTTTCGGCTTTATCCAAAGCTCAAAATTCCTGATTCCCACTTATAAATTTAGAGAT
>JASVEL010001224.1:0-247748 GCA_032618575.1 Nicotiana noctiflora | reverse complement strand
TTTTTACACGGTTGAGCATTTTTTCAGAATTATTTAAAAAAATGGAATCGTTCTTTGTTTATTCCATAAATAGCAATTCTTTTTACAAATTAAGCACACAATTAATGAGTAAACATAATGCACTAATTATGGGATTGAATCTTATCCTTATTTCATTTATTCATACGTTTTCTCTTCTTTCCCATATTTCATTTAGCATTCAAATCTCTTTCTTTTCTTATTAGAGGTGAAAGTAGAGGAGTCCTAGTAATTTTTTGATAATTTATTACCACCGTGCGTCTAATATATACAAGGTATATAATGGTATTAATTCATAAGAAGTGTATGTACAACATATATGAGTTGTATATTTTTCAAATATACAATGTGTATATATGTAATAAAATATATACAGGATATATCATATGCATTTTATATATATTAAATATACTGCTTATATAAGTATAATAATTTCTGTATATATATTTAAAAATACACATATAATAATTTTTTACATATATAAATATATGGTTTATATACATATATTACCAAAATCGGGCGGTTTATTACTTATTACTAGTTTACTATTTTTTTAACAAACCCAAAAAACAAAAGAATTTTCTACTCATTGTACAAATTGATTGTTTCAAAAAAAATATTAGTTCTACTCCGAATAAAAAAGAAAAAAAAAAGAAAGAGAGAAGTATGATGGACTAAAACATAAGAAGCACGACTTGAAACATGATAAAAACGATCCAACGTATAATAGCATATAATTCATTATAGCCACCATAACTGGAATTAAGAGAAATATTAAAATCATTATTACCAAGTACCAAAAAAATAAAGAGAAACACTCCTAAAAGATAATAGTCTATCTAGCGTGAAATTAGCTAACGAAAACATTATTTTCACGGGGATTCGGGTGATGAGATACTGGTTTAATAGATAGAGTGACTGAAATGCAAATATATGATAGCCAAAATTGTAAATTAATATAATATGCTAAGGATGTGTAAAAAATTTTAAATTATTGGCTAGTTATGTTTTTTCCTCTATAAATTTAGAGATGTCAATATGAGCCGGGTCGGGCTAGTCCAACCCAGTTTACATGGGCTTTAGCAATTGACTTGACGGGTTGGGCAGCCCACCATTTTGATGGGCCTTATAATGGTTAGTCCACCCCAGTCTTATGTGGGTCGCGGGCCCCCACGGGCCGACCCATCATTTTAAAAAATATAATTTTACATTTTTTCTTTAAGTTCTAACCTAAAAAAAGATAATTATTTAAAAGTTAAAAAAATATCTTATTGGAAAAAATACACAAAACTTAATAACTTTTTATATTGTTCCAATATATTATAATAAATACTAAAAAAAAAGTAAAAGACAGACTATATTTCATTCACTAAAAGTCAAAACTAAAACAAACAATTCAAGAGAAAGTTCATGATGCTTATGAGATATCCAACACATCATTTTCATCAAACACATTTGAATCCGTTTGTGGCAAGGTTGTCTTAACATCTTCACTTTCACCTACATTTCTTATGCAATATTAATTAGTTAAATTTTAAAAATTAATAATATTTAAATTCACATAAAAGTATTACCAATTTGAATTCGGGCTGTGCAGCCAATTTCAAGTAGTAACAAGTGTTTGGACATTTTCATAATAAATGCAACTTCTGTATTTTGTAAGAACACGTCACCAATGCTAAATATTGATTTCGATGGTACAATGGTAACAAGAATGCTAAGTACATCACGCACCATTATTGAAAGATCGGGATATTTCTAGAATGGTCCTTCTAATACATGACAACATCACCTCTTGAAACTTCTCTAAGATAAAGTTTTGGTTCCTCTTAGTAAAGATCCAATTCTGACTTTCCATATCTAAAGGCAGTATACTTTTTACTTTTTAAATATGTTAAATAAATATTTTATTAGACCCACGGGCCGGCCCGACCAGCCTCAGTCAACCCTCACCGACCACAGACTTACTCGGGCCGAGCTTAAAAGCCTCATTTTTAAACGGGCTCCAAAAAAAATCTAGCCTAGCCCTGCTAAATTACGGGCTGGACTGGGCTGGCCCAACGGGTTACTCCCGTATTGACGGCTCTATATAAATTTAAGGGAAAACTCCAGCATCATACATTATATTATGAGCTATCATTGTTATTCTTTAAAATTTACATACTCATCATCACTTCAAAGAGAAAGCTAAACACTCACCAACTCAGTTACGTACCAAGAAATTAAAATGAATAAAAGGGAGCTTGGAAAGTGACGAGAAATGGATGAAGGGGACAGAGAGGAACTCACCAACCCTTAAAATTGACCCATGATAAGAGGAACATTATCTCTTCAAAAAGAGAAAATATAAAAAAGCAAAACAAAGCAGGTTATTTATAGGTATGTAGACCTAACAATCTAAAACATGCCATATTTAAAATTAGGATAAATAAATAAATAAATAAAAGCGCGATCAATTATAGCACTTTCGAGAAGCATCACCACAAAAATTGCCAATTTTCATATACTAGTATTTGTATCCCTGCTATGCACGAACATAAACCATATCTAATTCTAATTTAGTTATTTGGATTATGTGCAAATAACTTTAAAATTAAATATTCTATATAAAAATTATAAATAATTATTAGATATTAATTAAGAAGCAGGAGATGAAATCATTTTTCAAATCTCATAGTGGATAATATGTGTCACGATCTAAAAACTAACCCAGTCGTGATGGCTCCTATCATTGTACTAGGCAAGCCGACACATTACCAAAACTAAACGATGTTTTCATTTTCAAGATAATCCCAAATCCATTTCATATAAAACCTTCATAAGGATTTCAATTCAAAATAAAAGTGCAGAAAAGAAAGCCTGACATTGGAGTGTCACTAAGTCACGAGCAACTACAACAAACTGTTATGAAAATAACAAGACTAACATTGTATGAGAATAACCAAATACACTAAAGGAAAGATAAAGAAGGAGAAAATCAGGACTGCGATCGTAATGCAGCTACCTCGCTATCTCCGCTGATCCGCTACTGAGTAAATTAACAACTACTACCGTGCCAGATACGCATGGATCTGCACATAAGGTGCAGGCAGTGACAGATCCAGGATTTTAAAGTCGTGGGTGCTCACTGATAAAAATTTTAAAAGAGGAGAAAAAAGAGTTTAGTTATGAGTGCTTACTCAATATTTATCTGAATATTTTTATAATTACCTATACAAATTTACTAAATCTTGTCAAAGATAATGGGTACTTGAGCACCAAAAAATTGCATGTAGATCTGCCGTTGGGTGCAGGGAGTAACGTGAATACGCCAACTCCGTAAGTAATAACAATAAATAAATGCTGGGAAATAGTGATGAGCAATAATGCAAATAACGTTCATATCGTAGAAACTCAGAAAAATACAGCATGCCTTTAAAACCATAATTTGAATCAAATCAGCTTGTTTAAATCCAGTTCCAGAAAAATCGTTTAAAAATATCATTCAACAAGTCTCAAACAAAGGCTCAATGCTAAGGTTAGCAAACTGATGAAGTCAGAAACAACCCCTCGGGCAAACATCACTCATATACAACCCCTCGGGCGAACCTCACCATCGCTCGTATACAGCCTATCGGGCAAGCCTTACCATCACTTATGCCTCCCATTCTCTCAACACCCGACACTCGCACTCACTAGGTACCTGTGCTTACTGGGGTGTGCAGGCTCTAGAGGGACTTCTTCAGCCCAAGCGCTATAACAAGCCAATCATGGCATAAATCAATCAGGCCCTCGACCTCACTCAGTTATGAATCAGTAAAAATATGTTGTGACGTGCAGCCTGATCCCATAAATATCCTCACAAATCAGGCCCTCGACCTCACTCAGTCAAAACTTTTCCAACCTCTCGGGCTCTCAGAAAAATAAGGTATTCAACCCAAATAACATTTACATGATGTACCAAAACGGAGTAATATAGAGTGAGTTATGCAGTAAATAGTATAAACATGGATGAGTAGAGATTTTCAATCGAAAAAATGAGAGGATAGTAATAAAAAGACCTCTAAGGTCCAAACAACACCGACATAAGGCCTAAACATGGCATCCAGCCTAATTTATAGAAATTCTTTCTAAAACACGCAAGAAGCATGTAGTTTCAACAAAATATTCAACTTTACAGTAGATACGGGATGAACCAAGTCACAATCCTCAATGGTGCACACCCACACGCCCAACACCTAGCATGTGCGCCGCCTCTAAATAGTCACATGACACAAAATCTAGGGTTCCATACCCTCAGGACTAGCTCTCTAAATAGTCACATGACACAAAATCTAGGGTTCCATACCCTCAGGACTAGCTTTACAATCGTTACTTACCTCAAACGGATAAAATCTCTACTCCGCGATGCCTGCCTCTCAAACCGGCTTCCAAATGCTCCGAATCTATTCACAACCAGTACAATACCATCATATATGCTAAAGGAATGAATTCCATAAGAAAAACTACTAAATTAGACCAAGAACCCGAAATCTATTCAAACCCGACCCTCGGGCCCACATCTCGGAATCTGACAAAAATTATAAAACTAGAAAGCCTATTCACCCACAAGTCTACCCAACCAAATTCATCAATATCCGTCATCAAATGGACAATCAAATCCCCAAAATTATCTCTAAAATTTCTTCCATTTCTCCCCCAATTTTACACCTAATTCTCAATTCAGATGATGAAAATCAAGATACAATCATGAAATTTAACTAAAATTAAGTAAAGAACACTTACCCCAATAACTTCCCTAAAATGCCTTCAAAAATCTACATTAATGTATATTGTTAGCAAAACATTAACTTTAATTATTTGTTAAAATTTTTAGTCTATTTCCTTTAATATAATATAGACGTAAGATATAAAATATTTATTTAATTAATTCTTTCTTAAAAAAGTATACCTACCATAGCTGAATTTTACACAAAATTTAATTAAAGATATCTATAGTAATATATATGATACATATATTAATGTATATTATTTGCAAATAAGTTAGGATATAAAGCTTATACTAAATATATAATTAGTATTTCAACTTAAAATTAATGTATAAGATACAAAACAAAATTTTAATTGGTCTTTCTCAAAATAGAATACCTACCATAACTAAATTATACACAAGTTTAATTGAATATACCTATAGTTATAGTATTACTGGTTTGCTTAATGAAAATTATGTCCTTTGTTTGTATACGTCCAAAAGATTCTACTTTGGTCATTAAAAAGAGAACATTTTTATTTTAAATATTATAATTGACTTTTATTAATTAAATAATGAAACTTAACTTACGGAAAATTTTGGACTACTACTTCATTAAATATGTTTTCATTTATAATTTAAATTTTTAATGTTATCTTAAAATTTTCAAGTGGCTTTATTTTAGCTTGCCACTTAACTTAATCACACATTTCAATATTCTCCTTTTAATATAATAAGATAGATATAAATATAGATATAGTTAGAGAATGTTATAATAAGGATAAGGATGCTTGAAACATGCCGTTGGCAATAATCTTGGTTATGACCTGAATAGGGATAAATTTGAAATAATTATGCTGCAACCCTATCTTTTATCACTTAAGTTATATGATATCGCTTCCACCTCTATTACACAACTAGTAAATATGTTCGCGCCTTGCGCGATTGTGAAAGAATTTATCAAAGTTACGATATAATCTTTTTCTAACACCTTACAATATTAAGAAAATTAATTAATTTTTTGAAAATTAAAGATAATTTTTTTTTTCAAAAGATGATTGAAACATGCAGGTGTGCAACTAAGCAAAGGTATTTTTCATAATTATATTTTAATATTCAACCAAAAGTCAAATTGAAACATCACATATATATTTCTTTTAAACAAAGAAATGAAAATAAAAAGTAGTCGTCATGGCACATCAACGAACTAAGCAAAGGTATTTGCATAATTATATTTTAATATTCAACCAAAAGTCAAATTGAAACATCACATATATTTTTCTTTTAAACAAAAAAATGAAAATAAAAAGTAGTCGTCATGGCACATCAACGAAAAATCTAAAAGGAATCGCACTGAATATTCAGAGTCTATTAGTAGAACTAAAAATAAATTACTACTATTTTTAGTCTATTAGTAGAGCTAAAAACAAATTACTACTATTTTTGCATAAAGAAGAGAGTTACAGGTTTATTTGTCTTACAGAAAAATAAAAATTTGCATTATATATTTTGTTATCATACTTTTTGCCCTCGCAAGAAAGCTGAGAAAAAGGAACTTTAATAGCTTTTATGGCCCTTTTTCTTATTCTTATTAATATATAATTCCATTCACATCAATTAGTCGGTTCCAAAATATACAAAATAGAATGTCTTAGTCATGGTAAGAGATAAAAGAAAAAAGCATTTTCTTAAAGTTTTAAAATTAATGTTAACGTAATTTTTTAATAACTTAAGTACTCGTATCCAAATATTGCGTATGTGTGTTGTTACTCTAAATTGTATTCAAATGAATATTGAATTTTACTGACTAAAAATTGATAATGAAACACCCAACAATACATTTAGTACTTTTAATAATAGTAAAATGGATTAGACAAGTAGGTAACTGAAAAAGACCGACTGTAAATGAGAAATGTACGTTACAATTTCAATTAATAATTTTTTAAAAGAAAGAAATACAAAAGAAAAAATATTTTTAGGTTGAATCTTTATTATATGTTTCTATATTTCAGTGACAAGAAAACTATAAAATAAATAAATAATGAAAGTAAAACATCACATGAAACACCAGAAACCTTCTTCCCTATTCTAATATAGATCCATCATCTTTCTCACAAACGTTATCTATTACTCAAAGCATCTTTCAACAAATCATTTCTTCTTTCTATTAATTTCTTTTTCAATTTCAAATTACGGAATATAAATTGCAAACTAATAAAAATACGAATTAAGTTTCTAACCTAATCGAAGCACAATAACTCAAACGACATGAAAACAAATACATTAATTCCGAAAGATATAAGCCAATAATATTGCTTCAACTGGTAAGGCAAAATACATGCGATACTGAATTACTAATTACTGAATGACTTAAAAAAAAGGAAGAAAAATGTACAATGTATGTCACCGAGATGATGACTTATTTTTCGTTCATAAAACTGAATCTTACCAAAAGCCTACCTCTCAAAGCTCTACATAATAGCTTATAGTAAAATTAAACTCCCAATGCACAATACCTCCAATCAAACGTCATCAAACATTTGAACCCTATATACTGTTGGAGCTCGTCTTCACTGCAAGCTTTCTTCAACATCACGTTCATGAGTTGTTATCTGAGACCTCCAAGAAAATGTTCAAAAATCATAATTGAAAATTAAGGCATGAGAAAGTGGGAATAGATTGATGCTAACAAAGTAGATTGTTTTAATATATAGATGGCTATTAACAAAAGAATATAGTAACGTCCATGGGGAAGGGGAAAAGTTTGAAAGAGTACATAAATACATATTAAGATATGACAATTATAGTGGAGTAATTAATTGCATTTAAAGACTTTTTGGACAATATTAAAAATAAGATAAATGGAGAAATAAAGGAAATAAAATACAAAATAACTAACAATATGGGAGGAGAAACATGCTATGGGGAGATAACAATAGTAACAGTGATCCCGAGTAACCAACTAAAGCAGCTTATATTCACAATGAACAAAGAATCAATACATAATATAAACACATGGTATCAATATAGTTTGTATTAACAATTGGGTATTAAATTTTATTTACCTAAAAAATATGAGTAATAATTCAACTTGTATGTGATTTAATCCAATGCTAATTAATTGTCACGACCCAGATTTTCCGTCACCGGGATTGTGATGGCGCCTACTCGTGGTAGCTACGCAAGCCAACTTATTTACCTTTTCATTAATAAACAAATCTGTCAATAATTTATAGCACCAATAAGAAATATAGAATTCAATAATAATAATAATAATAATAATGATAATAATAGCGGAAGTCTAATTTAAGTCCGAATCAAACGCGGAATAGTCAATAATAGCCTCTACCCAAGATTTGGTGTCACATTACTCACGAACCACTAAGAATATACTAAAAACAAAGGTAAGAAAGAAACATAAAATGTTGTCTTTCTCGAAACAAGGAGGCAACAGTCTAAAAGAGAACATAAGGAAGAGACGTCGGGCCTGCGGACGCCTGCAAGTCTACCTCAGTCTCATAAAAATGGAAATCCTGCTCCCGTACTACTGGTGCTGCTGCTCCTCAAAACCTGGACCTGTGCAAAAATACACAAAAGTGTAGCATCAGCACAACCGACCCCGTGTGCTTGTAAGTGTCTAGCCTAACCCCAGCGAAGTAGTGACGAGGTTAGACCGGACACCACATAAACCCGTGCAGTTATAAATATACAATGGAAATAAAATACAAAATAACTAACAATATGGGAGGAGAAACATGCTATGGGGAGATAACAATAGTAACAGTGATCCCGAGTAACCAACTAAAGCAGCTTATATTCACAATGAACAAAGAATCAATACATAATATAAACACATGGTATCAATATAGTTTGTATTAACAATTGGGTATTAAATTTTATTTACCTAAAAAATATGAGTAATAATTCAACTTGTATGTGATTTAATCCAATGCTAATTAATTGTCACGACCCAGATTTTCCGTCACCGGGATTGTGATGGCGCCTACTCGTGGTAGCTACGCAAGCCAACTTATTTACCTTTTCATTAATAAACAAATCTGTTAATAATTTATAGCATCAATAAGAAATATAGAATTCAATAATAATAATAATAATAATAATAATAATGATAATAATAGCGGAAGTCTAATTTAAGTCCGAATCAAACGCGGAATAGTCAATAATAGCCTCTACCCAAGATTTGGTGTCACATTACTCACGAACCACTAAGAATATACTAAAAACAAAGGTAAGAAAGAAACATAAAATGTTGTCTGTCTCGAAACAAGGAGGCAACAGTCTAAAAGAGAACATAAGGAAGAGACGTCGGGCCTGCGGACGCCTGCAAGTCTACCTCAGTCTCATAAAAATGGAAGCCTGCTCCCGCACTAATGCTGTTGTTGCTCCTCAAAACCTGGACCTGTGCAAAAATGCACAAAAGTGTAGCATCAGCACAACCGACCCCATGTGCTGGTAGTCAAGCCTAACCCCGGCGAAGTACTGACGAGGCCAGACCGGACACCACATAAACCCGTGCAGTTATAAATATACAATGGAAATAAAATACAAAATAACTAACAATATGGGAGGAGAAACATGCTATGGGGAGATAACAATAGTAACAGTGATCCCGAGTAACCAACTAAAGCAGCTTATATTCACAATGAACAAAGAATCAATACATAATATAAACACATGGTATCAATAACTTTTGTGGCGTGCAATCCGATCCATAATTACCATTGTTGTGGCGTGAAATTCGATCCACAAATACCATTGATGCAGCGTACAACCTGACCCATATCATTTATCATGTATCATTGTTGCGGCGCGCAACCCGATCCTCATATATTATTGTTGCTGCGTGCAACCTGATCCTCAATATCATTGTTGCGGCGCGCAGCCTAATCCATATCATTTAACAGTCTGACTCCCCAAACAACAGTCACAATTAAGGGGCATAAAAATAAGCAAATATTTGACGAAATCCCGGCAAGGGAGAGAATCCAACAAGTTGAACCAAATGTCCCGACAAGGAAAAAATCAACAATGCTTTCTCTTTCTTACTTTTCTTATGTTATAGTCCACTCTACTATTTTGAGCCAACGCTCCAAAGAATCAAGTCATTTATATACTTTCAATATTTGTATCACAATTCGAGCCAATGCTTCTAGGTATTAAATAATCATATCACCGTTCACATATTATTCACAACATATAGAATCCTGCAATAAGTGCAGAATTCACAACCAATTCATGATAATCACTTTATAAGGACTCACGGTCATGCTACACACCAATGTAAAGATACTCGTCACCATGCCTATACATCGTACTCGACCACATAGCAATTAGCAACAAGATTCAATTCATATTCCCTCAAGTTAGGGTTAAATCAAATACTTACCTCAAATCCTTGAAATCCACTTAATCCTCAACTATCGCTTTACCTCGCGGTTCCACCTCCAATTCGCTCGAATCTAATCACAAATTGCTCCATTACTTTAATAAACACTATATGAATCAATTTGAATGCATAAAAATGAATCTCCCAAGTTTTTCCCAAAAATTCCAAAATTACCCTCGAGCCCACATGGTCAAAACCCGAGGTTCGAACTAAAATCCGGCAACACATTCCCCCATGAGTTCAAATATATAATTTATTTTAAAATCGGACCTCAAATCGAGGTCCAACTCCCCAATTTATAGAAAACCTAGGTTCTACCTAAAAACCCCAATTTCACCCATGAAAATCCTTGATTTCAAGTGGAAAACATGTCTAATGATGTTAAAAGTTGAAAGAATTGAGTAAAATTCAACTTACAAATGATTTGAGATGAAGTTGGCTCTTGAAAAATATATGATGTTTGGGTTTTGAAAGAATGGTGAAAAATGATGAAAATTCGACTAAGTATAAAATTTGCTGGGCCTCGAATGTGGAAATTGTGAAGGGGTTTGCAATTGCGAACCCCGACGTGCAAAGCTGGGATTACGAACACAGCTTCGCATTTCCAAAACGGGGACTTCCGCATTTGCGAAAGGGCCTTGCAATTGCGAACCATGACCCATCGCATTTGCGATCTGGCCCAAACTTCCCTCTTATCGCATTTGCGATCAGGTGGTTGCATTTGCGCTATCGCATTTGCGATCATTTCTTCGCAAATGCGAAGACACCAGCACTAAAAACACCAGCTTTTCTTAGAAAGGAGAAAATTCAATTCGATGCCTATCCAAAACTCACCCGAGCCCTCGGGCTCCAAACCAAATATGCACACAACCTCAAAAATATCTTACAAACTTACCCGTGCGATCAAATCGCCAAAGAAACATCATATACATAGAATCAAGCCTCAAAACACATGATTTTCTTCTAAACTTCATAAACTTTCAAATTTGAAACTTATAGTCCAAAACACGTCAAGCTACGTCCGATTTTGACCAAACTTTAGAGCAAGTGCTTAAAGAATATATAAGACTTGTACCGGGCATCAAAACCAAAATAATAGCCAGATACCACAGTCTTTCAATCAATTTTCATTTCCTTTTTTCTTTATAATTTTAGAAAAACAATTTCACAAAAGAATTATTTCCCCGGGCTCTAGACCTCGAAATTCGACTTCGGACACATGCCCGAGTCCCATATTTTTTTACGGACCTTCTGGGACCGTCCAAGCACGGGTCTAGGTTTGTTTACCTAAAATGTTGACCAAAGTCAACTTTAATCATATTAATATTAAAATTTATCATTTTTCACACAGAATTCATATTTAAGCTTTTCGACTATACGTCCGGACCGTGCACGTAAATCGAGGCAATATAGAATGAGGTTTTCAAGGCCTCGGAAGTGCGAAACAAGTGAGGAAAACAGGTGATGAACCTTTGGGTCATCACATCCTCCACGTCTAAAACAACCGTTCGTCCTCGAACGGACAAGAGAAGGAAGTACCTGAGTCGGAGAACAAATGTGGGTAGCGGCTCCGCATATCAGACTCGGACTCCCATGACGAGGTCTCAGGGAGCTGACCTCTCCACTGAACATGTACAGAGGGAAAACTCCTAGATCTCAACTGACGAACCTGCCGGTCTAGAATAGCTACCCGCTCCTCCTCATAAGATAAATCCTTGTCCAACTGGACAGTACTGAAGACTAGAACATGGGTAGGATCGCCGTGATACCTCCGAAGCATAGACACATGAAAAAAATGGATGCACGACTGATAAGCTAGGTGGCAATGCAAGTCTATGAGCCACCTCTCCTACTCGATCAAGAATCTCAAACGGATCAATGTACCTAGGGCTAAGTCTCATCACGCCCTTCATAGGCGACACTCGAAGCAATATCCGCTCACTAACCATAAAAGCTACATCTCAGACCTTACGGTATAACTCTTCTGCCTAGACTGAGCTGAACGAAGCCTCTCCTAAATGATCTTGACCTTATCTAAGGCCTCCTAAACTAAGTCTGTACCAATAATCGAGCCTTTCCCGGCTCAAACCATCCGACTGGAGACCGACATCGCCTACCATACAACGTCTTATATGGGGCCATCTGAATGCTGGACTGGTAGCTGTTGTTGTAGGCATACTCTTGTAAAGGCAAGAACTGATCCCACGAACCTCCAAAGTCGATAGCACAAGCCCAGATCATATCCTCCAAATCTGAATAGCCCGCTCGGACTGACCGTCCGTCTGAGGATGAAACGTCGTGCTCAACTCAACCCGCGTGCCCAACTCTCACTAAACTGCACCCCAAAAATGCGAGGTAAACTGCGTACCCCAGTCTGAAATGATAGATACAGGCACACCATGAAGGCAAAGATTCTCCCAGATATAAATCTCAGCTAACCTCTCGAATGAATAGGAGACTGCCACATGAATGAATTATGCTAACTTGGTCAGCGTATCAACAATAACCCATATTGCATCGAACTTCTTCCGAGTCAACGAAAGTCCGGTAATGAAATCTAGAATTCTCTCTCACTTCTAATCGGGAAGGTCAATCGTCTAAGACAAATCACCAGGGTTCTGATGCTCATACTTGACCTGCTGACAGTTCAAACACCGAGCCACATATGCAAAAATATCATTCTTCATCCTACGCCACCAACAATGCTGCCGCAAGTCCTGATACATCTTCACGACGCCCAAGTGAATAGAATACCGAGAACTACGGGCCTCCGCTAAGATCAACTCTCGAATGCCATCAACATTGGGCACACAAACTCGCCCCTACAATCTCAAAAGACCATCATCATCTAAGGTCACCTTTGTGGTACCCCCATGCTGCATCGTGTCTTTCAGGACACAAATGGGGATCATCAAACTTCTGATCGTGGATACGCTCCAATAGATAAGAGTGAGTAACCGTGCAAGCTAACACTGTGCTAGGCTCAAAAATATCTAATCTCACCAATCAATTGGCAAAAGCTTGAACATCTAAAGCAAGCGATCTCTGGCTAGCCGGAATATAAGCAAGACGGTTAATCCTGGAGGACTTCCTACTCAATGCATCAGCCACCACATTGGCCTTACCCGAGTGATACAAGATAGTAACATCATAATCTTTCAACAACTCTAACCACCTTTGCTGCCTCACATTCAACTCCTTCTGCTTGAACAGGTACTGAAGGCTCTTGTGATCCGTGTACACCTCACACGTCACGCCATATAGATAATGCCTCCAAATCTTTAAAGCATGATATCTGCCAACTCTAGATCATGAACCGGATAATTCTTCTCCTGGATCTTCAACTGTATCAAAGCATAGGTAATGACTTTCCCATCCTGCATCAATACTGTACCAAGCCCGATACTGAAAGCATCACAATAAACTATGTAAGTCCTTGAACCCATGGGCAAAACCAACACTAGTGTTGTTGTTAGAGCTGTCTTAAGCTTCTGAAAGCTCACCTCACACTCATCTGACCATCTGAACTAGGCACCCTTCTGGGTCAATCTGGTCATCGGGGCTGTCACATCTCCCTTTTACTACCCCACTTTTGGGAAGCATAAATATAAATACGCTCGTAGGGTATACCCCGACGCTCAAATATCCGAAACGGATAAAAATAACGTAAGGGAAGGAGTTTTTCCAATTAAAGGACAATCGGTTCGGGATTTTATTGAGATTAATCAGAGTCGCCACTTGGGAAAGATAATGGTGTCCCAAGTCACCGGCTAATCCCGAATCCGAGGAATTTGACTCATAAAAATGTCTGCGAAGCAAAGATCCGGATAAGGAACTCTGTTAACCCGGGAGAAGGTGTTAGGCATTCCCGAGTTCCGTGGTTTTAGCACGGTCGCTCAATTGTCGTTTCCGACTCTTGTTTGACTTAATCACAGATTTTAACAACATATAGTGCTTTTTACATTAAGTATTATTTTTAGGGAATTTGCGGCATTGCGAAAACACGCCTCGAGTCATACCGCAACCAGTACGCCTATGACTTTCGGTGTATTTCAGCTTTGCCGAGATTTGGATTTGAGTCGCACCAAGTGCACACTCATTCAATGGAAGGTATATTAAAATCGTGCCCTAAAATAGTCTATCGGCTTTTATTAACTTTGGGAAAGACCGTGAAATTCGTTAAACGGTCTTCCCGAGTCTAAGTTTTTTATAACAACTAATTTGAGGGCCCCGCAATTATGTAGTTTGTTTGGCGAGGCTCGTCTCATTATTATTAAAGGTTGATCCTAACATGACTATGATTTTCTATTTGATTAGTGACTAAAAGAAAGAAAAGTCCTAATTGTTTATTACCTTTCTAATTGTTATACAATTGGTTGAGTTTTTATGACTTGAACTCTGCTGGGCCTGCTGAAAGTGCACTGGAGCCCGTATGAATAATAAGAACAATTAACCAAGTTTCATTGTTCAACTAATGTCAGGTTCAGACTTCGCGATTTAAACCATTCAAAATTAGACTACACTAAGATAGGCGTTTTTAAACCTTTTAAGTCCAGAATTCTCATTTTTTACTTTAACTAACATTTTTATTTTTTAAATCAGTAAATTCATGTTCATTTACGAAAACTCTCACAATTAAGGAGAACAACACATAGTGATGGCAGCTTAATTGATAAGAATTCTACTAACTAATCTAGACTTGTAACAATTAAAACCCATATGAAATTATAGATGTCATTCACACATATATGATGATTTTCAGACAAGCGTTAAAGGATACAAGACAGCTCCAACACTAACTGTTCAAAAACTTTACTATGAAATGATAATGGCTCACATTCTTCACTTGGATATAAGGAAAACAGAAATATCTACCAATGAGGCAACAACAGTTTAATAAGAAAGGTAATTTGGAACAACATCAGAATACTATAGCCCTTCACACATTTGCGTGAACCAGTGGAATAGCCAAACAACATTTCGAATAACTCTTATAACATTTAATAACGACAGAATGTATTGTTGAAATCTAATTCCATTTTTATTTCATGTGTTCATCCAAAGTTACACCAAATTGAATTCAGCTGTGTACCTGAATAATAGAAATAAAGAGGCGAATCAGCACCAATAGACAGCAGGGATCAGTAACAAATTCACAGCAACAGCAATTAGTGGCGCAACTCAGGCAGCAGTGAAATCAATCAGTTAACCCAGGAGATGATTTTCAGAATTTCCAGTTGTTGCAAAAAACCAATTTCACATTAAGACTGTTCTTCACTGATTTATGATGAATCTACCACTGTTTTTGGATCTTTTGAAGACAATTTGAAGATAAAAGATAAGGAAAATGAATCTGAAATATTGATTTCAGATCTGAAAATTAGCTATTATTTTTTTTGGGATTTTTCTATGGTTCCTATGGCTTAAAAATGCTAAATAATACTCAAAATCAGAAGGAACTCCCTCTTCAACCCTTTTCTAGTGATATTTATAGTTGTATTGAGGGCTGAAGACTTGGGGAGAAAGTATGGGATTAATCCCACTTCTCCCCTCCTAAAACTATGAAATTTACACTTTAGCCCCAATTATGTTATAAGATCCCTTCCAGCATGTGCTGGAAGGTTCTTTTTTATTCTATTCTTAACCTTTTACCAAAATGTCCCTACTAGTTATAGATTTTTACTGCTTTTCCTTTTTAGTGAGACCATTATACCCTTCAATCTCTGCAAAATTGCAGAAATCAGGGGTATAAATGACTCCCTTACCCTTTAGGTTCCAAACTAATTACTGTTTCACCTTTTTAATCCCCAATTGTGCCCCTAAGGGCACTGCTTATATACTAGCTTACCTAGGTTAAATTTCAGCATCTTTTGAACTTATTTAACTAATAGCCAGCCCTTGCATTGGTATTTAAGGGCTGGCCAGATTTATTTTAAGGGACTATTTCAATTTTAGCCACTTTTGTTTCATTTTCAGTTTATTAAGACCTTTTATTTCAATTTTAAGCTAATTGCAGGCATAGCCTGTTTTATTATTAAAAGTAGCTCATTTAAGATCTAGCCAGTCTCAAGTTGAGACTTAGCTTTGGCTATTAGAGCCAATTACCAAACAGCTGGGTCCAAAACCTTTACAGGTTTGGCCACTTTGCTGTTCAGGGCTCTGAAAAGAGCCTGGGCTAGTCTGCATTTGCAGACATAGCCATTTTGCACAACCAGCCACTTTTAGAGTGGGCTGTGTGTTAGGGCCTTGTAGAATGGGTCAACCCTTTGCAAGGTTGACCATTCTTAGGCCAATTATTTAACTAACAGCCTATTTTATGATTTTTCTAAGCTTTATCCTATTTAAGAACTAGCCATTTATGAAACCTAGCACTACAGCTATAACCAATCCTCCTAAAGTATGAAAAGTCTTTAACAGTATCCATACTAACAATAAACCTAATGCAAACTCAGTCATTTTGACATTCAAATGCACACATAGTCATATGAAACCAAGCAATGTTCATCAGTCAATTAAAACTCAGAAGGCAGGTTTGATAATGATGAATCTTAATTAATCAACTCTCATGACTCAATTTCATATACCAAAGTGTTAATTAACATCAAGCAGACTTAATTACAACCAATTTATGCTAGATGATCCATTAAAAGACCCAGAGTACTTAAAATTCATGGTCCTAGACTCATTGATGCTAAGTCTTTACAAAATAGCTAACATGGTTCAACTGGACATAGACACAGTGGACTTTAACAAGGTAATCATAAGCAAGGTAATCAGAAATTATTCTTAAGTATTGACCCTAAAATTATGCTAAACAGATAGAACGGGTAAAGCTAAGCAGAATAGACTCATGCATGAGAATAACAGCCAAACCTAACCCTGAGACTAATCACAAGAATAAACAAAGGACAAGAATCACCCAAATTACCAGAGGTTATCTAATATTAACAAAAAAAAAGGCCTAATACTAATAGAAGACAGAGGCAGAGACACCTATAGACAAAAATGAAGAAGGCACAGAAGTGACTCCATATGAAGATGAGAAGATGTCAGAGTATGCATGACAAGAAACAAGAAGTTATGCTATAAGAGTCAAGACTAATCAAAACTACACAACTTAATCAATAATGAAGAGTAAAAGAGAATCAAAGTCACCTTTGACTTACTAAACATACAAGGGAGTGAGAAATAAACAAAAATCTACAGTCATGCATTAGAAACGAGTCAGAAACCACAAATCAGACATGATCTTTGAACTTTGATAAAAGAAAGAACAGATACCCTAGCAATAACAGGTTCAGAGAAACACGGAAAGATTAAGAGATAGACATGGTCACAGAGAACAGACAAGAAGAGGACATGATGTGAAAAAGAAGATGAACAGGATATTAAAAGGGACAATCCTAACATGTGTGAAGTAAAAATCAAAAACAGACATTCATAGGCATGCAAAAACAGAAATCAAACAACAAATACACAAAGTAAAGCATAAAAGAAAGCAAATAGGGGTCGGGGGACTTAGCTTGCAGGGACTGTCCCCTGAGCTTCCTATCCTTCTCTTTTCCTTATTCTTATCAGACTTTACTCTCTTCTTTTGTTTTCTTTTTCTTTGTTCTTTTCAGATCTCTTTTTTTTTTCAATTTTTCTTCTCTGACTTTCTTTTAAGGCTTAAAGACTAAGCCTTTTGGGTTTTAGCTTGAAGAGGGGTATTTGGGTGAGGGTAAAGGACGAATCTTGGCGGTTTTGATTTTGGGGGTCACCGGAGTTAGGGTTCCGACGACCATTTTTGGGATATTCGAGGCGACTGGGGTATATTCGAAGGGAACCAGTGGTATAGGGATGTAGATCGGAGGAAGGGGAAGAGATTGGCATTGGTTTGAGGGTGAGGTTCATTGTTTGGTGGTCACCGGCGTAGATTCCGGTGACCGGGATTTATGGAGAAGGGTTGTTTTCTTGGTTCTTTGGTGTTTGGTGAGTGAATATGAAGGAGAGAAGGGTGTGGGAGATGAAGAAGGTGGCCGTAGACCACCGTAAGGGGTGGTGGCCTCCATGGCCGACGAGGTCTTGAAGGAGACGAAGCAGGGAGAGAGGAGGCGGCTGTCTCTAGGGTTTTGTAAAGAATGGCAAAATTGTTCAGACCAAAGCCTTTTATAGGCTGGTCGTCCGAGGTGATCTGGACCGTCCATCTGATGGAGATCAACGGTCCAGAGGCGCGTTACTAAAACGACGCCGTTTAGGCTCTTGTGAGACCAAAGTCTCTAATCGTTAGATCAACCTTAAACGGACGGCTGAGATCGAATCTCAGCATAATCCAATAATTAATTAATTCCAACAATTGTTTCAGTCGTTGGATTTGAAGACACGAACGGCTGAGATCTCTTCACTAAGCCTCTGGACCGGATTTCCTTTGGGCCAAAGTATTAGGCCAATTTTTGGATTGTATTTTGGCCCAAGTTTATTATGCCCTCTATTTTTTGTATTTTTCCGGTATTTAATTATTTTTTATGTGCTTTCTTTTATATTTTTTTTTTCTTTTCTTTTTTTTTTTATGAAAAATTATAAATCCTAATTTCCTACTTACTCTAATTCTCTAGTATTTTTTGCAATTTTTCTGCTATTTTTCTCTTATTTTCTCCTACTTAAACTATTTTTGCATTTTCCTTAAAATCTAACTAATTAAACTAACAAATTAATTACCTAGCCTATTTTTTTTTCTTCTAATTTCTACTTATTCAAACTCAATAGTATAGCCAATTCCAAACAAAGCAAGTAATTACATTCAAAAACATTTTTATTTTAATTTTGGAATTAATTGCTTGGTGCAAAAATCATGTGCTCACAGGGGCTGCAATAGATGAAAATCCCTCCACGAACCGACGGTAATAACCTACTAACCCCAAGAAACTCCGAACCAACCTTCTTCATTACAAATAACACTAGCGCACCCCAAGGAGAAACACTAGGCCTGATAAACCATTCTCTAGTAAATCTTGTAACTGGTCCTTTAACTCTTTCAACTCTGGCGGGGCCATGCGATACTTTAGCGAGGTGACTGCTACCGTTCGCAACAACGTTTTCTTTCTGTATCATTCATTATTCCTGTTCAGTGTACTTCTAGACTTGTAAATGTAAATTTCATCCTTATAGATACTCGTGACTTGTGAAACCCTGGTTAGGGTTGTGTTGGGTTGGATTTTCGTATTTTTTATCTATACTTCCGCTATTTGGTATTATTAAACCATGTTGTACTATAATTGTGGTTAAATAATTATTTTAAAAGGATGAGTTGGGTTGAATAGCTAGCCTTGTCTTCACAAGAGGTGCCATCATGACCAGATTCGAGATTTGGGTCATGACATAAGAGATTCCCGAAGATGCGACTCCCGAAGGAGTAGCTCCTGAGGATGTAGCTCCTGAGGGTGTGGCCCCGAAGTAGATTAGGCTCCTTTGTTTTGTTTTTGTATAAGGCCTTTTGTGGGCATTGTAAATACCCTTTTATAAATATAAATAATTTCCTTTACTCCATCTCCGATTTGTATTGAATTCTGCTTGTCTTTATTTTGCAATATTTTTTAATAACTTCAATGATCAAGGAAACATCGTCTCGGATTATGAGTATAACAAACCCTTAGGTCTTTTAATAATCAATGGGTGATATTTGAACTTATAGAAGAATACCTACTAAAGTTTTTTGTTAATCCTTGAGCTAAGCTTAAGTCGAATTGATGCGAGCTCGGGATGATGGAACTCTTGAGTCCAAGTTGAATGAGAGTAGGGTATCGAACTCTACGTGCTTTAGCCCTTAGGCTCTTTTATATTGGCCCTTAGGCTCTTTTAGGTCAGCCCTTAGGCTCTTTAAGTTGGGTCAATTTGGCCTCTAGGATGGCTATAATTTTTTCTCTTTTCGGCTAGAAGACTTAGTGTAAATTTATTTATGCCTCAGTATGTATTTTTTGTACCCGTTGGGTTTTTCAAAGGTTCGACCAATCAGAACCTCATTTGTAATCCGTTGGTGTAACGATAATTGAATACCTCTTAAGGCTTTTTCGAAAGCTGATATTATCGAAGCCTTTAAATTGTTCGGGGCTGATTTTATCGAAGCCCTTTTATTTGCTTTTGCCGAGGGTAGCCTGATTTTAACAAGTTTGTCCAAGTGTTTGAAGGCCTTTAATTTATGGCGGAAGTCGAACATCTCTGAGTCGCACTATTTTGGCCGTAGCCTTTTATATCACCGAAGTCATTTAATATAGTCGTAACCTTTAATATGGCTGTAGCCTTTGGATATGTCTCTTGGAATTATTTCCCAATAACCTTTCAAACTTGTTCGAAAGGTTAGTCCCCGAGTATGATGGCCTTGGCCTTTATATCAAGGGTATGCCTCTTGAGGACTTATGAATTTGAGTTTTCGATGACTCGGATGTATAGGCTATCAATGATAGTCCCCGAGTATTCGGGGTGTGTTTGCATTCTGGCCCTTGAGCCGTTTCTCATAGAATTATAAGTATAAAGCTTCATATAATAGTAGATTTCTTTGAGACTAAAAGTTTTTTGATACAGAAAGAATTATTTTTTGAATAATGCATTCATGTTTTGCCATCGGGGTTTAACTGTTCTATATAGACACGATTCATCTGACCATTTGGCTCATTACAAAGTTTTCCTATCGAGGCCCTCTTTGGCATAAGGTATTTTCCTCGAAATTATAACTTTCAAGGGTGATGCCCCCAGTATTTGAGGTTGATTGAAAATAAGACTTGGATACTATTGAGTTCTCCTTAGGTAGCACATAGTTGTTACCTTGCTAAAAACCTCACCGCTAAACCGATTTAGGACAAAATTCGATGCACGGGAAAAAGAGTACAATGCGTGCTTTAAACTTAAGGACTTTATGTAAAAAGGTGCCCTCGATATCTTCGACCGAACACCTACAATGGGTTAATTTTAAATACATATGAACAAAAGGAGAAAGTCATACCTTAACTATAGTGATACATTCCAATTGTCCGGCGGTTGTTCGCCTTCTATCGTGCTAAGTTTGTAAGATCCTTTACCGACAACTCCGATGACTCGGTACGGTCCTTTCCTATTAGGTCCAAGTTTCATTTTGATTTGGATCTCGAGTGTTGACGGTGAACTTCTGTAGAACTAAGTTCCTGATCCGAAGTGTCCCAGGTTAGTCCTTCAATTATATCTCTCTATTCTTTGTTTCTACACTACCATCCGAACAAGTGCAGTTTCTCGTTTTTTCATCTAATAGCTTGAGGCTAGTATTCACAGCCTCGCGATTTGACTCCTCTGGTGCATGTCGAAACCTGTAACTAGGTTCTCTGACCTCGACCAAGATTAACGCCTTGGATCCTTATACTAAAGATTACAGAGTAGCCCCATGCTGGACTTTGATGTAATTCGATATGCTCAAAGGACCTCGGATAGAACTTCTCTCCATTTTCCCTTTGTGTTGCCCAACCTTTTCTTTAAGTTTTGAATGATAGTTTTGTTTGTTGACTCGACCTATCCATATCCGGTTGGGTGGTACAGTGTTGATAAGATTCTCTTTATTTTGTGTGCTTCAAGGAACGTCGTTACCTTGCTGCCGATGAATTGCTTTCCATTGTCACATACAATCTCGGCATGTATCCCGAACCGGCATATGATATGGTCCCAGATGAAGTCAATAACTTCCTTTTCTCTAACCTTCTCAAAGGCCTGTGCTTCCACCCATTTAAAAACACAATCAATCATAAACAAAATGAATTTAACTTTACCTAGGGTCATTAGTATAGGGCTATCTATGTACATTCCCCATTTCATGAAAGTCCACGGGGACATGACTGAGTGTAATTTCTCTCCGTGCTGATGAATCATTGGTGTGAACCTTTGATATTTATCACACTTTTTGACAAACCCCTTAGTGTCTTTTTCCACGCTATTCCAGTAATACATTGCTTTAATAATTTTGCAAATCAAAGACTCGGTGCCAAAGTGTTTCCCACAAGTGCCTTCGTGGATTTCTCGCAGAATATAATCAATATTCCTCCTGTACAATTTCCATCTTCATCCAATGCAAACCTAGCAGCCTTGGTTCATATAGTCCTTGACTCTTTATGATCCGATGGGAGCTTTCCAGTTTTCAAATAGTCGATATAATTATTCTACAATCCCAAGTCAAACTTGTAGAATTTATTTCAGCGTGACCTCTTCAACCACAAATCTCGATAATTGGATGACAGTCACCAGGACGATATGACCTTCTTCGAACGATGACCTTAAATTATCAAGTGCATCGGCCTCACTATTTTTGTTCTCGAGGCATATGATCCAGAGTCCATTCCTTGAATCAGTGCAAGGTTTCCTGTTGCTTATCCAAGTATTGTTGCATCCTATCTTTTTGAACAATCAGAACTTTTGTTTACTTGGTTTACTACCAACAGTGAATCGTACTTGGATTCAATGACTTATGTCCCCAAGCTTTTAGCTAGCTCGAGACTTACAATCATGGCCTCGTAATTGGCCTCATTATTAGTCAACCTATAAGTTTTGATACATTGTCTAATAATACTACCAGTTGGCGGCTTCAAAATAATGCCAAGCCCGGACCTTTTCACATTCGAGGCTCTGTCTGTGAAAAGGATCCATACCCCCAATGATTTACCTAATTTTAAGAGATCTTTCTCCACTTCGGGTACGAGGGTTGGCATA
This sequence comes from Nicotiana noctiflora, assembly GCA_032618575.1. Lineage (NCBI taxonomy): Eukaryota > Viridiplantae > Streptophyta > Magnoliopsida > Solanales > Solanaceae > Nicotiana > Nicotiana noctiflora. The sequence continues at coordinate 224,895 of JASVEL010001224.1, read as the reverse complement.
AAATCGGCCATAAAGTCAGCTAAGATTTGAGACTTGATGGCCGTACAGGGTTGATATTCGATATCGTACCTGCCAAGTTCGACGACCCATTTTGCCAGCCGACCCAATAGTTTGGGCTTATGCAAAACATTTTGAAGAGGTAAGTAGTTACCACACATATTGGGTTACATTGGAAATATGTCTTTAACATTCTAGATGCCCTTATTAATGCAATTGCTAATTTTTCTAAGTGAAGGTACCTTCAGCATCTCCTAGAGTTCGACTTACATAATAAATAGGAAATTACGTATCTTGCTCTTCTCGAACCAGTACCCCACTTACCGCTATTTTGGACACTACCAAATATAAGTAAAGCGTTTCATCTACCTTTAGGGTGTGAAACAAAGGTGGGCAAGATAAGTATCGCTTTAGTTCCTCTAAGTCTTGCTGGCATTCCAGGGTCCATGCAACATCATTTTTCTTTTTGAGCAAGGAAAAGAACCCGTGACTTCGATCTGATGACCTCAAAATGAATCGACCCAAGGCAGCTATTCATCTTGTTATCCTTTGCATGACTTTCATACTATCCATGATTGTGATATCTTTGATGGACTTGATCTTATCGGGGTTGATCTCGATCCCCCGGTTGGATACCATGAAGCCGATGAACTTACCCGAATCGACTCCGAAGGCAAATTTTTTCGGGTTAAGCTTCATGTTGTGCTTCCTTAAGATTTTGAATGTTTCCTACAAATAAGTTAAATGGTCCTCTGCGTGTAGGGACTTAACCAGCATATCGGCACTGTAAACTTCCATTAACTTATCTATCTATTACTCGAACATTCTGTTAACTAAACGTTGGTATGTAGCCCAAATATTTTTAGCCTGAAGGGAATTATGTTATAACAATATTTTCCAAACTTAGTGATAAACGAGGTCTTCTCATGGTCCTCCAGGTTCATCTGAATTTGATTTTACCTAGAGTAGGCATCGAGAAAGGTTAGAATTTTGTGGCCAGACGTGACATCGATCATGCGATTGATTTTATGCAATGGAAAAGAGTCTTTAAGGCATGCCTTGTCTAAATCCTTATAATCTACGCACATTCTAAGATTGTTTCCCTTTTTAGGAACTACAACTGCGTTGGCTAACCACTCAGGTTATTTTACCTCCTGAATAGACCCTATTTTAAGAAGTTTGGTAACCTTATCCTTTATGAATGCATGCTTCACCTTGGACTGGGGCCTCCTTTTTTGCTTTACCGGTTTGAACTTGGGGTTGAGGCTTAGCCGGAGTGTTGTTATTTTTGGTGGGATCCCTGTCATGTCTAAATGGGACCAAGCAAAATAATCCATATTATCAATAAAAAAATTGGATGAGTTTTTTCTTGAGTTCGGGAGTTAACCTCGTACCCAGGTATGCCTTTCTTTCGGGCATGTATTCGATCAGTATGATTGTTCCAGTTCCTCGACCGTCGACTTGGTTGCATCCAAATATTTGGGAATGATGAAAGTTCGAGGAGTAAGGAGATCCTCGTCTTCTTCGATTGCATGTTCTTCTGGTTCGGTCGAGGCTAGGATCAGTGATTGCTATTTGGCTGTCTGCTTATTTTGGTGCTTGATTTTTTTGAGATCGATGGTGCTGGTACCAGCACCTCTTCAACTGAAAATATCTCTTTTACAGCATGCTATTCTCTGTAAACTATTTTCACACCATCTGCTGTTGGGAATTTCATTATCCGATGAAGGGTCGAAGGTACTGCCCTTATGTTGTGTATCCATGGCCTCCCGAGAAGTGCATTATACCTCATGCGCCTTCGATGGCATGGAATTTGTATTGTGGATGGTCCCGACCACATTCACCATTAGGATTATCTCCCCCTTTGTTGTTTCTCTTTCCATATTGAAGCCATTTAGAACTCGGGATGCAAGTACAATTTGGTCCTGAAGGCCGAGCTGCTCTACGACCCTTGATCTGATTATGTTTGCTGAGCTACCTAGATCCACTAGATCACATTTAACTTGATATTTATTTAACAAAATATAAATTACCAGGGCATCATTGAGCGGCTGAGATATGACTTCTGCTTCCTTGTCATTGAATGATAGGATGCCCTCAGGCACATAGCTCCGAGTTAATTTTTCCCTAGTGATCGACACCTTGGTGCGTTTGAATATAGGCCCTTATGGTACATCGACACCGCCCACGATCATATGAATTACGTGTTGAGGTTTCTCCTCCTCACTTTTTCTATTTTCATCTTTTTCCCTGAAGTGGTTCTTAGCTCGATTGCTGAGAAATTCTCGAAGATGACCCTCACTGAATAACCGAGCTACCTCTTCCTTGAGCTGCCCGCAGTCTTCTGTTTTATGGCGATGTGTGCCATGATTCTTACACATCAGGTTTGGATTCCTTTGAGAAGGTTAAGTTTGTATAGGCCTGGGCCACTTGATGTCTTTGATCTTCCAATTGCTCACAAGATCCCCGATGCATCTACACTGAAATTATACTCCAACAGTCGAGGTGCTTTTGCGGGGTTGTACGTTTATCAAAACCATTCTTACTCACGAGTCCCCAAGAGCTTTGACCTCAATCATTTCTCCGATCGTTCCGATGAGAGTTACGCTTGGAACCGTTGTTTCTCCGATCGATATATGGTTGGTACCAATTCTTGTTTAATCTTTATTCCCTGTCTTTATCCCTCGGGGGATTCGCTGGCAAACTGTTAGGATGAACTGAACACGAGGAGGCTCCCAAATGGTCGTGATCAACCCTAATATTTGATTGGTATCAATTATGTACGTCTGACCACATAATAGCTAGGTACTCAATAAGATTTTGGTTTAATTGTTGTGACGCAGTCGAACTCCATTTGTTCAAACCCTGCATAAAAGCATGTACTGCCTAGTCATCCGAGACCGGTGGTAATTCCATTCGCTCCATTTGAAACTGGGACACAAATTCCCTTAATATCTCATCGTTCCTCTATCTTATCTTAAAAACGTCCGATTTCCTTTTCGCCACCTTTCTGGACCCGGCATGTGCTTTCACGAAGGCGTCTGCTAACGTAGCAAACAAATCAATAGTGTTCGGGGGCAAGTTGTGATAAAAAATCATGGCTCAATTCGACAATGTTTCCCCAAACGTTTTCAACAATACTGATTCGATATCATCATCATTCAAGTAGTTTCCTTTAATCCCGCAAGTGTATGGAGTAATATTCTCGTTAGGTCGGTTGTCTCATTGTATTTAGGTATATCGAGCATGCGAAATATTTTAGGAATGAGCTTCGGAGCCGCACTTGGAGGGAATGGCTTTTGTACAAATGTTTTGGCATCCAAACCTTTCAAGACTGGGGGTTCCCCCAGTATTTGATCAACAAGGGAGTTATAAGTTTCCACCTTTTTGTCATTATCCTCAATCTTCTTTTCCTCGAACTCTACACTATTGGTGAGTTCTTCGAGCATCCTCATAATTGTGGGGTCAGTCCTCGAGCCATTACCGTTTCATCTCTTTGGCACCGGTTCAACACGTCGATTGTTTTCTGGTTCGGACATACTCGGAATTTTATTCTGACTTTGAAGTTGAGCGATGATAATTTGTTGAGCTTGTAGCATTTCGAATATTACTTGGAGTCTGACTCTCCCGTTTCATATTCCCTGTGTTCCTTTGACCCCTAGATCGAGATACCCTACGTACACTTCCTCCGGGGTCTGCGCCTAAATTTGCATTTAAAGCAATTGTGAATTAACATCAACTGGTTCCCTTTTGGCACTTCCCCGGGGTTTATCGGTGGTACACCGACCCCCACATTGTTATTTTTCCGCTGAAAAGCAAGACCTTCATTGTCGTGAACAGGTGCATTTTGCGAGTTTGACATGTTTAATCCTCAGAACAAATATTCTTCATGAGAACAAGTATGAAAATAACATGTGCTATCAGAATCAGTACTGAAATAATCACTATTATCTTTAGCCCCACGGTGAGAGGCAAATTGTTTACCTCGAAAATACGAGTAACAATTAAACTTGATTTTTGGTTTTAAAGATATGTGATTTAATGTAATACTAATTAATAACTAAGAAATCTGAAGTAACAATTAAAGAAAATAATTAAGATCAAACCAGTAAGTGACTCAGCCTCAATCTCGAGTTAAGGCGATCTCGAGGTGAAGCAAGAACAATAAAGTTAAAAAGCAATTCTGAACAATAAGCAAGAAAGTAAGAGATTATATTCTTGCCAATGATTGATGATGTTTACAAATGATTGTGGTCCTCTTTATATCATAGAGGAACCCTAAATAAGGTACATTTCTATTTACAATAAAAATCTTATTGGGACAGCTGTCTAACCACCTAGTACGGAGTCGCACAAATCTATTTCGGGATTTACACCGTGATGTTGGGGATGTGGCAAGAATCTAGCTCATTCTGTTATAAATTCATAACGGTATTATCTCGAGGCTGGTAATATTAGGCTCCGACGTTCTTTGAACACTTAGTTCTTCGAGCTTTGTACTCCGTTGTCGAGCTCGAGCCTGGCCCATCGAGCTCGAACTCAATTCATTCTGAACTCGAGCTTAAGGCGACCCCTCGAGCCCGAAAAATCGGGTATATCTGATTTCGACCGTATACAAATTCATTTTGTAACCAATAACAATACATGTATAAGAACCACCGGATTAAGAGCATGTAAAATGAAAAAATATTTATCATTTAAACAGCTTACCATCTCCTACTTGTCTCTCATTTCTCAGGTCTGATCTTATAATGTGTTTAATATAAAATAATTACCACGTTTAGCCGTTTAGGAGAGGAATGGATGGTTCATTTAAACAGTTTGTCTCATATTTTTGTGTACACTCCGTATTTCAGGATCGATATCCGTTATAACAAAATGATCCATAACATTATTATTTTCGCGAAAATGACACCCTGGTGAGATGGATTTTGCCAATGGCATCACTTAAAAGATTCCTCTTGTAGTTAGCGTGTTGCTTTCAAGATTAACTTTATTTCATGAAACGAGATGCAAGATATATCATATCTATTAAGCAGATTTTGGACCTAACTCAACCTCAAAAGTTAGCTAAAAAAATGAGATTGTCCAAGTTCATATAAGGAGACCACCCTTCCGAAATGAAAGGGATTAAACAGGAACAAGAGGGATCCACTCAAGAAGATCCTTATCCTTCTCCTTCCCTTTTTTCGGAAGAAAGGTGGGATCCGGACAAAATCGATGAAACGGAAGAAATCTGAGTGAATGAAAATGACAAAATAAAGGATAAATTCCACTATTACCTTACAGAGACGAGTAGAAAGTATTAATTTATTTCTCGGGGCAAGAGTCTAGGGTTAATGCCAATCAATAAAAAAACTGGAACAACTTCGTAAATATATTTTCGGTATGAAAATCGAAAGAATCCAATTCGAGCAAGTTTCCAATTCAAATTTTTTTTGGGAATTGATCAAACTTTTTCGATCCAAAGTATTTCACGCAGGAATCCATCCTTTATTGTCGATGTGGGACTCAAAACCCCCTCTCACACCCAGGACTGGACATCTAGAGCGTGGACAATTCGAAAAATCAGGATGAGTCCTGCTCTGATAAATGAACCTTGGGTCTTACTCAGCACCAAAAGCTAGCTCAAGAGGTAAGGATTACCCAAATCCATATAAGGAGATCACTCTCATTGTCGACGCGAGACTCAACAATATCAAGTTTGTAAAATACAACCATTAAAATTTTGTCAGGACAAAATAAATTTTCTTTTTCAAGTTCGGATTTTTGAAGAACAAAAAGTTGGTATGAAGCCTTTCCCATTTAATGGGTTTTATGCGACGATAATAAATTAGCCGGAGTTCTAATACAAATACTGGGTGGACAAACCGAACAAAAAAATTACACCAAAATAAAAAGTCAGACCAAACCGATTAAAAAGTTCGACTAGGTTTGATATGATTTGATTTGGTTTGGTATTGAGGAAAAAAATTCGAACCAAACCGATATATAAATATATAATTTCTATATATACTTTTAAAGATTTTATATAGAATTTTTTTTAATAATTATCTAGAAATATTTGGGATTATCTTGTTGGGTATAATATTTAATAGTATATGAAGTGCTCCATATTATATTAACCTTAAATAATGAGTTGTATGATCACTTTCTCATCAAATATTACTGAAATGCGTCAAACTCTTTGTTCTTCAATATTCATATCATATGTTAAGATCTACTAAATTGTTATATCTTTTTCGAATGTGAAGTGATTATTATTATTTAGGTATCATATTAAGTTTTATGTTTAATTGCTAAATTCGGTTAACCTTGAAAGTGTATATTAAAAAAATATTATTATCAAATGATTAAAAACATAACGTGTTACTAAAAAAATTCTCTCGATTTTGCTTTATTTCTCTTTTAATATTCTCTTTATTGTTATTTTCTCATATGTGTCAGTACGATTGATGTTACTGTTGCCGAGATTGTTAAGTTTTAAAGAAAGACGTAAAAAAGAAAGAGACTCAACATTTACATTATAATGTACGAAGAAGCAACAAGAAATACACAACAGATAAAAAAGCCAACTAGATAAATGAAAACAAAAAAGATAAGGAAATAAAAATAGAAAGAAGCAAACATACAAACAGATTTAATTTAAGTACAATATCCAAACCCAAAAAAAAAAAACAGACAATCTTTTTCCCATTGAGATGCCAAACATTTTATCTACAATTTCCATGCATGAAAATCTCTAAGCATTGCTCCTGAAGGAACCAAGAGCTTTAAGGGCGCCAGCTCGGAGGATGTACTGGTGGTAGACGGCGGCGGCAAAAGCTCCGACGAATGGTCCGACCCAGAAGATCCAGTGCTCATCCCAAGCCTTGTCTTGATTGTAAATGACGGCTGCTCCGAAACTTCTTGCCGGGTTGATTCCGGTTCCGGTGATCGGAATAGTAGCAAGGTGAACCATGAATACAGCGAATCCGATTGGGAGTGGTGCCAGTACCTTTATTTTAAATCATAAACAAATATTAGATAAGCTGATCACTTAATTATTCAATTAGAAATGTGATAATGTAAAAAAAGATAGTTGTAATATTTTATTAGATAACTAATATGCTAAAGATTCTTTAAGTTCAACATGTTATAGAAGCTTTTATATCTTATTTTTAGGTTACTAGTTTCATTTATTATGAATAATTATTTATATTTATTAATATCTTTTTGAGTGATCTTATGGCGTAAAAATTCCTTTATATTATCATCCTTTTATCATCTTTTCCACTATGTTGCACATATGGCACCAAAAAATTAAAATAAAAAATAAGAAGAGATTATGTTTTATTTGTTTAATTAGGTCACCACCCACTTTAAATAATAGTAGTGGGTAGAGCACTCCCCACAAAAGTTTACTCATTACTTGTCCTAATCATGCTTTAAAAGTCAATGATAGCTTTGTCTTTAACCCGCACTAACGTCTTATTCATTCACCTTAAAAGGGGAAAAATGTATTAAGGGATTTTGATTTCTAGTGATAAACCTAATCCTAGAGTAGTACCCCTAGAAAAGCAAAACAAGTAAATAATAAAAACAAATAGACAAGTAAAAAGGAATCAAGGGGAAAGAAATCTAGAGTAATTTAACATACTATTATTGATATCTTATTTTTCTAAGTTATAAATCTTACTCTTTTTCGAGATAGTTATATGTAATTATCTTTCTGAAAGTGTTAAAAAATAATCTTTTATATTATTAAAAGAATAATTTGATGAAACTCTCGTTATACGTGAGATCCGAGAAAGGTCTGACAATAAGAATATATTTATTCTAACTTAGGATCCGAAAAAGGGAGGTAGGCAGCTAAATTTAAAACTCAAATATAAATAAATAAGTTGGGATATGAGTAGAAAACTTACAGGGACATGGGAGTCTCTAGCACTCCTCTTAGGATCAGTAGCAGAGAAGACAGTGTAGACCAAAACAAAGGTACCAATAATCTCAGCACCCAAACCAACACCTTTGCTGTGGCCTCCAGCCATAACATTAACACCACCACCATATCTATTGTAGTATGCTTTCTGGAAAGCCTTCACGAAACCCACACCACATATTGCACCCAAGCACTGTGATACCATGTACAATACTGCCCTGATCAATGATACTTTCCTTGCCAAAAATAGCCCAAATGTCACTGCTGGGTTGATGTGTCCACCTATAATTATATATGCACATGTAACAACTTAGTATACTGCAACAAATTGTATGACCAAAACATATGAAATACACATTTTACATCATCAGTGAGTGTATTATAACTCCAAAATTAGAGGCGAAAACTCACCAGATATACCGGCAGTGCAGTAAACAAGAACAAAGATCATGCCACCAAAAGCCCAAGCAATACCAAGAATACCAACGCCGTCGCAGATATCGCCACCATCTTTAGTATCCGACTGATGCTTGTACCCAATTACAGTCAAAACAGTTACATAAAGAAACAACAAAGTAGCAATAAACTCAGCAATACAAGCTCTGTAAAGTGACCATTTAGTTAACTCCTCAAAATCAAGAAGAGGAGTTGGTGGCGGATCAGTGTAATCCTTAGCAGAATACTCCGCCGGCTGCTCAGACACTGCCTCTACTTCTTTAGTCATAACTTACAAAAAATTAAGTCTGTTTTTCCAGAGTGAGGATGAGAAGGGAGAGGTGAGTGGGAAGGTATTTATGAGAGTGAAAGGGCGAGAAGATGATGATTAATTGATTAATAGTGGAATACAGAGTATTTTTTTGGTTTGTTTATTTCGAGTTTTAATTATTAAGACGGCCCTTAATACAAATTATTGAGGGAATTTCTGAGCTTGCAATTGGTCCCACGCCCACCACAAACCATTGACACTCAACGGCTCTATGCTTTTTTAGTCTCATCATTTTCTTCTATTAAAATAAATGATTTAAAGTAGGTTTTAAATACTCTAATTGTGTAAATAATTTTGCCAAAGTTAGTGTATTTTATTTTAATACATGGTAACAATTAATATACCTCATTTTCAAGATTTTTTTTTGGTTTCTCACTTGGTATTCTGTACCCACATTGGAGCCCGACTATATCTGGATTTACCAGGTACGACACATTCAGAGGGAAGCGCTCCCTACCAAGGATTTTTTTATACTCAGGACTCGAACCCGGGACCTCTGATTAAGGGAGGAGGAGCCCCATCTGTTGCACCACATCCTTTGGTGGTTATTTTCTAGATTATTAGTTCATTTTTAGAGATACATGTAATATTCTTTTCGATAGTTCTTCTAGCTTCTGTCATCGCAACCCCGAGTGTTCCTGCCACAAGAAGGACACATGGAAGAGGTATTTCCAGCGCACGAAAGATCCATTGAGAGTTTTGTATACGGTCGAAATCAGATATGCCCGATTTTATGGGCTCGAAGGGTCGCTTCAAGCTCGAGTTCAGGATGGGTCGAGTTCGAGCCCGATAGACCAAGTTCGAGCCTGCTGATGCAAGGCTCTGGGATCAAAGTGCATGATGGGCACCGAAGTCGAGTATGACCAACCCCGAGATGATACTGTTATGGGTTTGTAACAAAATGAGCAAGATTCCTGCCACGTCCCTGAGCTCATGGCGTAAATTTCGGAGTAGATTTGTACGAGTTAGTATTAATCCGTGCTAGACGGTTAGACAATTGTCCCATTAAGATTCCTTATTGTAAATTGAAATATAACTTATTGAGGGTTCTCCTATTATATAAAGGGGACTCCAATCATTTGTAACCATCATCAATCATTGGCAAAATAATATGCTCTCTTACTTTCTTGCTCATTGCTCACCAGAATTGTCCTTTAGCTTCATTGTTCTTACTTTATTGTTCTTGACCTACCTCGAGTCCACATTAGCTCGAGGTCGAGATTGGCTTGCACAGTGTATGATTTTACTTACTTCTTTTATTTATACGTTAGATTTCTCGGTAATTAATTAGAATTGAAATAAATCACATATCTTTAAAACTATAAACAAGTTTAATTGTTACTTGTATTTTTTGAGGTATACAGTTTGGCGCCCACCGTGGGGCTAGAGATAATAGTGGTTGTTTAGTACTGATTATAATAACACACGTTATTTTCACACTTGTTCTTGTCAAGAATTTTTATTCTAAGGTTAAAATATGTCAAACTCCCAAAATGCACGCGTACATAGAGACAATGGTCTTGGATTCCATGGGGGAGAACAATAATGTATGGGTCGGTATACCACCGATAAACCCTAGGGAAGTGCCAAATGTGGAACACGTTGATGTCAGTTCACACATTTCTTTGAATGCGGATTTAGGCGCAGACCCTGGAGGAGGTGTAAGCCTGATCTGTGGCCAGAGAACACCGGTGTAGGAGATGGAGGAGTTAGCCTTCAAGTAATATTCGAAATGTTACGAGCTTAATAGGTTGCCATCGCTCAGCTTCAAAGCCAGCATAAAACTCCAAGTGTGGTCTAGCTGGAAATCACTCGTCGTACTGAGCCGGTGATTGAAAGATCAAATGGTAATGGCTCGGGGACTGACTCCACAATTATGAGAATGCTCTAAGAACTCACCAAAAGAATCGAGCCGGGGGGGGAGGGGAGTGATTAAGGATAATGACAAAAAGGTGGAGACATACAACTCCTGTGTCAACCAAATACCGGGAGCACCCCCGGTCTTGAAAGGTTTAGACGCCAAGAAATTCATACGAAAGCAATTCCCTCCGAGTGCGGCACCAAAGCATATTCCTAAAAAGTTCAACATGCCCGATATACCTAAGTACAACGGGACAAATGACCTTAATGAACACATTACCTCGTATAGTTGCATGATTAAAGGAAACGACCTAAATGATGATGAGATCGAGTCGACTTTATTGAAAAATTTGGGAAGATCTTGTCAAAAGGAGAAATGATTTAGTATCAAAACTTACCACTTAATTCTATATATTCGTTTGCTATGTTAACAGACACCTTCGTGAAGGCAAACGCCGGGGCTCTAAATGTTGCGCCAGGAAAATCAGATGTTTTTAAGATAAGACAAAGAAATGATAAGATGTTAAGGGAGTTTGTATCCCGATTTCAAGTAGCGAGAATGGAATTACCACCGGTATCAAATGATTGGGATGTGCAACCTTTTATGCATGGGTTAAACGAGCGGAGCTCGATCGAGTCATGAAAGTTTGAAGCAAAATATGGTCGAGTGCCTACTATTGGTCAGACGTAGATAAGCGTTACCAATCAAAGATCAAGGTTGAGGACGACCTGTTAAGAGCTCCATCGGGTCCAGTTCATCCTAATTGATTGACAGTTAAAGCCCCGAGGTATACAAACAGAGAACCTAGATCAAACAGGGAATGATATCAGCCATATGTTGATCAGAGAAACAATGGTTTGAGGTGTAACGCTCTTCGGAATGATCGAAGAAATGATCGTGGTCAAAGCTCTCGGGGAATTATGAGTAAGAACGGTTTTGATAAGCATACTGATCCCGTAGAGGTACCTTAATTATCGGAGTATAATTTTAGTGTTGATGCAATAGGGATCATATCAGTTATTAGAAGGATCAAAGGCACAAGGTGGCCCAGGCCTATACAAAATGATCATTCTCAAAGAAATCCAAACTTGATGTGTAAATATCATGGCACACATGGCCATAGGACCGAAAACTGCAGGTAGCTGAGGGAGGAGGTAGCTCGATTGTTCAACAAGGACCATCTTTGAGAATTTCCTTGTGATCGAGCTAAGAACCACTTTAGGGAAAGAGTCGCCAACAAAAATAATGAGTAGGAAGAACCACAACATTTAATTCATATGATCGTTGACGGTGACGATGCTCCACATGGGCATGTATTCAAACGCACCAAGGTTACAATTACTAGAGAAAAACAAACTTGGAGTTATGTGCCCGAGGGCATCCTATCATTCAATGACGAGAAAGCAGAAGGAGTTTCCCAGCCGCACAATGAAGCCCTGGTAATTTATATTTTGATAAATAAAATTCAAGTTAAGTGTGTTCTCGTGGATCCAGGTACTTCAGCGAACATAATCAGATCGAGGGTCGTAGAGCAGCTCGGCCTACAGGGCCAAATTGTACCTGTATCTCGAGTCTTAAACGACTTCAACATGGCAAGTAAAACAACGAAAGCGGAGATAATCCTACCGGTGAACATGACAGGGCTATCCAAGATACAAAATTCCATGTCATTAAAGGCGACATAAGATATAACGCACTACTTGGGAGGCCATGGATCCACAATATGAGGGCGGTACGTTCGACCAAACATCAAATAATGAAATTCCCAACAATGGTTGGTATAAAAGAAGCTACGGGGAACAACATGCTTCAAAGGAAATGTTTACAGTCAACAAGTGATATCGGTACCAGTGCCTTCGATCTCAGAAAAGTGGAGCACCAAAGATAAGTAGATGACCAAATAGCAATCACTGTCCCCAGCCTCGACTGAACGGAGAAGTAGATAATCGAAGAAGAAGATGATGATCTCCTACTCCTCAAAATTTGTTGTTTCTGAAGAGTCCGATGCAATAAAGTCAACGGTCGAGGAGCTAGAATAGATCATACTGATCGAGTACATGCCTGAGAAAAAAGTATATCTTGGAATGAGATTAACCCCCAAACTCAGGAAAAAACTCATTCAATTTCTTATCGATTACATGGATTATTTTGATTGGTCCCATTTAGATATTACAGGGATCCCACCAAAAATAACAGCACACCGACTAAGCCTCGACCCCAGGTTCAAACCGGTAAAGCAATAAAGGAGGCCCCAGTACGAGGAGCATGCATTCGTTAAGGATGAGGTAAATAAACTTCTTAAAATAGGGTCTTTTCGGGAGGTAAAATACCCCGAATGGTTAGCCAACATAATTGTAGTCCCTAAAAAGGGGAACAAACTTTGAATTTGCGTAGATTATAATGATTTAAAAAAGGCATACCCTAAAGACTGTTTTCCACTACCTAACCGTCACACCTCCCTTTTTACTACCCCTTTTCGATCCTTTTAAAAAGATACGTTGGGTATACCTCAATGTTCAAATACCCGAGAAGGATATAATAACAAAGAGGAAGGAGTTTTTCCAAATAAAGGACAATCGGTTCGGGATTTTATTTAATTTTCAGAGTCGCCACTTGGGAAGATAATGGTGTCCAAGTCACCGGTTAATCCCGAATTTGAGGAAATTGACTCTGTATTATAGTCCGCGAAACAGAAACCTGGATAAGGTATTCTGTTAACCCGGGAGAAGGTTGTAGGCACTCCCGGATTCCGTGGTTTCAGCACGGTCGCTCAACCGTCATTCTCAATTTTATATGATTTGTTATATACTTTTTAACAATATGTATGTGTTTCCAACTTTAATATTTTTACGAATTGCGACGTCGCGGAAATGTATTTCGAGTCACACCGCAACCAGTACGCCTATGACTTTTATACATTTCGGCTTCTCCGGGATTTATGATTTGAATTGCACCAAGTGCACACTCGTATTAGGGAAAGTATATTTATTAAATCATTCCTAATAAGTGTCTAACGGCTTAAAATCTTTTGGGAAAGGTTATGGAATTTACTATTAACCTTCCCGGATCTATTTATCACTTTGTTATTATAAGAGGGCCCCACTATTTTGTTATTGTGTGAGGCTCATCCCATGCATTTTTAAAGTTCAAACTTAATGTTTCACTACATTTTTCTATCATTGTTTTTCCCTTAATCATTTTTAATCAACTATATTTCCAGAAGTAAGTCCAGGCCTTTATCGCTTCCATTGTTATTGGGCCTGGATTTCTGGATTGATACTTAACAGGTTATCACATGTATCTGGGTCTTAATGACCCAGACCAGATTTGGGCTTTCATTCAATAGCCCAGTTAATTCTCGAACACAGTCCAGGCCTACGTCGCACATTAGGCCCAGACCAAATCGAAGCAATGGTAATAAAAACATAAATGAAAAACTTACAATAAGAACAAACATCTGGAATCAAAACGAATTCAAGTTGCACTTTATTTATTAAGGAGAAATTGCTATACAAATTATCAGTATTAACTTCAGATCATAACTGTCTAATGTACATAAAACTGAATTAATAAACTGCTTTCACTTTTGTTTTCTAGTAATGAATTTATACTAATATCTGAATTACCTATTAGCTAAGAGATTAGGAGATTGTTTAACTATATAACACACGATCAGACGAAATGGTTCATCTGCTTATACACAGTATTCAGATGCTAGTTGTGCTTTTACTGAATTGACTAGGAGTCTAATTCATTTGATTATTACAAAATCAGTCTAATCTAATTACTACCTCATCTGGTTGTTTCTGCTTTTAAACTTATTCAAATCCAGATATCAAATTCCAAATCAGACTATCTATATAAGCTGATTGAAGTTATTACTGTGAGTCCGTTGTTATAGATCCACGTTAGAATTAATTTACCTTGTTTTATGATTTTAACCTATTTAACTAAGTGATTTAGCTACCATAACTACACTACTTCTACTTTACTACTTATTACATTGTTATATATATATATATATATATATATATATATATATATATATATATATATATATATATATATATATATATATATATATATATATATATATACACACAATAATAACCTAATGAATTACAAATCTAAACTAAACTAAACACCTGATTAGAAAACAGAAAATGTAAAAGACAGTAGAGACTTTTAAACTCGAAACTTTATTTTCATCATAACCTCCTCATTATATAGCCTTGAACAAAGATGTGTACCTGATTCAACAAATAAACTCAATGAGTTTTAAGGGAGATGAAATAGGCACAACAGTTAGACTCAACAGGCAATGCAACAGTGAAGGATTGAATTCCCAAATGAACAGATGATAACACAGCAACAACAATTAGAAACCCAGCAAATGAACAAAAATCCCAACGACTCCAAATATGAATTTCAACTAGAAAAACCAGGCAACTATTTGCTCTTTAGTGTAGAATTCTTTCTGAAAATTTTGATTTCCAAAATCCAGCCCTTAAACTAGTCCTAAATGGGGGTATTTATAGGTGGGAAGAGGTAAAATTTTTGGGGGGAAAAGATAGAACATAATTCTATTTCCCTCCCCTCTTATTTTACCAAATCTTACACTTTAAACCCAATTTCTGTTACAAGATGCCTTCCAGCATGTGCTGGAAGGTTCTATTTGATTCCATTTTGGGGCTTTTACTAGTGTGCCCCTACTTATTAGTGTTTTTTACTGAATTACCTTTTCCTTAAGACCAAATACCCTTAATTCTATGCAGAATTGCAGAAATCAGGAGCCCAAATGTCTTATGTATCCCTATAGGCTCTATTAAATCTACATCTTTGCCATTTCATATTCCTTATAAGCCCTTAAAGGCATTAGTTTATTACCCGACCTACCTAGGTCAGATTTCCTTAGATTCTGCTCTTATTTAGCTGATGCCAGCCTTTGTACTAGTATTTAAGAACAAGCCAGATTAGACTTTCATGTTTATTTCAATTTTAACCAATTCTATTTCATTTTCTGTTATTGAAACTAATTTACAGGACTAGCCTGCTTATTATTCTGTATTTAATCGATTTGAGACTTAGCCAGTCCAAAGATTGGACTTAGCTTTGCAATTGAGGCACATTACTGAACACAGGCATGGCTGAGACCTTTGCAAGTCTAGCCACTAGTGATCATGGGTCAAGTTGGGCCTTGGTAAGTCTATCTATTAGGCTTGAACCAAATTTCATTACACACTTGGCCTATTTAAGTCTTAGCCAGTGTGTGAAGACTATCAGAGTAGGTCAGTTCCAAAACTGACTACTCTTTGGTTATTTAATTCAATTATAGCCTCTTTTTGTGGTTTTCAGTTTTAAACCTATTCTAAAATACTTAACACATGTTTTCAATTTTAACACTTACAAGTTTAGCACTACCGCAGCTATAACCAATCCACCTAGGCATGATGGGTATTAACAGTATTCAACTTAACATAAGGCTGTTGCAAACATAGCCAATTTCATAAACAATTGCACACATAGCCAATGAAATCAGAATCATTTATCAATTAATCAAAACTCAGAGAAAGGGGTTGAATATTGTCGAATTTCAATCAATAGACTTATAACTCAGATTTCACAACACAGTGTCAATTAGTCATGAAGCAGGCATAGTCAAGACTTCCTTATACTTAGTGAACTACTGAAAACCCCAAGTCATGCTTAAAATGCTCTTGACTAAACACATATAGGTAAAACTCATAAAGCATTTTCAGAAGAAAGCATGGTTTGCAAAGATCAAAGATAGGCATGAAGAAATGTTAATCAGAGGAAAAAAACCAAGCTTAAGCAAAGTAGACATAACAGTAGCCCTTAAGCAGAGTAGACATGAAGAAAGAACAGATTTTAAACGGAGAAATAGAACAAAACAGAAATTCCTTAAAGGCAAAACCCTAATCTAAACATACGAGTCATCTAAATGAAAGATATGAAATAAAGACAAGAAAGAGCAGAACAAACAAAGAAAATTTCTCAAAAACAAACCCTAATATAAACATGCAGTCTAACATACTAAAAGAAAAATATGAAGATAGATAATATAAAGAAAAACAGATCTTAAATAGGGAAACAGAAATTTCTAAAAGACAAAATCCTAATCTATCATTCAGTTGCTCATACGACTAACTTATTAAAAGAAACATGCTGAACACACAGAAATAAACAAAAATAACAAAAATAAGCAAGAGAGGGAAGGGGACTTAGCTCGCAGGATTTGACTCCTGAGCTTTCCCCATTTTCCTTTTCCTTTTCTTCTTTTCTTTTTTTTGCAGTTTTCTCTTTTCTTTTTCCTTTATTTTCTTTTCTGGTTTTTTTTCTTTTTCTCACACAAGACCTCAGATTTGAAGTCTTCTGGTTATGGTAAGGTGTTTAGAAGATGGAAAAGGTAAGAACTTTGGGGGTGGTTTGTCTTGAGTCGCCGGAGTTAGGTTTCCGGCGACCTTCTTTTGGATATTCGAGAAGGAAGGGGAAGATTCGAGGGAAAAGGTTCAGATGGGGGAATAGATCTGGGCAAGGGGGTGCTCTGGTGTTGATTTGGTGGTGGTTCTCGTAGTTTTGGTCATCGGCGGTGAACTCCGATGACCGGAGTTTCAAGAAGATGAAAGGGTTTCAGGGTTTCATGGAGTTCTTGTAGAGTTTTGTGATGAAGAAGAAGAGAAGAAGGGTTGAGGGGTTAAGATCTTGGCCAGAGACTGCCGTGGAGATGGACAGTCTCCATGGCCGGCCGGCTTTGAAGAAGATGAAGAAGAAGAGCAGAGAAAGGAGGGGGCGGCTAGGGTTAGAACAAGAGGCAAATGGCCGGTCTCTAAGAGACCATGGCTTTAAATACTGGAGGATAACGATGAGTTCTTGGCCGTTAGATCAATTAAGATCAACGGTCAAGTTTAGCTACCATTAAACGGTGTAGTCTCAATTTAAATGAGAGACTTGCTTTTATCCGTTAGATCTATAGGCTTGGACGGCTGGGATTCAAACTCGAATTTAATTAATTAATTAACTAATAGCTAATGTCTCAGCCGTTGGATTTGAATGGATAAACGACTGAGAGTGCTTTGATTTGGATCAGATGGACCGGCTCTTTTGGGCCAGTGTATTGGGCGCTATTTCTGAATTCTTTTAGCCCAAACTTATTATATTTTGGTATTTTCTTGGTATTTCAATTATTTTTGTGATAATTTTCTTTAGTATTTCATTCTTTCTTTTTGTATTATTTAAATTACAAAATTTCCTACTTTCACTAATTTTTTTGATATTTTTTGGCAATTTTCTACTATTTTTTCCATAATTTTCGCTATTAATGCTATTTTTATTGATTTTTTGTTTTTAACTACTTAATTCAAAATGCATGTATTTAACCTATATTTTTTGATTTTCTAATTTTAATTTCTAATTAATCAATCACACAAATGTATCCAATTCAATCAAAATATGTAATTGCACTCAAAAAATATTATTTATTTTAATTTTGGAATTTAACTGCTTAGTGCAAAAATCACGTGCTCACAGTTGCCCCTCTTTGCTCGGGAACACGAAGAGTTTTAGTGCAAAGACAAGTGAGCAGTAATGAGAGATTTTTGCCCATTGGCATATTCCGTAAGTTTTTGAAAACTTTTTGACCGCACCCTGCTTTAGCGGTTGCCTTCATATCCTGGGCTAAACAAGAATCAGGTCAGTGTAGTTCGGGAAGGTCTGACAGTTTAAAACTACCAGACTTACTGTTGCATTGACACTGTTATGACTTGCCGACCTACTCCTTATTACACCAGGGGGTAAAAATATAAAATGAAGAAGCTATTCTAAGCTATAATTCTACGAATTACAATTGTTCCTATCTAACTTCTTGTCTCTTTATTCTTCTTTGTCTCTTTTTCCTTGATTTTCTGTGCGGCAGTCTTTCTCTTTGTTGATTTTTCTTTTCCTTGCTTCCTTTTTTTTGTGAATTTCGATGGTACTCCTCGCCTTCAAACTGTTACCCGCTCAAAACAAAACAAAACAACAAACTTTTTCTTCTGCCCTAGTGTAGGCTTTTCGTGTTACGGTGTTACTCATGTTAGCTAACACAAACCAAAATTGCAGAAATTAAAATTGTAGAAATGGGCGCCTGAACAGAAATTAAAAATTGGAGAAATGTATTCCCTTGTTATACAGGTGGGCGCCTGAATAGAAATTAAAAAATTGCATAAATGTATTCCCTTGTTATACAGGTGGGTGCCTGAACAAAAATTAAAAATTGCAGAAATGTATTCCCTTGTTATACAAGTATTCCCTTGTTATCCAGGTGGGCGCCTGATGCATGAAATGCGAATATGCGCCTGATGCATGAAATGCGAATGCGAAAAGTATTCCCTTGTTATCCAGGTGGGCGCCTAATGCATGAAATTAAATTTTATAGAAAAATATTCCCTTGTTATTCAGGTGGGTGCCGATGCATGAAATGCGAATGCAGAAAAATATTCCCTCAGTTTGATAACTGGGGTGTGAATTTAAAAGATGATACCTCCTCGCTGTTTTTTGTATTTTCTTGATTGAATGATTTTCATCCATGGATTCCTCCATTTATTGCTGAACTTTCTTTTTATGATTTCTAACTTTCCACATTGGTCACATTCACTTAAAGTGATTAGTGACGATTTGTTCCTGTCTAAATCACAAAAACAAAGTCTTATTAGTTATAAGTTGCTGGCAACTGGCATCTGCCACTCCTGCCTCTTATTGCTTTTCCTCTTTTTGCTTCTCTTCCGTTGTGCGGTCTTTCAGTTGACTATCTTGTGCAAGCTCGTTTTTTTTGTATTTTCTTGTTTTTCACCTTTTTGTTTTCTTTTCTTTTGGATCTGTTTGCCAAACTCATTTATTTCTTTTAACTCTTTTCTCTTCTTTCTTTTCTGATCCAGTGTTATTTCAACTCTTATCGTCGGAAGCTGGTAGTTAGCTTTCAAAGGACAAACAATGAAATGCAAGGAATGAATTTCAAAAAGGTAAGGGTGTTTTGGAGAAGTGATAGGACTTATCTGGGTATGTTGGCTGATTCCGTTGACCATGCCATGTATTTAAACTCCGACCCAATTCGTTCAATCCATTATTCTGACTCCAAATTTCTTACAACCCAAACCGATCCTATTTTTTGTTGCTTTTCTCTTCTTTTTGTTTTCCAGAAATAATCCTTGCAATCGCCTTATGGTGCCATGAAAGGTTTTCACCAATAAGACTCTCTCATTTATTCTCTCTCAACCTCACAATCGCCTTGCAGTGCCGTTAAAGGTTTTCACCGACAAGACTCTCTCATTTTTATTTCTCTCAACCTCACAGTCGCCTCACGGTGCCGGTTAAGGTTTTCACTGACAAGACTCTCTCATTTTTTCATTTTCCATTTTTCTTTTTTGTCTTTTGCTTTTTCTGCATCACCGATGTTGTCCAATGTCCCGTTCTTCCTTTATTCTCATTGTATTTGTTATTTTCTTGAAATTGATTAGAAGGTCTTTCTTTGGACCGCAATGTGGCTTTTGGATGGGTTAAGAAAGAAGGGTATAAAGGCTCAAAATTTACGAGGGTTTAAAAATATTTATAACTCTCGGAATTATAAAACATAACTTCTGCCCCAGTTTCAATATGTGGGGGATTTTGTTTTTTGGATTTCCTTTATTGTGACTGAACCTCGGCGAGGCTGCCTACGTACACTTTCGAGATCAAGTCAGACGTAGTTCAAACTACGTCAATAATCCATTGTTTTGTTTGACTTTTCCCGATTTCTTTGTCTTTTTCTTTTGTTTGCATTTTGCTTTTTCTCCTTTTTTTAATATTATTTGCTACTTTTCTTTTCGTATCATAAGCAATTCCGAGAGAGGGGTATGAAAGAATATATCGAACACGACTCAAAGGGGATATCTATGGATAAAGTGTTTGGATAGAGAATAAAATGCCTTCATCATTTCAATTCTCAAATCACAACAAAATACAATCACACAATTAAAAAAGGAATCATACATAGTATCTTTTGACCGCATCTAAATTGATAGCAGTCTCTACACATTTCCCTTCAATGTCTGTCAAATATAATGCCCCATTAGACAACACCCGTGATACCATAAATGGCCTCTGCCAGTTTGGCGCGAATTTGCCCTTTGCTTCAGCCCAATGTGGTAAGATACGCCTCAATACCAGTTGTCCGACTTCAAACTTTCGAGGACGCACCTTCTTATTATATGCTCTGGCCATTCTTTGTTGATATCGCCCGTGGCAAACCGCTTCCAACCTCTTCTCGTCAATCAGATTTATTTGTTCTAGTCGGGCTTTTACCTATTCCTCGTCATCGATCTCAGCTGCAGCTATGATTCGAAGTGACGGTATCTCGATTTCCATGGGAATAACAGCCTCTGTCCCATACACCAATGAATAGGGTGTGGCACCGATAGAAGTGCGCACTGATGTGTGATAACCCATAAGAGCGAAAGGTAGCTTCTCGTGCCATTGTCTAGACTCTTCCACCATTTTCCTAAGGATCTTCTTTATATTCTTGTTTGCAGCTTCTACTGCCCCATTTTCCTTTGGTCTGTAAGGTGTAGAGTTACGATGCAGGATCTTAAATCTCTAACACGCTTCCGCCATGAGGTGACTGTTCAGATTTGCCCCGTTATTTGTGATAATTACTTTGGGAATTCCAAATCGGCATATAATATTTTCATGCACAAAATCCACCCTGGCTTTCTTCGTCACCGCTTTGAATGTCTTTGCATCCACCCACTTAGTAAAGTAGTCAATCGCGACCAAAATGAATCTATGTCCATTAGAAGCTGCAGGCTCTATTAGTCCGATAACATCCATGCCCCAGGCAACAAATGGCCAGAGTGCAGACATCGTATGCAATTCATAAGGTGGGGAATGGATTAAATCTCCATGTACTTGGCATTGGTGGCATTTCCTCACATACCTGATACGGTCCCGCTCTATGGTGAGCCAATAGTACCCGGCTTTCAAGATCTTATTTGCTAGGACATACCCGCTCATATGAGGTCCGCAAGCTCCAGCGTGCACCTCAGTCATAATCTTATCAGCTTGTTGCACATTCACACATCTCAACAAACCCAAGTCTGGTGTTCTTTTATATATAATTCCTCCACTGAGGAAGAAGCCATTTGCTAATCGTCTTATAGCTCTCTTCTGATCTCCAGTGGCTTGCTCTGGGTATTTTCCTGTCTTCAAGTATTCCTTGATATCGTGATACCACGGTTCCCCGTCTAACTCTCCTTCCACGGCAAAACAGTAAGCATTCTGATCATACACCTGTATTTGACGTGGATCTATATAGGCTTTGTCCGGATGATGTAACATAGAGGATAGTGTGGCCAGGGCATCCGCCACTTCATTATGCATTCTTGGGATATGTTTAAACTCCATGGATAGGAATCTTTGAGACAGTTTATGTAGACAATGCCGATAAGGTATCAATTTCAAATCTCTTGTCTCACATTCTCCCTGAATTTGATGTATCAAAAGATCCGAGTCCCCCATGACCAAAATCTCTTGAACACCCATATCTATTGCCATCCTCAATCCCAATATACATGCCTCATATTCGGTCATATTTGGTACAGAAAAATTGAAGCTGAGCGGTAACGGGATAATGTTGACCCGTTTATGAAATAAGCACTGCTCCAATCCCAACTCCTTTACTGTTGACGGCTCCGTCGAAGTACATCTTCCATCCTGGCTTATCACTTCGTTCTATTTCTTCGACATTCATTGCCCCCTCATCCGAAAAATATGTCTTTAGTGGCTCATACTCATCATCCATTGGATTTTCTACCAAGTGATCTGCAACTGCTTGCGCCTTCATCGCCGTACGTGTTACATAAATGATGTCAAATTCTGTGAGCAGAATCTGCCATTTAGCAAGTCTTTTTGTAGGCATGGGCTTCTGGAATATATATTTCAAAGGATCTAACCGTGATATCGGATATGTAGTGTATGCTGACAAATAATGCTTTAATTTCTAAACTACCCAGGTCAATGCACAATATGTTCTCTCTAACTGAGTATATTTTACCTCGTAAGATGTGAATTTCTTATTAAGGTAATATATAGCCTGTTCTTTCTTGCCCGTCTCATCGTGCTGTCCCAGTACACAGCCAAAAGAATTATCAAGCACTGTCAGATATAAGATCAAAGGTCTTCCCGGCTCTGGAGGAACTAACACCGGAGGATTTGCCAAATATTCCTTGATTTTATCGAAGGCTTCTTGACATTCATCGGTCTATTTCACTGCTGCATCCTTCTTTAACAACTTGAAAATAGGCTCGCATGTTGATGTTAACTGAGCGATGAACCGACTAATATAATTCAGCCTTCCTAGTAAGCTCATTACTTCCTTCTTGTTCTTTGACGGAGGCAAGCTCTGGATGGCTTTTATCTTTGAAGGATCTAGTTCAATGCCTCGCCGACTTACTATAAATCCCAATAGCTTCCCTGAGGGTACTCCAAAAGCGCATTTCGCAGGATTGAGTTTAAGATTGTACCTTCGGAGTCTTTGGAAAAACTTCCTCAAGTCCTTGACATGATCATGTTGCTTCTTGGACTTTATGATGACGTCGTCCACATACACTTCAATTTCTCGATGCATCATATCATGAAACATTGTGGTCATTGCCCTCATATAAGTAGCTCCAACATTCTTTAACCCAAACGGCATCACTCTATAGCAGTATGTTCCCCAAGGCGTGATAAAAGTTGTTTTCTCCGCATCCTCTTCGTCCATTAGGATCTGATGATAACCCGAATAACAATCTACAAAAGAGCCAATTTCATGCTTGGCGCAATTGTCGATTAGTATGTGGATATTCGGCAATGGGAAGTCATCCTTTGGACTGGCCTTGTTGAGGTCTCTGTAATCAACACACACCCTGGTTTTTCCATCTTTCTTTGGAACTGGCACAACATTTGCTAACCAGGTAGGGTACTTAGTAACTTGTATGACCTTTGCCTCAAACTGCTTATTCACCTCTTCTTTTATCTTCACACTGATGTCCGTTTTGAACTTTCTCAGCTTTTGCTTTACCGGCCGGCATTCAGGGATAAATAGGCAACTTATGTACCACCAAATCGGTGCTAAGTCCGGGCATGTCATCATAGGACCAGGCAAAGATGTCCTTGAATTCGTGCAGCAACTTTATTAACTCTTCCCTGAGGGAGGCTTCTAAGTGTACACTGATTTTTGTCTCCCGAACATTATCCTCACTCCCCAAATTGATAGATTCTGTCTCATTTAAGTTCGGTTTGGGTTTTTCCTCATATTGATTCAAGTCTTTACTTATTTCCTCCAGTATTTCCTCATCCTCATATTCTATTTCACTCTTATTCTCAATTTCTTGTATAATAATTCGATTGTCAGAATTGGGCCGGGAATCCTTCATGCATGACATATCATCAGAATCAGCGCATATTGAACTGTACAAAAGGAAGAAAAGGAAAAAATAAATAAAAATAAGGCGAAAATGAAGAAAGAAGAAAAAACTGCATTTCATTGATATTTTTCAAAAGATGAACAAAGACTGCGTACATTTGATTTCAATGGGGGTGGGGACTACAAAAATAAAATTGCTTTTAGGAAATGATGATATATTTTGAAAGCTAACTACCAAGACTCCCTCCTGATTGGAAAAGGAGTGGCTTCCCAATTATTGAGTGCAACACTAGACACCACAAACTGAATATCCATCTTGGTGGTACCCTCGCCCATCTCCACCATATTCACATCCCCAAATAACATTTCAAACCTCGCAAGGAGTTCCGCGTCTGGTCTTATCTCAGCACACCTTGGTACAGCAGTCATTAGATGTCGTTGTGTACTAGGCTTGGTGAAGGTGTCGGACAATTTTGGGACTGGTTTCGGGAGGGTCCAACTTTTCTTTTTGGTTCTTTTGGCTTTCTGGATGTCGGTGTGGGTAGGTTTGAAGCCCAAGCCAAAGGTGTCATTGTTTACCGATAGATGGACAAGTTGAGTTATTCCCTGTAAGGCTATTCCTTGACCTTTTCCCGGTGTAAATCCATTCTTGATCATCTCTTTGGCTACCATCACTGCGGTAGATGCCACTGTAGGGATTGGAAAGCTCTCTCATTCTGCTATCTTGCTCACTACCACAATGTCTGTCACCTGATACACCCAGGGACCCTTGTCTCCATCTGCTTCCTCGAAAGGCATTATGGTATTGCAAGCGTCTTCCTTTCCGTGTACTGTAATTTCTTGATGTTCCCATTCGAACTTTACCATTTGGTGTAAGGATGATGGTATGGCCTTAGCCGCATGGATCCATGGCCGACCCAGCAATAGATTATAGGACACAGTGACGTGTAACACCTGAAATTCCATGGTAAAGTCTACCGGCCCAATGGTGACCTCCAACACAATATCTCCCAAGGTATTTTTGCTTCCTCCGTCAAACCCTCGAACACTCACACTATTCCGCCGGATTCTGTCAGGATTAATCTTCAATTTTCCGAGAGTCGAGAGTGGACAAATGTTTGCACTCGACCCATTGTCTATTAAAACCCGAGTAACTACATCTCATATAGAGACCATGTCTATGGGGTTCTGCTCTTCTGCATTTCTATAGAGACCATGTATATAGTTTTCTGCACTTTTGCATCTCATATAAAGACCATGTCTATAGGTTTCTGCATTTTTGCATTTCTATTGAGACCATGTCTATAGGTTTTTGCACTTTTGCATTATATAGAGACCATGTCTATAAGTCATTTCTGAAATGCTGCATACTCATACAGATAATATGCCTATAGGACTTCCTCAATTTTGCAGCTGCTTCTGTCACTAGGCAAACCTATTTATAGGTGTAAATATCTCACAGCATTTTAGATATCATGCCAATAGTACTTCTGCATTGTTGTTTCAATTGTAAAAATATTTTAAAGTCAGTAACGCATAGAAGCATGCCTATAGGAACTATCAACTAAATCTGAATTATCCATTCACTTATAAGTCTAAAATTAGTAAAAACAATAACAACTGCAGAATTTATATTCCTATAATTGACAATTCCTTTCCCCTAAAATCAGTATACTTATTTTCTGAAACTAATAGATATCATGCCTATAGGTTTTCGTTTAACACTTAGGCAAACCGTAAGGTAACTTGTAAATTGAACTAGATTCTATTAACTACAACCAGCAGCCATGCCTGATTTGGGCTTCTTATCCGAAATATGTAATAGATCAGTTTTCCATAACTTTTAAGTTTAATCAGACCCTAATCAGTACGTGTAAGACATGTTAAACTATATGCTTTCTTTTAAGGAGGTTTGTTTGAGCCTTTCTATCTGTTATGTGTTTCTCCCCCATATTTGTTACATATGTGTTTTGATTGTCGCCTTAGAATTTTATCCTTTAAAACTATAAACCTCACATCCCTTCCCTTTAGGATTAGTAGTCCCAAATACCTCTAGGGCTAATGGGATTGGGGCGGGTAATATCATGCAATAAGAAAATGAGACTATTCCGCACTTTACTACCTTAACCGGGGTGGGAAAAGGTATATATGGATATGATGACCATGCAATAACACCACGTATATAAATGGTTACTAGGTATTGTGTGGGGTGATTCATATTATTTATAAACCTAGGACCCCCTCCCTCTACTTGTTTATTTTATTCAGAATTTCAAAACTACTTTTTCTCAAATTCAGCTTCTTTAACTGCTTTTAACTTCAATTACTTGCATTAATTATGTGAAACTTTTCCCTTTTTAACTCATTTATTCAGAAGTTCAAAATCGGATTTTTCTCAAATTTCAGCTTCTTTAGCTTCGTTTAACTTCAAAAATTCCTTACAAAAATTATGTGAAACCCCCCTCGTATTTGAAATCCTTGTTTGTCTACTTGTTGTTTTCACTTAAAGTCACAATTTGTCGGCTAGAGAGCGGGGCTATCCTTCTTCTGGGAGACAAAGTCATCCCTTCTACTTTATAGTATGCCGGGAACCACACTAGTGTATCTTGAGGGGTGCCTAACACCTTCCCCTTGGGATAATTTCAAGCTCTTACCCAATCGCTTGGTTTCTAAATCAAAGTTTCTCTTAGTGTCCTAATGCTTTTAATCATTAGGTGGAGACTCTTTAATTCAAACTCAATTCCCAAAAGGAAATGAGTTATCCTCCCAAATGTCATAAACCCGATTTTGCAAGAAAAAGGGGACATCGACAAGAACATTTCAAGAATTCGTCAAAAAACCTTAAGATTTATCCCATTATAAGTCCGAAGATCACCCATTTATTGTACGGCCTAAAGGTTTGTTCTTCTTCGAGTACGAGTCCGTGCTCGCTCGATCATTGACTTCATCTTCGCCTCCTTCACTCTTGGAGTCAGTAGCAGAATCCTCATCATCATTGGAGAGCAAAAGGGCAACCTTGTCCTCCAAATTTTTTGCCTTATTCAATATCAGTTGAGAGGTCAAAGCCACGAGCGTGTACCTCCTCAAGAGTTTGTCTTTGGGATTGGCGCTTGGCATGGGAGAGCACATGGCAATATAACTTTAGTAGCAGTGGAGATCTCCTTTGCCTGAATGTTAGCAGCTTCGGCGTTACCTCGATACGAGGACACAAATGCATCTGCCTTAGATTTGGCCTTCGCAAGTTTAATGGCTGATTTAGCTTCAAGCTCCCCGATCTTGTGGCTCCAGGCCAAGCTTTCCCCTTTTTGTCACGACCCGAATTTCTTACCCTCGGGAGTCGTGATGGCGCCTACTAATGTGAGCTAGGCAAGCCAAACCTTTAGTTAAATTACTTAATTAACCAACTATTTCGTTCTTTAACAGTTATAAAGTGAATACATGATAACAACGGAAATTTAAATTCAAGCAGAAGACATCGATACAAATATATGAAAACTATACCTAATATAAAAACCTTATCCTTAACCACCCCAAATCCGGTTTCATAGTGTCACAGACGGTCTATGATTTACTACATACAGTTCTAAAGAAATAATAATGCACTATTCAAAAATATAAGGGAAATAAAATAGGAATAGTAGGTAGAAGATGACGCTAAGGCCAGCGGACGCCTGCAGGACTACCTCGAGTCGCCTGATGAGCAAGAATCAGCAATCCCATTGCAGCCCAAAGTCTTCAACACTGGGTTATACACAAAAGAGTGTAGAGTGTAGTATCAGCCCAACCGACCCTATCTGCTGGTAAATGTCTAGCCAAACCTCGGTGAAGTACTGACGAGGCTAGGACCAGAACACCAAATAAACCTGTGCTGTTGTATAAAGTAGAAATAAACAAATAAATATGGGAGGGGGAAACACGCTTCGGGAAATAACAAATAAAACATAATCTCAAGAGAATTATCAGGAAATGAAAATTCAACTTCTAACAAGGATAATGAAAACAAAGGAAGATTTCACTCTCGGTTCACAACTCGTTGCAGGAGTGCAACCCGATCCCATTTCTCATATGTTGTGGTAGGCGTACCGCCCGCTTCCATTTTATTATATCTTGTGGTAGGCTTACCACCCGCTCCAATTTCATATATTAACAGTTCTTCCAAATGAAATTACTCCAACAAACGCAACAACTAATACGAATTCATAAGATAAAAAAAGTACACAATAATTATGATTCACTGAGGAAAATATATAATGACAAGTAGCAATCAATTATGGCCTTTAAGGAGAAAATAGGAAATTTAATATTTAATATGCTAAATGTCAAGTAGCAGTTATGTCACATAAGCATGTAGCCATTATAGCATAATTCAAGGCATAATGTTGCACAAGGATACCTTGATCCAATAATAACAAGTAACACAATAAAGAAAAATGATAACATAAAGAATCACAGTAATAGTGGAATAAGACAAGTAATGAACCTGAAATGATAACAACGAGAAACCATAACAAACGACAATAAGTACACGGTATCACCCTTCGTTCTTTAACCCTCTATGGCCAAAAGAATACACGACATCACCCTTCGTTCTTTACACTCTTCCCCACCCAAGCAACAGTTACAAAGCAATTAGGGCTAGGGAATCAATGACATCAGCATAAAGTCAAGTAACAATAGAAAATCAGTAAATAAACGTAAAGAACACGATAACTCAATTATCAGCAAGAATCAGGGAAATCAAGGACAAGTGCACGTCATCACCCTTCGTGCTTTTACTCTCGCCCTTACCATAAGAATCATTATAATAGGCACGAAATGGTACATCGTGCGGCACGGCATAACCCTTCATGATTTAAATTCTTTCCACACCATGAAATCAATATAATAGGCACGGAATGGTACATCGTGCTGCACGGCATAACCCTTCGTGATTTACACTCTTTTTTCACGAAACAAACAATGCACGACATCACCCTTCGTGCTTTATCACTCTTCCTCACCCAAACAACAATCGCAACAATGGGGCGAGGGAATAAACAAGAACATAATAGGAACCCTAGCAAGGGAGCAACAATTAAACAATTAAATCCCCGCAAGGGAACAACACTAACAATATCAACATCCCGGTAAGGGAGATAACCAAATAAGCAATAATATTCCGGCAAGGGAACAATTTAATACCTATTTCTCTTTTTTATTTCATAACTCGGTTCACCACTTGAGCCAATATTCCAAAGGGTTCAATAAACTCACTTACTTTCATAAATTCGTAATATATCTTGGGCCATTTCTCCACGATGTTCAAAAGTCACAATTATGTCCTTAACTTTTCACAACAAATATAAATCACTTCTAAAGCATATATTTTTCAACGAAATCATGAAAATCACATTGTAACACCCACGATCATCCTAGACACCAACGTATAGAAACTCGTCACCATGCCCATACATCGTACTCAACAATAATCACATAGAAAATAGCACCCGACTCCTAATCCTTCAAGCTAAGGTTAGACCAAACACTTACCTCGAACTTCCATGGCCAACTCAAGCCTCAAAACCCGCTTTTCCTTTAAAATTTGGCTCCAACACTATCGAATCTATACATAATCAACTTAATAACATCAATAAACACTAAATAATCCAATTTCAAATGCTTAATTCTGGCTTTCTAATCGTTCTTTCCAAAAACCCAAAAATCGACTATGGGCCCGCCCTGTTAAAACATGAGGTTCAGACCAAAATTAAATCTCCCATTCACCCACGAGTCTAAATATATAATTATTTCCATAATTTGACCCTAAAACGAGGTCTAAATCACCATTAGTTAAAAAGCCATAGTTCTACCCAAATCCCTAATTTTCTACCCTTAATAACGTATTTTGGGCTTAGAATTCTAGTGGGTGTAGATGGAAAATGAAGAAACCTAGTTAAATAATACTTACCCAAGAAGCTTTGGTAAAGAAGTGCTTCAAAAATTGCCTAGGAGCTTTGGAGAAGAATGGGTTTGTGAAAATTTTATGAAATTCTGTAATGGGTTCTATTTTTGGTCATTTAAAATCACTGGGCGAAATTTCCCTTAGAGTTCACGACAGGCTCATCGCGTTCGTGATAGGCTCATCGCGTTCGTGATGAGTCAGGCTTGAAGACCTTCGTGTTCGCATCCAAAGGACCGCATTCGCATAGTATACGTTCGCACAACGTTCGTGAAGGTTAACCCCCCAATTCCTCGTATTCGCAGCCTGTGCTACACGTTCACGTAGAAGGAATTTCCTTCATCAAAATTTAATGCATCGCGTTCACGAGGGTTCTCCCGCGAACGCGAAGAAGGAAACTTCAGAAACCCAACAGTTGAAAACCTACAATTTTTCTTAAACTCAAAACATCCCAAAAAATATCCGAAACACACCTGAGCCATTGGGGCTCCTAACCAAACACACGTACTAACTCAATAACATCATACGAACTTATCCGTGCAATCCAAATGCCAAAGTTACCTAAAAACAATGAATAAAACCTCAAAAGCAAGAACTTTTCTCAGATTTCATCAAGTATCAAATTTAGCAATTCAAGTCCGAATCACGTAAAACGACGTCCGTTTAAACCAAATTTTACAGGAATGACTTAAACCTTATATAAGACTTATACCAAGCCTCGGAACCAAAATACGGGCTCGATACCATCGCTTTCGAAATTAGATTTCATTTCATATTTTCTTAAACAACTTCACTTAAAAATTCATTTCTCAGGCTTGGGACCTCGAAATTCGATTTCGGGCATGCGCTAAGTCCCATATTTTCCTACGGACCCTCCGGGTCCCTCAGACCATGGGTCCGGATCCGTTTACCCCAAATGTTGATCGAAATAAAAGTTTCTCATTTTATAATCTAAACTTAGCATTTTTTCATAGATTTTCATATTTAAACTTTTCGGCTATGCGTCTGGACTCTGCATGCAAATCGAGATGATAATAGATGATGTTTTCAAGGCCTCAGTGTCACGACCCCAAAACCCGGTCGTGATGGCGCCCAGCATATTGCTAGGCCAGCCCGACCAACCATTTATAATACAGAGCTATCAGCTCACACTTTACTCTTTTAAAGCATAAACAATGATAGTATAATGAAATAACATCCAACACATCGGGATTAGATATCCCAAAACCAGTATAAACCTCCCACCGAATCAGGAGTCATAAGTCATGAGCCTCTACGAGTATATATAGCTGTAATAGTGTGCACAACTGTCTACAAGTGTAGAATAGACTAAGAAAGT
The DNA here is from genome assembly GCA_032618575.1 of Nicotiana noctiflora. Taxonomy (NCBI): domain Eukaryota; kingdom Viridiplantae; phylum Streptophyta; class Magnoliopsida; order Solanales; family Solanaceae; genus Nicotiana; species Nicotiana noctiflora. The sequence continues at coordinate 193,638 of JASVEL010001224.1, read as the reverse complement.
AAAGATAGACTGGAGAGTCAGGTCCTGCGGACGCTAGCAGCTACCTTGACCGTCCAAGTGAAGCTCTCCGAGCAGATGTAGGCTCAACTCTGCTGTGATGTACTTGGATCTGCACACAAGGTACACGGAGTAATGTGAGTACTTCCAACTCAGTAGTAATAAGCAAGGGTAAGACAACGAAGGTAAGAAAACCCATTATAATACTAAGCAAGTCTATACAACAATATCTTGTATCAGTTATCAACATGAGCAGTATCAGAACCAGCAATATCAGCTAACAGAATAACAAGTGTAGCTAAATGCAATGCAATGCATGAATATGACCGCTACGGCGCGTAGCCCGATCCATTTGGGTACCCGTGCTCACTGTGGGGGTTCAGACCGGAGGGGCTCCTACAGCCCAAGCACAATATCATGATATGCTGTGGCGCGCGGCCCGATCCACTACTAGTCAGCTATAATGTAATGCAAGCCTCACATGCATAGAAATAGTATTTTAAATCTCTTTTTATCATTTTCAGTAGAAAACAGTGTTTCAGAAATTCCAGAGTTTGGAAAACCATTTTAGACAGTAATAACTCAGGACTGGTATCAAAATAGCATGCCAATATCATAGAAACAATAGCAACAATCCTCGCGGGATCCCAATAACTGGTTCATTGCCCAAAGATATCCACAACCATCCAAGTAGGAGGTTCACCGGCTCAACAATAGCCAACAACACAGTATAGTATTATCAGGTCGGACTAAGCCATAGTCTCCAATCACATTCGACCCCGCACTCATAGGAGAGTACGTGTCTTGCCTCAATACAGCATCACATAGTGATATACCGGGGTTTCGAACTCGCTGGTCATCACCCACACCCATTACTCACCACGACTCGTCTCAAAGACTAGTCCGCAATGCCCTTGCCACGAGAATCGGACTCCACGGGTACAGAATCTGGTCAAAATCAATAGAAATGCATCAAAATAGGCTAAAGGGACATCACTCAATCGAAACAACTCGAATTACACCAAAAACCACAAAGTTGCCAAAACCCGACGTATCAAATTTAGCAATTCAAGTCTGAATCACGTCAAATGACGTCCGCTTTAACCAAATTTTATAGGAATAACTTGAACCGTATGTAAGACATGTATCGGGCGTCAGAACCAAAATACAGCCCGATACCATTTCTTTTTAATCTAATTTCATTTCAGATTTTCATAAACTATATCAGAAAATAGTTTCACTTAAAAATCACTTCTCGGGCTTGAGACCTTAGAATTCGATTTCGGGCATACACCCAAGTCCCATATTTTCCTACAGACCTCTAGGATAGTCGGATCATGGATCCGATTCCATTTACCCAAAATGTTGACCTAAGTCAAATTTGCTTATTTTATAATCAAATCTTAGCAGTTTTCACAAATTTTCATGTTTAAGCTTTCCGGCTATGCGCCTGGACTGCGCATGCAAATCGATGTGATAATAAAAGAGGTTTTCAAGCCCTCGGAGACACAAAATTTAATTTAGAACAAGTGATGACCTTTTGGGTCATCACACCTTTGCATTTTGCAGCTGGCGTTCGATCGAAGTTATCTGGTCCCGAAGTGTATCTTTCTCCGAGGCGAGACAATCCATGTGTTGCTTCCACCCCATGGTCTCGGCCACTTTCACCTTGAGCTCTTCTGGAAGCTGTTCTACCAGCTCGCCCTTCTGTTGTGCTTGCAAAGTTAGTTAATCGATAAATAGAATGAATACATAACATACCCTAAAAGGCTACATTACCTTTTTAATGAGCTTAACTGTTCTTGACGATCCTTCGCCAATTCATCTCGGAGATCCTTGACCTCCTCCTCTTTCTATACATAGAGGCATTTAAGGTTGTCGCTCTCTTCCACCAGCTTCTTGAGTTCAGTTTCGCATTTGGCAAGCTCGACTCGAGATTTGGAAAATGTTTGTCGATGAAGTACCACGACCTTCTCACGAAGAAAAGAGGCCAGACTTAGGAAAACAAGAATAAAACTCGAGGGTAAGTATGAAGACTAAAACTTACTTGTTTGAGGACCTTTGAGCTTCATCAAAGATAATTAATGCATCAGGGTCGGGACCATCTTCGACCCCAGCAAGACACTCCTAGAAAATTTCACTCCCTTCATTAGTCGTTCCCACATCAGAAGTCCTCATAGCCTGGCGATCTCGGAATCGCACTTCAGAGAACACAGGGACCGGTGTCAATTCATCTACATTAATTATCCCAAGTGATTCACTTGGGACATTGTCTTCTCTTTGGAGGGCCTCAGAACTAGGCTCATCGGACTCTCCCATCAAATGTCCTCCAGGAGGGGATGAACTATTGCCACCAGATGGCTCGGGGACTTTGCTCAAACTTCCCTCTGAAATTTCTTCACTTCAAGAGTGAACCGCATCAACCATCACTGCTTCAGTGGATTGAGAAGCCTCAATGCTTTCTTTTTTTCGAGCTGCCAACAGGTAGTCGTCATCTTCTCCCTCCTCATCATCACGAAGATGTTGGACCGCTTCTACATATAGGGTCGGGGGATCGGCCCTAGGATTTCGAGCCATAATATTTTTAGGCTTTGGGGAACTCGCATGCAAAGATGTTTTCCTTTTCTTCTCCTTGGTCGGCTTTGGGATTTCTTCTTCATCGGGCGGGGCAGCCGCAAGGAAACAACATCTCCTATGCAAGACTATAGTTAGTATTTCACTGAGAAACACATATATATGAACAATGGAACTCACCATGATTTTTACCTTCCCACCGACCCTTGGCCAAATCATGCCAACTGCGTTCTGCATATGAAGAAGTGGAGGCCAGTTATCGGACCCAATCTGCAAGGTCCGAAATCATATCGGGGATCCAAAGGGTAGCTGCATCATTAAAAGGGAATTAAATCGAGGAACAATAAAGAAAGCATGATATTGATCATCGTTAAGCTTGTACTTACATTTCATGTTCTACTCCTCGAGGAATGGCATTATCTCGACAGGGATCACATCGGAAGTCCTGATTCGGACAAAATGGATCATCTACCCTCGATCTATGTCCTCATCGATGCTGGAAAATAGCGACTTTGAGGATTGATGTTGGAGATTTCAAACCGTCTTGATAGAGGCTAGAGCTGTATAGCTTGATCAAATGGTCAAGTGTAAAAGGTAACCCCCATTCGACCTTGCCCAAGAAGAACCTGAGTAATTTGATGATACGCCAGAAAGAAGGGTAGATCTAGCCAAGGGTCACTTGTACTGGTGACAGAAATCGAGGATAACTAGATCCACAGAACCCGTCACCAGATCTGCGAGACCTAGTGTGAAAGGAGAAGTATACACACTTAGGTATCATTTCACATGAGTAGTGATACCCTCATCTAGGGAAGGAATCACCACTTCTTTATTCTACCAACAACAGTCCTTTTTCACCTGCTTGATTTCATCTTTAGTTATCAGGTAGAGGAATTGAGACATGGGCTTCCATTGACCCAGGATCGATGTAGGCGTATCGACCTTGAAATCAGAAGATAACTCGCATGGCTCGGGAATGCATTCTTAAATACGAGGTGGTGCCACCGTTCTGCCACCAGCTGGACGTGATGATGAGGCTTTTTCTTTCTGAGGAACATCTCTAGATGGCCATTATTGTTGTTGAGAAGTGCGAAAGAAAAGAAGGAGATGATGCTGTAGCAAGAACAAATTCACGAAAAGGTAAACTAAGAGAAGATGAAGAAGCTAGTGAGGTTTTGAGAAAGATTTGAGAAGTAAAGATTGTAATGTTGTGAAATTGAGCTATTTATAGCAGTCACATTAACGGTTTGAGGAAGCTAATGGTCGACCGTCATTCACCTTCACATTAGTGTCCTTGGGAACTATGCAGAAGCGACCTTTCAATCACTTCAGTCGCTGACATCACCGGATCGACATCATGATCGGGGTATCAGAGCGTCGAGGATCAAGTCGTTTCTTATCATTTTACTCTAATAAATGCTGGGACTATCTTTATATGGACGAAATCAGGTATGTCCGATTTTACTGGCTCAAATGGTCACTTCAAGCCCGAGTTCAGGAAGGGTCGAGCCCAATGGACCAAGTTCGAGCCTGATGACAGAATGCAAGGCTCGAGGATCGAAGTACATGATGGGCACCAAAGCCGAGTATGACCAACCCCGAGATGATACTGTTATGGGTTTGTATCAGAATGAGCAAGATCCTTTCCACGTCCCTAAGATCATGACGTAAATTTTGGAATTGATTTGTACGAGTTAGTACTAATTTGTACTAGGCGATTAGGCAGTTGTTCCAATAAGATTCATTACTATAAATAGAAATATATTTTATTTAGGTTTCCCCTATTATATAAGGGTATTGTTCTTGACCTACCTCCAGGACACCTTAGCTCGAGGTCGAGACTGACTTGCACACTGGTTTGATTTTACTTACTTCTTTCATTTATACGTTGGATTTCTTGGTTATTAATTAGTATTGAAATAAATTATATATCTTTAAAATCATAAACAAGTTTAATTATTATTCGTATTTTTCGAGGTAAACAAGTGTATCACGGTAGAAAACGGTACGAAATACGGGATTCGGTAGGTGAAAGGTTGTCCTAGCATGCAGGCTACTATGCTAATTGTAGCGTGGTAGCGCTATACTTTTGATTGATGTCTGAAATCCACTCAACCATTACTCGATTATAGATGGTTGGACCCTCCGAAGCATAGCTGCACACTCACACGATTTTGGCTGAAAGTGACACGATAATGCAAAAAGAAAAAAAAAACAGACTAAAGTTAGTTTTTTTAATCAATTGTAGGTAACTTTTTATACTTAATATAAATTTATAACCTACAACAGACGTGAATTAATTAATTATAGCCGGTAATTATATTGGAACGTTTAAAAATCTTTTACTCAATTAAGTAGAAATTTAAATCATAAACTAGAATAAGTATACAGATAGTGTAATAAATTTATTTATGATTTGTATTGCTTAACCAACAGCAACATTAAGGGTGTGTTTGGTATGAAGGAAAATGTTTTCCTTGGGAAAATATTTTCCTGGAAAATGAATGATTTTGGCACTTATTTTCTCATGTTTAGTTAGTGAGTGGAAAATATTTTCCAGAAAATATTTTCTAGAGTTTGGTTAGAGAGTAAGAAAATGTTTTCTTAGGAAAATAAATTTTTATGTTACTCTCCTCACCTCCCATCCTCCCCCAATTTCCATGTGTTATGTGCTAATTCCCCTCCCCCCCCACCCACAAACAATTATATTTTTCTTCAAAAATTCATTTATTCTTTTAAAAAATTCACATAAACTTTAAAAACTAATATGTTGATTTATTTTTTCACGCAAGAACGTTAAAATTTGAGGTCCATAACTAAAAAAATGCTTTTTTCTTATTGAAACAAAATGAAAGTACTCTTTCTATAATGTACAACACAAAAAATATTCATTTTGTTAGTCAATTGAAATTTGAAATTTCAAAAAAAAAATTGAGGTAAAAAAAATATTTTTTTTGTGGGGGGTGGAGTGGGGGCTGGGTGGTGCAGAAAAATAAAAAGAAGAAATAATTGCAAAAATAAATTGAGGTAAAAAAATAATTTTTGGGGAGAGGGGGTAGGGGTAGGGTGGGGGCCGGGTGGTGTAGAAAAATAAAAAAATAGAAATTTAAAATTACCAAAAAAAAAAAAAAATTAAGGTAAAAAAAATATATTTTTTTCGGGGAGGGGTAGGGATGGAAGCTGCGTGATGCACAAAAATGAAAAACCATAAATTTAAAATTGTAAAAAAAAAAAATAAAAAAATAAAATAAATATATATATATATATATATATATATATATATATATATATATATATATATATATATATATATATATATATAAGGTAAAAATAATAAAAATGGTAATAATTTATTTCTATACTTAGTGTGTCTCAAAAATTTTAAAAAATTTGAGAAGTATTACAATGTAAATCCGCCTTTGGGGATATTGAGATAAGTTACGCTGGGATTATTGTTTATTCATTGTTTGGTATGTTGTTTAAGAATGACAATTGCATAATTTCTAAGAAGAGGAAAATGAAATGATAAAGAAAATATTTTCCAAAACATTTAAGCCAACCAAACATGGGAAAATTGGAAAACATTTTCTGGAAAATGTTTTCCTTCATACCAAACACACCCTAACTGGCTTTGATTTTAATTTCTTAACTTGAAACATTATTGTGCTATGTTTTTAGTAATTTAATTCTGTTAAAATTTTTAAGGCGTTACTGGACATGAATTAGACTCCCTTAATATTTTGGTCTTTAACTCTTTTATTTCTTGATCAACTATTTTTCAAAGTTTTATTTGAAAGCTTAACCAAAAGCTCAGAAATGGAATTTGAACCCCGAAAGGGTGGGTGGAAAAGGAAGGCATATCATATCATGCAACGTATAATTTCCAAGCTGAATAGCGAAACAATCTTACGAAGGAAAAGGTAGGAAAGGCGAGGACAATACATTTGTTTTATGTATAAATCAAGTGTTTAGCCGCAAAAATATATGATTCGAAAATTGCATTTTTTTGTTTTACGACAAGGAAGCAAATATTAATTTAAATTCTAAAGCAATTTAGACCACATATTTACATAATCAAGTTAGTACAGGAAATTAATCTATCCAATCTACAACTTCTGAAGTAACCATTTCCCAAATGCTCTGACCACGCGTGGATTAGCTTAAAAGGAATGGCGAGGAGTCGACTAAGCCATGGTTGTATTCATAAGACGTTATAACAATGAGTATCTCGGCTGTTGTCGTGATCGAACTATCTAAAAGATCGTATGAAGAGGCATATTTTATGACATTTAAGGGGGACGATTCAATGCACAAATAAACAGATTAAGATCCCCTGGTTAAGAACCGTTGGATAAAAGGATATAATTGCTATATAAATAAGAGGGAGAGAAGAAGAAAAGGGGAACTTGCTCCTACATAGAGAAAGGGATAGAAAAATCAGAAAATGCGATAAGAGGAAAACACGAAGAGTTACAGATCTGGGCGACAAATCTTTGTAATCATTTTTGTTGAGGCAAAAAAGATAGATCGTACAACTATCAATGACTTCCCTTCTTTTCCTCCTTTATTTTTATGTATTGCGGGACAATACATGACGAATGTAAGCATATTATTTATACTTGGTATCTTCTATAAATATCAAAAAGTCATGAGCTTGACTATATCTTATTCTTCTACTCAATATGATTTGATGATTAATCTAGAGTTAATTATTTTTGGCTAAGATTTATCCTCTATATTCTTATTAATTAGTTTAACAAAAAGCTTAATACTTTTTGGTCAAATAATTTGGCGCCGTTTGTGGAGATTTCTAAGCCAAAATTTTAATTTCCTCAATATATAAAACTAGCCAATGTATAACTTCCCAGCTGCTATGGCCTCACCATCTTAGTATAAACACTAACTTAAATAAGTAATAGATAAGCTCTTGAGACAACCATACCAATCTCGATCAGATCTATACATAAAATCGAAATTAGGTCTGATGTCTAAGCAAAACCCATGCCTCACCTGCAATAATAGAATACTCACAATGGATTACAACCACTACACACTTAGCACATCCACAATCCTGCTTGTTGTATTTACTTTAAATACCGACCTTTGTCCACACCTCTAGGGAAAGGATGATAGCATGTTGTGTGATTCTTTGAAATGACAGATGTGTCTTGCCTTATTTTCATACCCGTACGCATTACGTAATTTATGCACATATATAATATGTTTCTCTTATTGTTTGCACATATCGTACGGGATCGGACTGGGACTCAGTTTCGAGATCCCCACCAGCAAAGTAGGTTCGCCCACGAGAAGCCTTAACACGACTAACGTCGAAGCTGAACACAACTATCAAACATTTTACGCCATTCGAGCACGAAACGAAGCTAGCAGCCCTACAATACCACTCCCCCTTTGTCGACTTGCTAGGCCAATGTAACAAACAATTTCGTCTGTATCTAACTTGTCATTTTTCCCTTTGTACTCAAACACAAGGAATACGAGCATTCTCGCAGGTATGCGAACAAGGAACGAACACCACCGAATACACCAAGCAAACTCTACACCACATCGTACTACAATAACAGACAAACGGCTCAAAACAAGCTGGTATTATTAAGAAAATCTCCATGAGCTAGGATTAAGCGGTTAGCCCGTGGAACGTACAGCCTCTCCGATGCAAGCAGAACTTGAACTCGAAAAGCTTGCATGTATATATGCCATGACAATATTACACCAACTCACCTGACTAAACATTGAGAATTACATTCAGACTTCGCTTAGTCCTAGGACACCCAGAAGCCCAAGCAATAACTTCGTCGCTCACCCTGACCACGACCTCTCTAGGTTGAGCAAAGAAAAGATTAGGTAAACTCGGACTTCACCGACATATAGACACAGTGCAATCACATGTAGCATTCTCCAACAAAAACAAAATTAAGCAAATCGAGGCTCATCATGACGCGCAACACTCTCCCATGAAAAGAAATTAAATAGATTGGGACTCGCTCCAATGCGCACAAATAATACAACAATGAATGATGTTCTTAAATGAAAGTAACGCAACAAGAAAACCCACTCCATCTTCTAGAAAATGGGTTACAATTCGACCCTGCTCGAATTAACACCCGTACGACCACACGCCTTCACTAAATGGGCTACATTTCGACCTTGCTTGAATTAACACCTGTACGGCCGAAGGCCTTCACCAAACAGGTTACAATTTGACCTCACTTTAATTAATACCCGTACGGCCACATACCTTCACCAAACAGGTTACAATTCAACCTCACTCGAATTAACACCCGTGTGGCCACATGACTTCACCAGATGGGTTACGATTTTAACTCGCTCGAATTAACACCTTATGGCCATCAGTCATTGCCAAACGGCTTACAGTTTGACCTCGCTCAAATTAACACCCTTATGGCCATCATCCATTTCCAAACAGGTTACAATTTGACCTCGTTCGAAATAACACCCTTACAACCATAGGCCATCTACAAACGGGTTACAGCTTGACCTCGCTCGAATTAACACCCTTACGTCCACCGGCCATCGCCAAATGGGTTATAGTTCGACCTCGCTTGAATTAACACCCTTACGACCATCGGCCATTGCAAACATGTTACAGTTCTACCTCGCTCGACTTAACACCCCTACAACCATCAGTTATAGACCATCGCCAAACAAGTTACAATTCAACCTTGCTCAAATTCATACCCGTGCGACCGTCAGCTATCACCAAGTAAAAGTGAATATTCATGGACCCAAATCAAATCAAGGTTCGAACTCATAACGGGTCATAGTTTGACCTCATACGATCCCGTCTCCCGCCATCACTAAACCCATGACGTGAAAAGGGACTCCACCCAAATTGATATGTAAATTTGACCTCACTTGAATATGCAAGTCAAAACTGATTTCGCCCAAGTTGGACAGTCTTTCGACCTCGTTCGAGCATACAAATCAAGCTTGATTTCGCCCAAGCTAGCAAATCAGAAGTCAACCTCGCCCAAACTTACAGATCCAAAGTAACTTCATCCAAACTCACACAACAAAATCTGACTTCGCTCGGATCAAGCGAGCTAGATTCATCCTCATTCGAACTCCCAATTAAACTCATAAATAAAGACGATCAGGAGAAAGAAAGTTGAGAGGTATGCAAACAAAGGCAAAGTAACTATTTTATTCAAATGTACGTGTGAAACTGCCACGCCTTACAAAAGGCCAAAAATAGTCCTCCAAAAAAAAGATGAAAGTAAACAACAACGAAAAACTATGTACAAAGCTGCAACAAAGCTTCACTAGGCGTCATCTCAATCGCCATTTTCCCCATCATTCTCAACCTCAATCTCAATGTCCATACCAACCTCAGTGTCGCATGGTCATAACCGCAGGCAGTACGAGCCTCGAGTGCCTTTGCCCGAGCATCTTCAAAGGCAGCCTGAGAAATGGCCCCCGCCTCCCACAAAACCTTGTTTATATCTCGTTGGGCTTAACATGGACCTATAACTTATACAAACGGCAAGGGACAGTAGTAGAGGCAGATTCAGCCTGCGCCAACAGTTGCACTTTCTCATCCTCAAGAATCGTGACCTGATTTCCTATGCTCAAAGCTTCCCAGTAAATTTCACCAATTCGTTTCTCGAGCCGCGACTCCCTCAGCATAGCCGTTGCCCTCTCAAATTCCGGCTCAAACTTGAGGACACAGATAGTATCTTCTAGCGCTACCACCCTCGCCAAAGATGAAACTCGGCATCCTCGGCTTTCTCCATCTCAACCACTTTCACTTTTAACTCAGCCACCTTCTCCGTCTATTATGCGCTCAAAGCGTAGACTCTAGTAGAATTTTGCTCAAGTTTAGTTCGTAAAGATAGAACATTCGCCTGAAGTTCCTCCACTCCACAGCAAACCCTTTGCCTACCTCGTGATCCTCATCATTGGCATGAATCAGCTCCTTAATCTCACTGCATATACGGATAGACCACATCAGCTCCTCATCTTTTTTCTCCAACTCCTCCCTGATAGACTGGGTACTAGTACTCACTCTAAGATGCTCGTGCATCTCATGGCACCTATTGCAATACCGCTGGTACTCCTCGATAATTTTCAAAAAAATACCGGCCTACATCTCAACCATATGAGCACTCTTGATCTTTATCATGTAAGTCTTGAAAAAAAAAGGAATACAAAGTCAACGTCAATACAAAGATCACAAAGCAAAGGGAAACTCACCCTTAAGGCCATCGCGGCCACACCGCATGACAAAATAGAATCGCTGACCTCCATAAGAGATCTACTTTCAGCCTCGGAACATAGAAGATCGAACCGTGGTACCAAGTCCACCATCTACTGCAGCAATCTGAGATCCAATGGAATTTCAAGTATGCGGGAAGGGCCTTCCTACCTTACCATAGTTCGATTAAAGCCCTCCTCGAACATCCTCATGTTTTCAGGGTCAATGTCGGATATGGATTCATAATCATCAACCATGACACCCCTCCCCTTCTCATTTGCCAAAAAAGGGGTGTGGTTCGGCCGAGATGATGATCGCCCGCTCGAAACAACAAAAGCAACCTCAGAACTCTGTCCTTCTCTTACAATAGCCACTTGAACGTTTGCAACAGGCCCCACCACCGCATCCAGGCTGGCATTACCGCCTGTCTCAGGTGTCATCGAAACAAGGTAGCCCCTCGAGGGAGTTTCAAATAAAGAAGCCCCTTCCAACACTACCCTTCGTCTCATTGACGGAGCCTCTCCTCTACCGACGTGGGAAGATTCACCCGCTTAATGGACTGCGGAGATCGGAGTCTCTAGTTGAGGAGTAACCTCCAAGCGTATAGTCTCGACCGCGGGCATGGTCTGATGAGTGCATAGGCCCTATACGCCCCCGCCTGTAGTAAATCTTGGGGTGGGCGGAGGTGGGGGGATCCGATTGATGAAATGTGAGTGCAAGATCCAACTGATGGAATGCGACTGCTCTGTTCGTACATATAAGTATCTATCCTAAAAGTGTTTGTTGGCCTTATCGTCCATCTTCACCACCAAACTCTTGGCACCTCAATGATGCATATGAATCATAGTACTCCGAAGAAAATGGGGGGCGAAGAGGTGGAGTATGTGCCCTAGAGAAATTCCTCGCCGGCCAACTACGCAAACTTGATGAGCATGAGGAAAAACTTGTATACATACAAAGAGAGTTGAGCTAGGCACACCTCATAGAAATGGCAAAACTCCACCACCAAGGAAGGGAGGGGAAGCAGTTACCCGATGATAAAGGGATACGCGTAAATATCTATCATGGAGGGAACAAGCTTCGGTTTATCTCTGACAGGGTTGTTAAAGTCAGTCCTTGCCTTCCCCGGGCGGGAAACTACCTCATCCACCATCGGAAACCCCTGGTCTTCCACCACTTCCACTCCCTCTTCGAGTTGGGATACACCATTTTCTGGCACTAGAGCGCCTACAGCTTTATCATAGTGGGAAGAAGCACTAGACATTTATTTTCTTTGATCGAAAGAAATGAGAATGATGAAGGAAAAAAACAACGGTCACAGCGGATCCTAGCAAAAGCAGAAGTATGAGAGACTAAAGAAGGAGGAGAAAATTTGTGTTCTTTCTTAAATAATTGAAAAGAGTAACATTCAAATTAGATGCCCCCCATCCATATTTATAGGAATATATATTCCTTGAGCGGGAAAACCAAGAGCCACCAGTTAAGAAATAGAAAAGGCACGAGAAAGGACACAATACCTAGAAAACGTGCGTCATAATAACACATGAGGAATATTGATGACATCCAGAACCAATGTGATAGTTCAATCCTGAATTTACGTAACGCTTTGACACGATTCTCGAAGCATCACATCGCTACCTCATCATGAGGTTCTCCCCTCTTGCATGAAGCATTCAGATTTCTTCCAATTTTTGAATCAAAAGAGTCCGCCCATCGAGCTCGCTAAGAGGCGGCCTCAAAAGGCGGAGTGGTTCAGCTGAAAAGGAATGGCACTAAGTCGGCTGAGCCATGATCGTATTGATAAAATGTCATAACGAGTATCTCGGCCACTGCCGACATCGAACTATCTAAAAGATCATATGGCGAGGTATATGTTATGACATTTAAGGGGGACGAGCCAATGCACAATAAACGGCTAAGGCCCTCTGGCTAAGAACCGTTAGATAAAAGGATATAATTGCTATATAAGTAAGAGGGAGAGAAGACGCAAAGGGGATCTCTCTCCTATAGAGATAAAGGGACAGAAAAACTAGAGAATGCGATAAGAAGATAACACGAAGAGTTAGAGATCTGGGCGACAAATCTTAATAATCATTTTTCTTGAGTCAAATGACTTTCCCTCTTTTCCTCCTTTATTTTCATGTATTTCGGGACAATACATGACGAATGTAAGCATATTATTTATGTTGTAAATGTCAAAAGTTCATGAGCTTGACTATATTTTATTCTCCTATTCAATATGCTTTGATGATTAATCTAGAGTTAATTATTTTTGGCTAAGATTTATCCTATATATTCTTATTAATTAATTTAACAAAAAGTGTAATATTTTTTGTTCAAACAATAGTGTCATATCACTATATCGAATTATGCAATCAATTATGATATATTCCTAATTTCATGAGAAAGGCAAGTTTTTGTTTTCTTTCCTAATAAATAAACATTACTTATAATGTTTCTCCTTATATTTTAAGATTAATTTCTTATTGTCCTCCTTTTAGAATTGTATATTCCCTTTGATATGCGAATCCTTGTTGGCAAGGTGATGAGATTAAAGAATTGTTAATCTTATCACAAACTATTTTCGACACTTATCTAATAAGATTAAATGGGCGGGCTTAAGTGATGTTACCAAATTATTAGATAAACAACTTAGTACATTGTTTCTTTGATTTTTAATACTTTATGATATATGGCCCAATTGTTAATGAAATAAGTTGAGAACCATGGGATTTTATATTCAAATTCCAGCGAAGATAAATATATTAGGTGATTTCTTTCCATCTATCTAAACTTAATAGTGGGCGACAACTTAAAGTTACTTGGCATCTATTGCGTCCCGCGAAACTAGTCAGGGTGCATCAAGCTGACCTGACGTTACGGTTATTAAATAATTGTCATATTGTTGGCTGGCTTTTGGTATTTCTTCAGCCTGCCAGATAAATTTATCTGGAATACACACCTAAAAGCACAGAAAATAATGGCCCAAGTCCACAAACAAATGATACCTAACATGTGGTACTTGTTATTTAAGAGATTTTGGATGATCATTAGCATATTTAATTTATCTCATTTCTCTCACTTACTATCTTTTTAAGTTCAAAGAAATGGATGGGCAGTTAGTTCCAACAACGTGTCCGTCTCATTCCACTAGGGGCACCATATTTACCATATAGTGGTACAAATTTCATTGAATTCAAATAAAACAGTGCATATAAAACAAACAACAACAATAAATTAATAAAATTTTACAAGTGAGATCTGAGAAAATGCACTCTGCTGTGGCGAGCAGCCGATTCTTATTGCATTCATCAAGATAGTCTTGCTCGCTTCTGAACTCTGCGGCGAGTTCAGCCACCACCTCTGGGTCTGAGCTCTGCTCGAGCGTAGTCAGACAGCTTCGTGACTTTGCTTAGCTTCTAGCGTTGCTAAGGGATAACCTTTCACTATCTTGGCGCCCTCGAAGGAGGGGTCCCACGGACTTCTTCCCCGAAGGTCAAGCCGTATACATAACTTTACCCCGTATCCTGGAAAGATAGAGAAATTATTTTTGATAAACCTTCAACTCAAGAAAATCTAAAAAGAAACAATAGTAACAAACAGTAACAACGATAAAATACTAGGAATAACAAAAAATTAAATACAGTAGATTAGATTTATGAAATGAACTAGAGGGTTACACCCTCAGTAAAAAACAGCCTGAGAGAGAAAAAAAACACAGTATTATCTAAGATATCTCGTAGACCAAACACTAATTTCCTGTAAATTTCGTCTATAGTAGATATTGAAGGTAATGCACCGTCCAAATAGCTAAGCAATAGATAATTAGTAATAAAATAACTAACCGCCCAATATTGCTTTGAATGACCTGTAATGACTCATTTATTCCTTTTATACATTAGACTCCAAATACGTACAGATTGCATCATTCATCTCCACTCCTGATTTAATTAAAGAAACATCTTTTTTTTCTTGAATTAATTAATTTAAGATTTGATGGTGATTTATCAGCTTATTCACTTTATTTGAGACCTTAATATCGAGACCTTAATGTATACTTACCTTGGTCTTAAATAATTGTATGGCTTGGAAGCTCTATCACGTGTCCGGGCAAGCTCACTACAAAAAACCGGAATAATAGTGGCGGTCTCTTTTGCTTAGCGGCGGTTAGGAACCGCCGTAGTTGTTATTAATGGCGTCACACACCCATCTTCCACTAAAAGGTGTAATACGATGGTTTTCGTCTAACCGTCACAATACGCAGATAAAAACGCCGCAATATGTATATTTAAATAAGTCTCTTTACTTTATTTATTGTGGGGGTTTTAAACCGCCGTAATTACTGTCATGTTCAAATTATATCCATTTTATACTGCCAAAATTATAATATTTTTAATGTTAATTTTTTAACTCCACAATTAGATCCTTTATCCTTTCTACTGCATAAATCCATCATAATATGTTATCAAGCACCCATCATAATAACTAACATAAATTATAGTAGAGACTTAGATAAGCAAAATATTCATCATAATAAAATATACCCGAAATCCACATCATCCAAGATTCAAGTTTAAGATGCACAGAGTTAAGAGAGTTGCTCAATATATAGTTACGAAAAAAATTATTGTTCATCCTAACAATGATTAGTAATTGTTCTTTGCTCCATTTTCATAGTCACTTCCGCCAAAGGATCTTCTAGACCCAGTTGGTGACGGAACGCCATCTCCAACTCTATCTCCTAAATTGGGTGCCTGCATAACATAAGATTAATGAGTGAAATATTTTTATTATGACAGTAGAGATAACATTAATCAAGAAAGAATAGATAACATGGGTACTACAGTACACGCCATCTAGAACCTCAAGTACACTCTGCATTAGAAACTTGATATGGTTATTGCTGATTGGCTAATTAATTATAAACCACATCACAAATGAAGTATGCTGGCACAATTTTTACGCATGAATGAACTTGCTTAAGCTAAGATATAGACTAATGTTGTCAGCCAACCAAAAATTACATAAAGTAAATGCATGCAATTAATAAAAGTGAAAGATCACTTAGAATGAAGACATAAATGCCTAGTACTATCAAGCAATCTATGCTTATTCTTGTACAGTTCTCATTACTACTTTGTGTATTCCTTCCTATATAAATCAGAAGCAGCTCATCTGGCTAATTATTTAAAGAAAAGTTAGTTACCCAACTGTCCAATATTCAGTTCGACTTGTCTTTATTCAGTTCAATATTTTGGTCAAATCTTGTTTAGGACAAAATATGTCAACAAAATAAAGAGAAGACTTACCTGTGAAGGAGTCGGAAATAAGTGAGCAAACTCCTCGGAATATTTTCTATTTTTATTTAAAATAAGCTTGTTAGCGCATTTAATTGTGATCTCATATTTGTCGTCTCTTGCACCCATTGTGGAGGTGGAGCACTAGTGCTAGCTGCGCCCATATAAGAACAACCACCTCGTCTTGATGTTTGCTTGAATACTACAGTTGGAATTGCACACATGCCTAAGCCTCGAACACGGCCAGGGTGCTCGGGACCGAAGAGTACTCCAAGCACATCATTCGGTGAAATTTCTGCCAGAGTTTCCGGTCTTTGTCTTCGAATTTCTTCAATTCTTTCCTACACGAGAGACAAAATATTATTATTTATCTATATTGTTGTAAGTAAATAAAGCAGTAATCTTTCTGAAAAAACAAAACAGATAGTAAGTAGAAACAATTCTGAAAAATAATATTCGACCTTCAAAATAATTTTGGAATCGTTGAAGAAACAAATCGAGCCCACTGAATACACATTGTGTCCTTAAAAAACTTATTGCCCTTAAGTACCGAGGTTATGGAATATATCCTCCTAGGATAGAACGATTTAACTCACCGGAGTGTTGGTACCAAAAACATCGATGATCAACGAACCACTCGATGGCAGCAAAACACACTGGAATTTAGTGATGATGAAGAAGAAGAAGATAATCAAGTAAATATTCTGGGATTTGAAGGTCTATTTATAGCCAACAGGTGTGACCCTCTGAAGAGGTTTGCAACCTTTCAGAATAGTCATGGGTGGTGGAACAGGTTTGGCCCCCTGAAGAGGTTTGCAACCTTTCGGAATAGTCATGGCTGTTGGAACAGGCGTGACAGTGTTTCAGAACAGCCATGGCCGTTGGAAATTTTTGCGAAAAATTTAAAATGAATTTAAATTAATCCGGGAAAGAAAAAATGGGCTAGACCGGACTGGACCGGATCGCAGGTCATCCCTCCATTTCCTTTTCTACCATTTTTCATCCTTTATTATTATTTATTAAATAACAAACCCAACAATCTCCCATATGAATGAGGAATGACTATAAACTCAAAGGAATGCACATACGTGTGTCTGTTTTACAAACAAGAATTAATTGCATCTCAATAAGTAGGTTTCCCTTTGAACTTTCTGTGGTGAACTTATATCGGATGTACTCGGTCAATTGGTAGATTTGATATCTTTAAACCGTCGAGCTGTATTGTATACCTAGACAACATAAGTCACACAATCAATCCTTAACCATCTATGGTTCTCACGGTTGTGTTCGTTTCAGCCATAAACACCGCTTGGTTTCACGAATGCTTAGAGAATGAGCCTTTACTTTCATTCTCCTTGAAGCGGCTTACACTTCACACTCACACAGGTGATTCCTAAACGTGTAATCCTAAAGACACACTATCTGGTAATATCCTATCAGACTTAGCAAATCATTAAAAAGCTTTAAGTTTTATTGACTCATCAAAAAAGCCTTAATGCTTTACCTCATTTCTGAACATTGTCTTCATCACGAGAATGGGCTGAGATAGTTGATAATGTTGAACAGTCGTTCATAACTTTGTTTGATCTCTTTGAACCTAGCTCTTGGGATCTCCAGTCTGCTAGGCAGAGTTACCGCCATGATGACTTGTCCTAGGCCTTTAACCGCATTCCCTTTGATGATCATTCAACTGCCTCTCTAGATGGGCCTTTTGTATGTGGATCTGACACGTTATCTCTTGACTTTACGTAGTCAATTGTGATAACACCACTAGAGAGTAGTTGTCTAACGGTATTGTATCTACGTCGGATATGTCGAGATTTTTCCATTATACATAACGCTCCATGCCATACCTATTGCCATTTTACTATCACAATATATACATATAGGTGCCAAAGGTTTGGGACAAAATGGAATATCTTCAAAGAAATGTTGGAGCCATTCAGCTTCCTCACCAACCTTATCTAAAGCTATGAATTCAGATTCCATTGTAGAATGGGCGATGCACATTTGTTTGGATAATTTCCAAGATACTGCCCAACCCCCAATTGTGAAAACATATCCACTCGTGGATTTAACTTCAGATGATTCGGTGATCCAATTTGCATCACTATATCTCTCGATCACGGAAGGATATTTGTTATAATGCAAAGCATAATTTTGGGTATGTTTCAGATATCCCAAAACTCGTGTCATTTCCATCCAATCTATTTGATTGGGATTACTTGTAAACCGACTCAGTTTGTTAATAGCACATGCTATATCTGATCGCGTATAATTGATGATATACATCAGACTTCCCAATACTCTTGCATAGTCCAGTTGTGAGTCACTTTCACCTTCATTCTTTTGAAGTGCATAACTCACGTCAATTGGAGTCTTGGAAATTTTTGAAATCCAAATACTTGAACTTATCAAGTACCTTTTCAATGCAGTAAGACTGTGACAATGCTAGACCTTGTGTAGTCTTACGAATTCTGATTCCTAAGATCACATCGGTAACTCCTAAGTCTTTCATGTTGAATTTGCTAGCCAACATGCGCTTTGTAGCATCTATATTTGCCATACTTTTACTTTTTATCAACAGATAAACAAACAATAACTTCATGACTTGGAGTATTTTTAATATAACATTTATCACACTCGTTGATTTTAAATCCATTTGCTAATATTGTTTGGTCAAATTTGGCATGTCGTTGTTTGGGTGCTTGTTTAAGTCCATGATGCGACTTAACAAGTTTGCACACTTTCTTTCTTTACCTGGAACCACAAAAATCTCAGGTTGTTCCATGTAAATTTCTTCCTCTAATTCTCCATTTAGGAAAGTTGTTATAACATCCATTTGATAGATTTCAAGACCATACAAAGCCGCTAGTGCCACTAACATCATAATAGATGTTATCCTCGTTACTGGTGAGTAAGTACCAAAGTAATCAAGGCCTTCCTTTTTTCTATAATCTTTGACAACAAGTCTTGCCTTATATTTTTCAATAGTGCCATTAGCTTTAATTTTCCGTTTAAAGATCCATTTTGAACCTAAAGGCTTATTTCTTGAAGGAAGATCAACCAATTTCTATGTATGATTATCCAAAATTGATTGAATCTCACTATTGACTGCCTCTTTCCAAAATATTGAATCAGAAGACGACATAGGTGCTTTAAAAGTTTGAGGCTCATTTTCAGGCAAGAATGTCACAAAATCTGGTCCAAAGGACATAGATGTTTTTGAAGTTTGCTACGCCTTGGATCTTTTGTACTTGGAGTATTTTCCTTTGGTTCTTCCCGAGGTCGTTTAGGTTTTCCACTAAACGACTCACTTTCAGTTTTATACGGATAGATGCTTTCAAAGAATTCAGCATTATCTGATTTCAGTACCGTATTAATATGAATCTCAAAATTATCAGATTTATGAAGCAAAAATCGACATGCTTTACTATTTGTAGCATATCCAATAAAAATAGAATCTACTATTTTTCGTCCAGTTTTAATCATTTTAGGTAAAGGAACCTGTACCTTTGCTAGACACCTGCACACTTTGAAATATTTCAAGTTGGGGTTTTTTCCTTTTAATTTTTCATATTGAATAGATTGCGTTTTGATTTGGGGTACTCTGTTGAGTATTCGGTTAGCTGTAAGGATAGCTTCCCTCCACAAACTATGCGGTAATCTGGAACTTATTAATAAAGAATTCATCATTTTATTTAATGTTCGATTTTTCCTTTCCCCAATTCTGTTGGATTGAGGTGTGTAATGTGCAGTAATTTGATGGATAACTTCATATTCCAAACATATTTCTGCAAACAGAGATTCATATTCTCCACCTCGATCACTTCTAATTATTTTGATCTTTTTATTCAATTGATTTTCTACTTCATTCTTGTATTTCTTAAATACTTCAATTGTTTTATCCTTACTATTAAGAAAATAAATATAACAATATCTAGTGCAATCGTCAATAAAAGTAATAAAATACTTTTTTCACCTCGAGGTGGTGTCGACATCATATCGCAAATGTTAGTATAAATTAAGTCTAAAGGATTTGAATTTCTTTCAATAGACTTATAAGGATGTTTTACAAACTTAGATTCAACACATATTTGACATTTTTATTTATTACACTCAAATTTAAGCAATACTTCTAAATTAATTAATTTCCACAGGGTTTTATAATTGACATGTCCTAAACGAATATGTCATAAATCATTTGACTCCAATAAATAAGAAGAAGCTAAAATTTTATTTATACTGTCAACAACCATTACATTGAGTTTGAAAAGGCCCTCCGTGAGGTAACCATTTTTAATATATATTTTGTTCTTGCTTACAACAACTTTATCATAAACGAATACACATTTGAACCCATTCTTTACAATAGAAACTAAATTCTTCCTAATAGTAGGAACATGAAGAACGTTGTTGAGCGTTAACACCTTACCAGAAGTCATCTTCAGGAATATCTTCCCATAACCTTCAATCTTGGCTGTTTCATTATTTTCCATGGAAATTTCTTCTTCCGAACCAGCAATAGAGTAAGTCACAAATGCTTCTTTGACAGCACAAACATGTCGAATAGCTCTAGAGTCAATCCACCACTCTTTCGGATTTCCAACTAAACTGCATCCTAAAAGCATTGCGCAAAGATCATCAATCTCATTATTCTTCTCCACTATGTTGGATTGTCCCTTCTTCTTATCCTTTTCTAGGAGACGACAATCTGGGCTTTTGTGACCGACTTTTCCACTATTGTAGAAGTTGTCCTTGAATTTCTTTTTGTTCCGCTCCTTAGTTTGTCCAGAAGACCTCTTCCCCTTCTTAATTTTTGGAGCAGTCTCTTCAACGATATTAGCTCCCATGATCGTTGAATTTCTATGAGACTCTTCTTGGCTGTTTTGCTGTCTTTCTCGATCTTTAGACGTATCACAAGATATTCCAACTTCATTTCTTTACGTTTGTGCTTCAGATAGTTCTTGAAATCTCTCCACGAATGAGGCAATTTTTTCAATCATAGCAGCTACTTGAAATGCTTTATTCATGACCATACCTTCAGTTGTAAGGCCGTGAATAATAAGTTGAAGCTCCTGAACTTGGGTTCCCACAGTTTTGTTGTCTATCATTTTATAGTCTTGAAACTTGTCAACCACGAACTTCATCAAGCATACATTTTCTGTCGTGTACTACTTATCAAGTGCATCCCATAATTCTTTCGAAGTATTCATTGCACTCTACACATTGTACAAGTCATCTTCTAAAGCACTTAAGATATATCCTTTGCAAAAAAAAATCTGCCTACTTCTATGCCTCAACAACCATGAACGTTTCATTATCCGGCATGTTCGCAGCAGGTACTAGAGGCTCTTCACTAGTGAATTCTTGCATACCAAGTGTGGTAAGCCAGAAGAACACCCTTTGCTGCCATCCTTTGAAGTTAGTTCCAGAACATTTTTCCGGTCTCAGCCGGAGGAGCAGCAATGCAGCTTGACGAGGCTATCATCGTTGCACCAACAGTCGTAGAAGGATTTCCATTTTTATTTGTCATTTTTTACTGTCAACAACAGAAGAAATCAATTAGTGGCAAAACCAAAATAGTAAATAATATTGTTATCAACAAACAGTACGTAATAAAAATAACTAAGGTTTTTATATACTGTTTTATAGAAAAACGACGAAGTTTTTATGTTCTTCAAATCGTTTTCTGAATTTCAATACCCTCATGAAGTTTTATATCTTCAATTCAGAATATGAAATTCAGATAGAATACAGAATATAATAAACATAATTTCTTTAAGATTGTTATTTATCTGTATTGATGTAAGTAAATAAAACAGTAATCTTTCTGAAAAATAAAACAGAAAGTTAGTAGAAATAATTCTGAAAAATAATATTCGAACTTCAAAATAATTTTTGAAACGTTGAAGGAACAAATCGAGCCCATTGAATACACAATGTGTTCTTAAAGAAATTATTCCCCTCAAGTATCCGAGACTATGGAATATATCCTCCCAGGATAGAACGATTTAACTCACCGGAGTGTTGGTACCAAAAATGTTGATGATTTGCGAACCACTCGATGGCAACAAAACACACTGGAATTTAGTGCAAAAGAAGAAGAAGAAGAAGATAATCAGAAAATTTCGTAAGTAAATATTATAGGATTTGAAGGTCTATTTATAGCCAACTCGGTGATGTTTCTGAAGAGGTTTGCAACCTTTCAGAATAGTCATGACTGTTGGAACAGGTGTGACCCCCCAGAAGAGGTTTGCAACCTTTCAGAACAATCATGGCTGTTGGAACAGGTGTGACCCTCTGAAGAGGTTTGCAACCTTTGAGAATAGTCATGGCTGTTGGAATAGGTGTGACCCCCTAAAGAGGTTTGCAACTTTTTATAATAGTCATAGCTGTTGGAACAGGCGTGACACAGTTTCAGAACAGCCATGGCTGTTGGCAATTTTTATGGGAAATTTTAAACGAATTTAAATTAATCCGAGAAAGAAAAACGGGCTAGACCGAACCGGGTCGCGGGTCATCCCTCCATTTCTTTTCCCACAATTTTCTATTCATACCTATTTTGTTATTATTTATTAAATAACAAACTCAACAAATATAATTACAAAGGCTAAGGTTCGAGTAAATGGGTGGATTCTGAAGTGCTGGAAGTACTTGTATCAACAACAACTTCATTTATTTCAATCGAACAGATAGATTTACCATCTGCAAACTCTACAAACCAAACAACACTGTAATGTTCTTAGATCAATATCTCTTTCAATCAAGTATATATGTTTCTTATTGTACCTTCTGGATGCTTTGTAGTTACAGCTGATGCTTGACCAGCTTACTGATCTTCAATATAAGGTAATTCAGATTAATTGGTTGGGAAATGTTCTTAGATCAATATCGCATGTATTCAACAGTAATTCACATAAGCTTTTTAGTATATGTAAAGGAGAAATTGTGGCTTGAGGCTAATAGATGCTCAGGGAAATTGAATGTAAAATATGAGTATTTCAGTTCAATTATAGGTTAAAACAAAGGATTTACTGCAAATCATCATCGTTAATTTACTGCAAAATATGGACGAAACCAACTTTAGAACAAGATCTTTCTTTTTCATCTGCACTTTCTTGACTTTCTATTGATATTACTTAGCAGAATTAACATGATCAGAATATGGAATGCAGAAAATAGTGATAGACACTTACCCCAAACTCCCTAGCTTGATCATTCACATAACTCCCATCTTTCCTCTTATGAGTCTCAGTCCACATTTTGCCACGATCAACTTCTTTTCCTTGTTTCTTCTGAGAGTTTCAAAAAGTAAAATGAAACTAAATAACTCTTGTCACATTAAAGCGACAGTAAGTACGTCGTAATAAACTACCATCAAAGCCCTTCTTCTAGCCAAACTCATAGTACCACTAGTATGGGGAAGTGTTTGTTGTCCTCGAATCTGTTGATTTCTCAAGCAAAGCGCCTACGAGTCAAAAAGGGAAAAAAAGAAGTCACATCAGTGGCAGAGAAGAAGCAGCAGCAGAGACAAGTAGTGAAACAAGAAGAAGAAGAACAACCTTTGTCTCCTCTTTAAAACGATAGTTAACAAGCTATGCCCATTGGTCCATGGGAATGCCTTCTGGAACATTCTTGATGATATCCTCTTTACTCAACACTGGATCCTCAGCCTCATGATATAGTTTAAGCTTGAATTCCTTCCATTTTTTGTTAAGTGAATTGTTAATCTAACTTTTTAGTGCTGACAAAACTATAGCATACAAACTAAGGAAACGAATTAAAAAGCATTACCATTACGAAATCATTAAAATCACGGTTCACAAATTGTTTAGGCATGGATACCCAACTCTCGAAGCCAATAGGAAAGTATCGAGGATTTGTAGCTTGTGAAGTTTTCAAGTGAACAACCGTACTCCATCCTTTATTCACCTCATCATCCACATAAAATACCATTTGAGCTTGTGAAGCTTCAATATATGGATCATGCTCTTCACGATCACCAATGTGAATCAATTATGAAAAATTAATCGAAGAAAATCCTCATGCATCCTTTCTAAACCCTCTATCCCTAGTGGTGTCAGCCCATTTACACAAGAATAGTGTAACCCTAAATCGATAGTGGTTAAGCTCAATAATATGGCAAATCTGCTTGCCTTAGGTTTCCATTAGCACCACTAGCAATACAAGATGTGGTCGAAGGCAAAAAAACCCCATTGTTTTGCATTTTCAACCAATGTTCTCGAGTTATTGTCTGAAATTTGAATTTATTGATATTAAATGATGTAAACGTGCTGGACCATCTGCTAAAAACATTAGTTCATCAGACACAGTATTTGAATTAACAATCTAAAACAAAAATGTAAAATGTGTTAGTCACAAATTAAAGTTATAAAATTCTAATACATTTATAACCAACCTTTCAAGGAAACCAATCAATAAAGTCTTTACTAACTATCTTCTTTATTTCCGTGTTTGAAGGCTTTCGACCCTTCCACCGCCTCCGCACATAAGCTTTAAATTCACTACATAATGTTTTGATATAAATATAACAATTAACATAAGTTTTCATGTATTTAATGTATAGGCTCACAAGACACACCAGACTCATTGACATTGTTCCCTATGAACCCAAATGCATCGTTAATCATAGTTATAATCGAATCTTGGAGCTGCAGAGTTTCTTCTATGACATGTATGCTCTGAAACGTTTGTGGCATAGTTGGATTTGATTCTTAACCATGCAAATACCAAACCTTATAATTTTTTGGAAACGACTTACAAGTCGTGTGTTCTTCAACTACATTTCTTCTTTGCCACTCGTTAAAACCCCATTTCGGACATGGACAATTAATTACACGCCTATCAATAGACCTATACTTAAAAGCAAAATCCAGAAATTTTCTAAGCCCATCCGTGTATTCAAGATTCGTGGTTTACTAATCCAAGATGTATCAATTGACATGGCTAGAAAAGAAGATATAAGATAACATTACAATATTAAAATGAAAAAGCTAGTTCATATCCACTATGAAAATTAAAAAAATAATAATCACTTAATCACTCTTTTAACTTCTGAAGAATATATAAACAGAAACCAAAGCGACAAATAAACAAAGAAAAAAGAAAACTATCACAACCAGAATTTTCTATTATTCAGAAATCCGATCCAATTGTCATCACCAACAACGTAACTAATTAGCTCCTATACAACAGGATTTTTTTGACTATCTTATTCTGAAACTTGACATTAGGCCCTCTGTCTAGAAGGTAGAGTTCTCTGGCCTACATATACAATGCTATAGGATCATTTAAAACTTTTAACATTTTGTTTTTAGAATCATCAACTGTTTTAGTATATGTAGGTAATTAAAGGGTACTCATCAGATTGCTAGCAACTGCCAAGATGTAGCAACCAATAAAAGTCATTCACAATGAAGAATTCATATGTCAAGTGTTGCCTGATATAGTACAACATTTCACATCAAAACTCAAGAAGTTTTCTACACTTGTGGACCTAAAGGACACTACAAGAAATTCGTTAGTTTCCGACTACCGAAATAGTCGGAAAGTAGTCGGAAAAGTGCCTATTCCGACTACTTTCCGACTGATTTAGCGTAGTCGGAAAATGATTGGTCAGAAAATATTTTCCGACCACTGTAGTCGGAAATTTCCGACTACATTAGTCGGAAAATATTTTCCGCCAAATATTTAAAAAAGCAGCTATATTCCGACCGAAGTAGTCGGAAAATAAGAAAAAATATTATTTATTTTAAAAAATATTTCCGACTACTGTAGTGGGAATATTATACTAATAATAAATATTTATTAGTTATTTATTAAAATTTTCGACTACAGTAGTCATAATTTATAATATTCCAGCATCACTTTCCGACAATCGTAGTCGGAAAATCATTATGATGCACACAATTTTCGACTACAGTAGTCGGAAAATTGATTTAAAATTTGACATCGGCCATCCATTTTATTGGCACACGACCTATGAAATTCAGAATATTATGACCAACCGATTCCAACATCAACAAATATTCAAAGCTCATAATGTCAAACCAAAACATTACTTAACGTCGAAATATTGTCTAAGTAGCTAATATATATCGACACTAATATAATAAAGTCTAAACATAAATATACCACATCATTCAAATCTACCATAAAGTCTAAATATAAAATTTAACTATTCAAGAACAGTAATCAACCTTAAATCACTACTACACATCAGAATCAGACTCTTCATCATCGTAAAAGTGGGGCATGTGTTTTTTCATGTATTTATCCATTCTAGCAATGTAAGCTTCGGATGTCTCACATCGTTTCGACAACTCCTCAATATTCTTTTGCATTGCTCCCATTTCTTCCTGATAAGGAGCATCCGAAACTAATGGCGATGGACGAAAAGAGGAAAGTCGTTGTACTCCAAGCCCGTAAACTCTTCCTTTGGATACACCACATGCTACATCCGTCCATATTGAAGTCATAACATCGGGTGACGGTTGGATTGGGGTACCATCATCAGAAGCAGGCTGCATCTGACACCATTCATCCAATCTTCTATGAAATCCATCCTGAAATAAAAGTAAGGATTATATAAATAAATAATTTTGCCACTGAAGATTTAAAAAGTGAGAATAAAAGGTTAAGTAAAGAACTAATGTTTATCACTGATACTTCTTTCTATAGAATTGCTTTCAGGAAAAGAAGGCATTATATCCCAGATAGTTGAAACCAAGCCCAGCAAGCCATACAGGTTGACATTTTTGTTGGGCCATGCAGGGGACTCATGCAAGCAGCCACTGGCTGTTATGGCATTCGCCGGTGATCAGGCCCAAAACATTTCATTACACTTCCAATTCCAATTATTCATTTCAGACTGCTAACCTGAATTTCACGGCTAAGGCGGACAGAACACGTGTTGCGTACTATAGTATCTATTACAATACAAGAAGTGATGATATGGGGATCTCTTTGTGCACCTGTTGTGGATGATATGAGGGTTGAAGTATCAGGGTCTAGCACAGTCAGAGTTTTGGGGTTCGGGTTTATGTTGTGGGTGTTAGTCTTTGTATTGATTTAAATTGAATAGTATCTTTCTGTTTTACTCTACATATATGGGATCCAGTGTTGTACTACAGCAGGGAGGTTCAGATCGGACACCACCCGCGGCAAAAAAAGAAGTTTGCTGTTAAATAGCATGTATAACTGTATGTCTTCTCAAGTCCAATGTAGTATGTCTTGGTAATTTTGCAATCAAAATTTGAAAGTGGTTCAACAATTGGATTCAAGGTGAGGAAAAAATTGTCAAAGCTACAGTCCGACACTTTTAGAAGATGTTCAGCCTTTCCCCTGTCAACTTAGTGAATGTGAAAGGTACAGAACATGATTTTGGACAGCATGACAATAAAAATAATTCTGATCTCCATTAACCTTTATATATAAATGCACAATGACATGAAATAAAAACAGTACAACAAGCATAACAGGTAACAATGCCTCGAGGAAGTATGAGGACAAAATAAGATCTACTAACGAAGATAAGGGATAATTTTGGCTAAAAACTCTGAAAATAGTCTTAAAGTTATGATCTTACGTATTGTTCTGATGCACGTGTCTCAACCCATCCTTCCCTTGAACCGTCTTTCTTATTTTTCTTATGTGTCTCCGCAAAGACCTCAACATCAGACACTGGTCCCCCTTTTAAATTTTCCTGCAAATAAAATATATTTTTTCTAGTGATGTCCAAATAAATCTCACATTAATAACATTGTGTCTCAAGTGAAGAGTGCATAATGCGACAAGAGTCAAGAGAAAATGTATATATATAAGGATTAACTAGTAGGTATAACCCAAAGAAAAGATTTAACCTAAAGAAAAAATTCAAATTCTATTCATCTTTATCTTGATTATGCTTAGTGAGTTATTCAAGATGAATAACTACATCACTGCCCTTATGTTGTTTATCCAATTTGCAAGGATGAGTATATCCAAATACTCCTCGAGAGGAATGTTTCTGCAGGAATGAGTAGGTTCAGAATGATAAGACTTACGGTGCACTCTTCAACTGTTATATTAGAGAAGGCCTAGTTGAGAAATCCCTAGCCCATTTTCAGAAAATGAAGGAACTTGGTTATGCTTACTGCACTCTTGTTTACAACAATCTCATGTGCCTTTACAGAAGTACAGGCCAACTCGAGCGAGTCTCTGATGTGCTGTCGGAGATGAAGGAGAATGGTGTCACCCCTAATAACTTCAACTATCGGATCTGCATCAATTGCTGTGGAGAAAGAGCTGATTTTAGTGGTATGGAGAAGCTTCTTGAAGAAATGGAAAGCCAGCCTTTCATATCAGTGGATTGGATCACCTATTCCATGATGGCTAATGTTTATATAAAAGCCAAGTTCAAGGAGAAGGCTTTTGCTTTCTTGAAAAAGTTAGAAGATAAGCTACATAAAGATCCAATAGGTTACAATCATTTGATTTCCCACTATGCGAGTCTAGGCAATAAGGAAGAGATGTTGAGATTGTGGGGTGTACAAAAGATTGTGTGTAAAAAGCAAATTAACAGGGACTACATCACCATGCTAGGTTCTTTGGTTAAGCTTGGTGATCTAGAGACAGCTGAGGTCGTGCTAAAGGAGTGGGAGTCTTCTAACCACACTTACGATTTTAGAGTGCCAAATGTCCTACTAATTGGATATTGCCAGAATGGCTTAGTTGATAAAGCCGAAATAATGCTGCAAGACATTATCAAGAAAGGTAAGAAACCAATCCCGAATAGTTGGGCTATCATCGCTGCAAGGTACTTGAATATGCATAAGATGGAAAAGGCCTTTGAATGCCTGAAAGAAGCAATAGCAGTACGAGCTTTGTATCCATTGCATGTAATGCCCACACAGGTTGACCAAATGAATACAAACAGCTAATTAACAGGTAGCTAATCAACGACAAATTATGAACAGCAGCAGATCATCTTCGCACCAGCAATGGAGCAGTTAAAACAAACCACGACAGTACTAAATTGACCAAAATGGAACCCAACAATCAACAGAATCACAACACCCGATAACTAGCCCCAATTCCAGACCAGAAACACAAACAAATAATGTATGAACTGATTTGTGAAAACCCAACAGCAATAGTCAACACCCAAAAAGACTCAACTGAACTTGAGTTAAACCAAAACTGGACCAACAGATCTCAAAAAAAGTTCCGTCCAATTGAAATTAGGAGGGAAGATCAAAATCAGCTATTGAATCTTGAAACTGAACCGAAAATTCAATGCAACAGTGTTCAGTTTATACTCTCTTTGTTTTTCTTCAACTTTCAACAGCTGACTCAAAACTCACCAGTATTTTTCAAGTGTTTTCAAGCTCTACTAGACTGCCTAAGAACCCTCTGTCCTTTTAAGCTCTATCAGTTTCAGAGTTCAGCTACTGGGATGAACTGTCAAAACAAATATCTAACAGAAACTAGTCGCTATAACAACAGTAGCTAGAAAAGAACTACTGGGATGAACTGTCAAAACAACAAGCATAAGATAGAAGGCAAGTTGTCATTAATCTTGAACATAAATCTACCTATGTAGTATTTTCAAAACACTCAAAGAAAAGGGATAAGCTAGACTAATTACTGTTGCACAGTCTAACCCACCACATCACTTCAGTACAGTTATCCTATGAATGAAATGAAATATGTAATGTTTCCACTTGATCGAATCCTGCGAACCTTAGGAATGAAAATCCATTAACCTATCAATTAAGTACACCTAAATCCACAAACATAGTTGTGGTCGACTTTATGAATTCTTTGTATCTATTTAAGCTTTATTCTAGCTTGTTATATCCAAATTACCAATGAACTTAAGAAACTTTGGTTAAAAAAACAATTGATTAATCCTACAGATGTGAAAAGAAAACAGTTTCAGGGAACATAAACTTTCATACAACCAAACAAAATCTTCAAATGCTAAAGATTCTGCAAAATACAACTTGAAAAAAGAGAAACAGATAAAACAGTTCAAACGATTATAGGACATGCACCTCACATATATAACTACGGCCTGCTATCATAATCATCAACCTCTGAATCGATAACAGACCGCAAGTGTTGAACAATCGATCGACCAATTGAATTTATCTATTCCTCTTTCTCCTTCTCAGAATCGTGTAAAATGACAACACCTATCTCGTAAGTCACTTAAATAGTAACTGTAATTAAAGTTCAGAACTTACCTATCTCGTGTGTAAAATGACAACACCCAAAGCAAATGGTGAAAATAATAGCAGTTGGTAGTATAGAAAAGATTACCAGTGAAGAAAAAGAGTGAATAAGATGAACATTACCAGTGAATAAAAAGAGCGAATAAGAAAAGATTAAGCTTTCTAGTGAACATTTCCAATATTTGTCGATGCGCAGCAAAACTCATAGATCCCCTAGTGTGCAACGAGCCACCCTTTTGAGAGGCTCGTGCTGCCTTTGCTCGTTCGCTCTTCGCCTTAAATTCAGGACTATCCCATATTGCTAAAAATTTTAACCACACATCCTTTCTTAGCCAACCAGGATTCTTTCTCTTATCTCGAGCTTCAAACAATGAACTTGTAATCATTCTTTTTGCTTTCTTCTCGTATACATATTTTATTTCATTGTCATATCTTTGCTCCCACACACACTTAGTCTACAAAATAATTAAATAAAGTAGGTGAAATTGGATATTTGATATATAATTTAAAAATAAGGTTTATACGTACCCTAAACTGATTCCACATTTTATCTCTGATCTCATATGGAATCTCTTTCCATCTACCCCAAGCATCATCGTAAAGCGGCTTCATAGACTCTATAATCATATGTGCGCCAGCAAATGAAGGGAAAAACCTGCATTAAAATTAACATATGTAAAATGTATATTCAACAGAATAAAAATAAACATAAGTATTACTTACCCATCTTTCTCATCCGGAACGATAATCAGCCTATCATTTATATCAAATTGTGGAGTCACTTTACCACTTCGACCCCGAGAAGCTGCTGGTATAGCACTACCAATGGATGGTGATGTTGGTGTAGCAGAGACTCCAATATGTGACCTAGATACGCTAGGTGTGCTTGATACCGGAGATGCAACTGGACTCGATGAAGTAGGCAGTGCTTGATACCGAAGATGCAACTGGACTCGATGAAGTAGACCTAGATACACTTCAAGAAATTCTTCTCCATCACTTGTTCCATTGGGTCTTCCTCCTCATTTTCCCTAGATGTTCCTTCCCCACCATCATTTAAATTTGATCCAAGGACAGAAATATCAAATTCTTCATAGATGCCTTCGCTATGGTGTAATTCACCTGCTAATTCATCATCTACCACTGCTTCAACAGTTGAAATGTCATTTTGGAAAGCTACATCCAAAACATCCTCGACTTCCACTCTACCCACGGGTTTTGTTTTAATAACCACCCTCCATGAGGACTTATTCTTGCACAAAGGATAAGGAGTGTAATACACTTGTTTTACATTTTGTGCAATGATAAATGGATCATAGAATGGATAATCCCTTGTGTGCTTAATTTCAACTATTTTGTACTAGGGGTGCACCTTCGTACCTCTATTTGGTGATGGATCATACCACTTGCACCGAAAGAGTACCAACATTTTCTTTGGCCAACCAACACTGTACTCGAGTTCTACAATCTCTTGAATCGTACCATAATAATCAACATCCCCTTCACCTTTCACCCACACCCCACTATTATTGGTTTTCTTGCCCTTAGACCATTCTTCTGTATGGAACTTGTACCCATTAACACAATATCTAGACATACATCTGACTTTAGGATCAGGTCCCCAAGCTATATCATTTAGAAATTGATCACGTATGCCATTAGCTGGATTATGAACCTATATAGAATTAGAGAAAATTTAGAATTTTAAATTACATGTAATTAATTTGCAACTAACAAAAACCATGTTAAATATTAAGTAACACTTACAAATTCTCTAAACCACTTTGCTAACGTAGGATAAACAACATTCTGCCCGTATGTACCCACAAAGTAACTGTCCAACACAATTATAATATTCATTAGTTAAAACAAGGACCTAAGCTTGTATGGAACTTGGTAATATAAATATATATTTACCTATAATAAGGTTGGACTTCAGGGCAATTCAATAGTACATGTGTTGTAGCCGAAACTAGTTCCTTCTCAGTCAAGATTCGCGTTGAACTATTTTTTGGACCACTTTTTCCTGGTTGATTGAATATGAAAATGGTGGTGCTGAAGGATCATTACTTCCTCCGTCGTCATGTCGATTGGGTCTATTTCTCAAACATGGCACATCATGTTCAAAATAATATGAACAAAAATAAGAAGTTTCTTTAGCCAGATATGCCTCACATATCGATCCCTCAATTCTTGATCTATTTTTTACGGTCCGCTTACATTTGTCAATAATCCTGCATAGTACGATTTCTTAGACAGAATAATATTTAATTAAAATAAACAAAGGGCAAATGATTAAAAATCATTTATTTATTACCTCTCAAATGGATACATCCATCTATACTGAACCGGCCCTCCAAGTCGTGCCTCTTGCGCAAGGTGAATTGGAAGATGCTCCATTACATCGAAGAAACCAAGAGGTAAACTTTTCGCCAACTTATTTAGAGTTAGGCGAATATTACTCTCCATGTAAGTTAAATTCTCCATCCTCAATGTGCTAGAACACAACTCCTTAAAAAATAAGTTTATCTTTGTGATAAGCTTCCATATTCTATCAGGCAAGGCATTGAACGCAATAGGCATCAATGATTCCATGAAAATATGACAATCATGGCTTTTCATTGACATCAACTTCCCTTCTTTCATGTCAACACATCTAGATAAGTTTGACGTGTATCCGTCTGGCATACTCAAATTCTTAACCCACTGACAAATCTCCCTTCTCTCATCTAAAGTGAATGTGTAACTCGCCTTGGGCTTCTGAATTTTGTTATTCAGGTATGTAAGGTACAACTCACTTCGCCTACAATATTCCTTCAAGTCCATCGTGGCCTTCAAGTTATCTTTTGTCTTGTTATTGACATCCATCACAGTATTAAACAAGTTATCAAAAAAGTTCTTCTCAATATGCATGACGTCGAGATTATGCCTTAGAAGATTATGCTTCCAATAAGGTAACTCCCAAAATATGCTCTGTTTAGTCCAGCTATGGGCAACACCATAACCAAGTATCTTATTAGGCAATGGAGACTCCGTTACCTTTTAAGATTATGCCTTAAAAGAGGTTAATGTTCAGAAACAAAGACTAGGCGTAAGCTGCAGATTTCTTTAAGGGTTATTTTATTAATTCAGAACAACCAATTTCGTTTGTCTCTGCGCCGAGGGTCGATTGGAAACAGCCTCTCTGCCCTCTCGGGTAGAGGTAAGGCTTGTATACATATTATCCTCCCCAGACCCCACCTTGTGGGAATATACTGGGTTGTTGTTGTTGTTGAATTTCGTTTGTACAAAGAGGAGAGAATAAACAGTGAGCATTAGTTTCTCACAGTTTTTGAGTTTCACTTTTACTCCATCTGGCCTTCACCATGTAATGGTAAATGTATAGGCAAACTTATACATGGCTCAATTCAATCAAGAAACATTAATGGGAAATATCAATTTTACTTCAAATACTTTGGTTAATGTGAAGTTGGATTCTTGGATTTACTTCTGGAGTTAATAACTTTTGGAAGATAGTTGCAAATTGTTGGGTACATGGAAACTTAAAACTGTATTATATAGTGGGTTGGGGTATCAGCATCTTCCAGTTTTTAGTGAGATTTTTTGCAATTCAGATGTGTAAAATTTGTCTGTAAGCCTTCATTCATCAATGTCTTTAAATCACCAGTCGATTTTTTTGTGGTAATATAGTTACTGAAGGTCCCAAAGTCGATCAAACTCACTGTAGCGATACTATCCCTATTATTAACATGCCACAATGTCATCATTTAATGGCCATTCAGTGAAGCAAAGCTACCTATATAACTGCACAACACAAAACATGAGATTGCTTCAGCATAAATAAGCATATTATTGCACAATCAATTAACATATTATTTACTCCCTCCGTTTCAATTTATGTGAACCCATTTGATTGGGCACAGATTTTATTTAAGAAAAGAGAGAAGACTTTTGATCTTGTGGTGTAAAAAAATGAGGCACATTTATTTTGTGTGGCTGTAAATCATTGCATAAAGATAAATTGTTTCCAAATAAGGAAATGAGTCATTCTTTTTTTGCACGAATTAAAAAAAAAATAGGTTCACATAAATTGAAACGGATGGAGTATTACTTAAAAAGGAAAGCTGCTCAAAAGAAAGGATAAAATTAACTATATCTATCAAATATAATTTTTTCCCAATAGCTTTACCGGCGGTTTTGGATTCCCCGGCTATCTATCAAGGCCATAAACGATGTTTAGGTTAATATAAGCAGAACAAAATGTAAAAAGTTAAACAGACACAAATTTAGTTGAACAGAAAAGTAACAAAACTTGACATAAAACTAAAAGAAAAAAGAAATAAAACTATTAGCAGAAATTGACAGCTAAACCAGTGAAATCGACGTCCGATTCAATAAAATACGCCGTTTGAACATTACGCACCGCCACCGTTACTTAACGGCCTCAATAATTTTGGTTTTTTGTAGTGAGAGATGTATATAACGACAGAAAAAGTTGTAAAGCATCATTTTCTAGGGTTTCTCAAGAAAATAATACACAAGGGTAAATCTTTCTTCATGTTAGTGGTATATAAGATTTTCCTTTCCCTCTTATGGTTAATTAAATTTGTTGGACGATAAATTATAAGAAATTAGAGTTGCAATCTAATTGTTGTAACATAATTCTTAGTATATATTAGTTTCATAGTGCATTGACGATGATCATAATCGGGGTCTTCATCCCGAACCACACCTGCACGTGGCACTTTTTCCAAGGCTACTATTTTTCTTTGATAGTTACATGAAAGATGAGTGAAGGAGAGTAGGAGACATCGTGGTTCTTCAATGTGGTCTGAGTAGGCTAAGATCAAGTTAGGTTTAGCATGGAGATTGACTACTAGACTAGTCATCAGCCGGAGAAGGTAAGGTTATGCTCAGACTCACTCTGCTACCCAAAGCCTAAATGTCCAAGAAGGTAATAATGGTACCTTATCTTTCTTATTTACTAGTTCTAGAAAGTTTTAATACTTACCATTTGATGATAATAGATGCTTCTTGATGTATTAAAGAGAAGAGAGACTTTACAAGACTTATAATTTATCCCCTTAAAATTCAGCTCAACATTCACGACATATATTTGGACCATCAAGTTTAAGTACTTGCTGAAAGTTTTAGTAAACCTGTGCTATAATGTAATAAAAATGGCTCATCAATTGAGAGGTGCAAGATTTGTTTAAGAAAACTAATTGAACGAAACTATGAAACATTATTCTTAGCTCCATTAGCAATGAAAAGCTTCCATTTTTTGCATTTAATAATTTGCATCGAGAGATCATGTGACCTAAAAGTTCATCACTTATTTTAAAATTAAATTCTACGTTTCGAGGCCTTAAAAACCTCTCTTAGTATCACCTCAATTTGCGTGCATAGTTCGGGCGTGTAGCCGAAAAGCGTAAATGTGATCTGTGAAAAATGATAAGTTTTG
The DNA here is from genome assembly GCA_032618575.1 of Nicotiana noctiflora. Taxonomy (NCBI): domain Eukaryota; kingdom Viridiplantae; phylum Streptophyta; class Magnoliopsida; order Solanales; family Solanaceae; genus Nicotiana; species Nicotiana noctiflora. Next base: position 157,830 of record JASVEL010001224.1, on the reverse strand, counting down.
ACTATACAATGAATTAATTTGACTTTGGTTAATATTTTGCGTAAACGGATCCGAACCAGTGATTTGACGGCCACAGAGAGTCCGTGAAAAAAATATGAGACATGGGCGTATGCCCGAAATCGAATTCCGAGGACCCAAGCCCGATAAATGAATTTTTGAAAGAAATTATTTTCTGAAATTATTTATAAGGTTTTAAAATGAACTTTGATTAGAACATGTTAGGTATCGGGCCCATATTTTGCTTCTGACGCCTGGTACATGTCTTATATAGGATTTAAGATAATTCGGTGAAGCTTGGTAAGAAACGGAATCCATTTGACGTGATTCGGTCCTTAAATGCAAATTTGATGTTTAAAGAAATTTTGAGAAATTTCATTGATCTTGATGTTTAATTCGATGTTCATGATGTAATTTTGGTGATTTGAGTACACGAATAAGTCCGTAGGATTTTTTTGAGGTTGTGTGTATATTTGGTTTGGAGCCCTGATAACTAGGGATTTTTACGTGCTTTATACTCCTTCTTGCTTACGCTTTGATAATAAATTGTTAAAAAATAGTCCCAAAAGGCTCATAAGTTGTGCTTGATTGCAGGTTTGATCAACAAAGTGACGAAATGTCAAAGTTCAGCTCAAAAGGAGTGAAACCTGCACAAGTCTCAAGGACAATGCAAAACTTAGGAGAACAGGCCTAGTGCGGCCGCACAACACTTTGTGCGGTCCGTGTTATACCCCATTTCAACACGGGTCAAACTAGAGTATAACATATTGGTAATTCTGCGGGTTTAATTAATTAAGAGAGTCGCCACCTAATTATTTTAATGGTGAATTAGGACACCTATTTATAAAATAATGCTTAAAGTTAACTCTGTTTCAAGGTCTGCTTAACTTAAGATTATAGGTAAGTGTTCTAACTAATCCTATAGGGAAGGTTATTAAGGCACCCTATATGATCCGCTAATTACGATTAACCGGCCAAACTTAGGTTAATTAAGGCTAAGGTTATAATATAAGTACATCAATTAGGTGTTATATAAAGAAAGTAGCTTATAACTAATATATGCGCATGTTACCTAAAATGATAATTTGTTAAATTAAATTAACCATAAGTTGTAATTTTATTTTTTTATTTTTTTTAAAAAATAAAATAAAGTGAATTAGATCAGCCAAGGCCTCTTTATTAGTGTTGTAAAAAAAACTTAGAATTGAGTGTCAATATTTAAATGAATAAAATGAAACAAGACCAGTAAGTAAGTTAGCCAAATGACTATATATATTTGAAAAGTAACTTTTACGAATAATGATGTTCATTTCTTGTGGAATTGCTTGGCAAATTATAGCTTCAAAGATGATAATAAGAAATTATTTTCAAAGATAAATTAAGAGAGTTGGTAAAAATTGTTTTGCATATACATTTCTACCAATACTTAGCTTATTCTTTTGGAACCCGTTTCTACTTCTTATAAAAAGTGTCTGAAGCATAATGTTAAGCTTACTAGAAACTGAGTACTTTAATAGCTAATAAGAAAAGAAAGTTATTAGATTTTCGATCTTAGATTTCACATTCTAATTATCCTAGATTCCACATTCTAATTATCGTATCATATGCGATATAAATATAGCAAAGAACCTAAGTAATTAAATCCAAACTTGAGATAAAACCTAGATACAAAAGCAAACTAACAGTCACAAAAGTTAGATAAATTGAATGGCAACAGAAATAAAAAGAAGAACGCCATAGGCGCCCCCAAACGTTTCGCTTGTTTTCTTGCTATCGAGTGCGCTCTGAGGAAGATGGTATGCAACGACTCCATGCTCGGGTGGGGTTGAGTCTCTATACAAATCCACTACGAGAGTCCCGAATTAAGACTCCATTTGCTCCGGATAGATATGCGAAACAAAAAGAAAAGTAAAACAAGAATTAGAATAGAGAATTCTCAAACTAGCACAATAATTCAGGAAAGAACGAGAGTCTCAGCAAGAGGATTAGCTTGTAATGAAAACAAATAAATTTTACAAATACACAAATAAACAAATAAATAAATAAAACTAAGCTAACTAATTTTATAATCCTAAGTTGTGGACAGATTTTTCAAATAGAGCTTAATATCCAAGAGGCACCCCTTCAATTCATTCTAACTTTATAAATCAAGGGACACAAGTTAATTTTAAAATGTTAAAAGCATCACGATAAAATATATAAGACCAAAATATCAATATTCGGTGCTAGGCACGTTTTAATCTTTATATGCATTCTATCAAACTTTAGCTTCCGGGGATCGTTACTTCCAAAACATTTACAATGAAAATCCTAAACCATGGTATCTAAGTAAAAGAAACCGCAAGATCTTTTGTGCGGTAATCAAGCACGCCACAGAAATATCACAGCTTTTAAGCTCAATCTCAGCTGCTGGTTTATGTAAGTATGAAGGAAGGGACACATTTTAAAGTTAAGTAGGCATTATCTATGACATGGTCTTTGGACTACGAGAAGGCTTATTCATATATAGTATTTGAATCCTAATAGATATGATTTCTGCAATTTAAAGCTTAAAGGTTATAAGTTTTTAAGTGTCAGTAAAAAAATACATCTAGATGAGTAAAATGGTGAACCAAACTATGACCATGGACTCCAAGTCAATATTGGTCAAACGGGATAAATACTTCAAAGAAATGCGGAATATAATGTCGGTTATTTATTCAAAAAAAAATGATAATTTTTATAAGTGCGCTTACAATATCTATTAAAGAGATCTTAAGTCATGGATCTAGATGTGATTTTGAAACACAAAAAGAATGCAGAAACTACACTTTTAAACAAAAATAATAATAATAATAATAATAATCGTGAAAGAAAAAATACACATGCTGGGCAAGGGAAAAAGAAAGAAAAAAAAATTAAGACTTAAATGCAATCAAATCCAATGTCAGATAGTGGTATTTAAAGCAAAGCCACCAAAATAATTAGTCGACATATTATTTGGCTCATAATTTATAAAAAAAAACAAGAAACACATATTTTTATGTCTTTTACTCACAAAGGAGCTCTAAATCACAATTTATACAAACTAAGAGCTACAACTTATGCCCTCCAACAAAATAAATACTCATTGCAGATTCTTAAATAAATGGTACGAAAAGAAAATATTTCAGTATCACTAACCTTTTTGCGGGCAGTGAACTAGGAGCGGCCTTTGATCTACTCACGCACAATTCTCAGATGAAAGAAATTAGGATGCTTCTATTTTAGCTTGAAAGCCAACAAAATATTAAAAAGGAAGCTAAAGATTTGGGGAAAACAACAATGGTGATTAAATAGCTAGCAACTGATTTTTGTGGGGGAGAGGCAGCGGCTCTCTGCCGTCCAAAATTTTGAGGATGCTATTATTTATAGAGGTCTTCTAGGGTTAAAGAGCTTCAAAATTTGAACGTTTAAATCCAAACGTTGGGGAGAACAGACGCTCCTTTGCTTGAAATAGGCGTGCAAAATTCTGAGCTAGAATTTTTAAAGGTCAAAACTTTGTCAAAAAAATAAAAAAAAAAGACAAAAAGCAATCTGCCATTGCAGAAGAAGAAAGAGACAATAGAAAGAGAATGTGGGATAGGAAACAGTAATAGTGATGGAATTTAGGTAAAGTTTTCAATCTAGTTAATTTGAGATATTTTGGCATTAAAAATAGGGTAATGTTTGATTGGGCTAAAGTTAGAGGGGCTGATTTTGGAGATGGATTTTGGCCGGATTGGGCCTTCACTTTAGGGCTTGATTTACATGGAGTTGATTAGGAAAATCTTTGGGTTGTTGAGTTGAATACTTGGACATATGAGTAGGCCAAAGCAAAATGACGTTTTCATCATCAAATTTAATTTTTGAGCTTCTAATTTATTCCAAAATATTCTTTTACTTACATTATATAATAAATTGTCACGACCCGGATTTTCCCCCAACATCGGGATCGTGATGGCGCCTACTCGTGGTAGCTAGGCAAGCCACTGTATTCATACTATCCTGTTTTTAACACAATTTTAATTAAATAAATGCGGAATGCTTAATCAAAATGGAAATAACAATTCACAAGGTGAAAATCATACTAAAATCCTCTACCCAAGACGTGGAGTCACCAACTCACGAACTACTATGGAATACTACACATAAAAGTTTGAAGGAAATATAACATAATTCTGTTTGTCTCGGAACAAAGAGACTACAGCTAATAACATAAATAAAGAGAGAGACGCCGGGCCTGCGGACGTCTGCAAGCTACCTCGGTCTCAAATATGATCAACTCCCACGCAATCTATTTACTGCTGCTGCTGCTCCTGATCGTAACCTGGACCTGTGCAAAAACGCACAGAAATGTAGCATCAGCACAACCGACCCCATGTGCTGGTAAGTGCCTGGCCTATCCCGGCGAAGTAGTGACAAGCCTAGGACCAGACACCCACATAAACCTGTGCAATTCAATATATATATGTGTGTACCACAAAATAACAAGAAATAATCAAGTATTAACACAATAAGCAATATCTTGAAGAATTCAACAAGTAACCACAGTTAATAATTTCGCAAGGAAAATCAAAGTGTAATGTAAACACAAGTAATATCAATTCAAGAAATAGCAAACAGTTGCACGGCATCACCCTTCGTGCTTTTACTCTCGTCCTCACCAAGTAAACAAATAGAGTACACGGCATCACCCTTCGTGCTTTATCACTCTTCCTCACCCAAATAACAATCAAATAAGTTCACAAGGAAAAACAAGGTGTAATGGAAACACAAGTAATATCAAGTCAAGAAATGGCAAATAGTTGCACGACATCAACCAAATAAAATATAATGGAAAAACGAGTAATATTAATTCAAGAAATAGCAAGCAATTGCACGGCATCACCCTTCGTGCTTTTACTCTCATCCTCACCAGATAGACAAATAAAGTACACGGCATCACCCTTCGTGCTTTTACTCTCATCCTCACATCCATAGTACGGCATGATCCTTCGTACATGGTTCAATAACAGAGCACGGCATGATCCTTCGTGCATAATCAATAAATAAACATGGCACGGCATTAACCTTCGTGCATAAATAAATAAAACATGGCACGGCATCACCCTTCGTGCATTATCACTCTTCCTCACCCAAATAACAATCACAGTTAAGGGTAAAGAAAGAAACAGTAATTCATAATCCGTCCCATCGAGGGCAATCAATAATAATCTTCACAACAAGTCCCAACCAGGGAGAACAATAACAATTTCATCTGTAATATATCTCAAAATAATTATTTTCCAACGACTCACGGTCATACTAGACGCCAGTGTATGGATGCTCGTCACCACATCCCATACACCGCACTCGATCACATAACACATAGCACATAATCCTATTCCCTCAAGCTAGGATAGAACAAACACTTACCTCGAATGCTTATGCACAATCAAATCCGTGGAAATATCTTTTCTTTCAATTTGGCTCCAATCCAACCGTATCTATACACAATTGATTTAATATCATCAATTCTACTCAACAAACTAATTCTTAATACCAAATAACACTTTTTCAACATTCTGCCATGAATAGTAAATTTCAACCCCGAGCCCACATGGTCGGAATTCGGGGTTAGGACCAAAATCCGGTTACCCATCCCCCACGAGTTCATGTATATAATTTGTTTCAAAATCGGACCTCAATTCGAGGTCCAATTCCCAATTTATGAAAAACCCTATTTTCTAACAAAAACAAGAATTTTACCATGAAAACATTTGATTTCTAATGAAAAACATGTTTAATGATGTTAGGAATTGAAAGAATTAAGTAAAAAGTGACTTACAATCGTTTTGATGAAGAGGAAATCCTTGAAGAGTCGCAAATGGGTGTTTTGGTTTTGTGAAAAATGAAGAAATGACTGAAATTCGTGTTTTTCAGGTCTCTGTGTTCGCATTTGCGAACATGGGTTCGCAATTGCGAACCCCGACCAATTTCCGGAGTTTGAAAAATAAGCTAAGGGTGGAAAGTTCGCATTTGCGAACTTTTGTTCGCATTTGCGAAGCCAAGGCATACTGGGTGGTTCGCATTTGCGACATAATGTTCGCATTTGCGAACAAGGCTCCTTCGCATTTGCGAAGAAGGCTTCGCATTTGCGAAGCATGGCTTAGCAGTGAAGGCATCGCATTTGCGAAGAATGCTTCGCATTTGCGAAGCATGGCTTAGCAGTGAAGGCCTCGCATTTGCGAGGTTATGTTCGCAATTGCGAACCCAAGCCTTCCTGGACGCCCTTCGCATTTGCGATCAAGGGTTCGCATTTGCGAACCCTGCCTTGGTCCGTCATCTTCGCAATTGCGAAAAATACTTCGCATTTGCGAAGCCAACAGCTGGGTGAAAAACCAGCAGTGCAAAAATTCAGAAATTTAACCAACGGCCTATCAAATCTTTACCCGAGCCCCCGGGCTCCAAACCAAACATGTACACAACCTCAAAAACACATTATGGACTTGTTCGTGCGATCATATCGCCAATATCACTTCTTTTTAATCAAATCGAGCCTCAAACTCATGATTTTCATACTTTTGATTTTCAAAACTTCTTAACTTGGAACTCAAGGTCCAAAACATCTCAAACGACATCCAAATGTCACCAAACTTTACGGAAATCACATATATAATATTTAAGACTTGTACCGGGCGTCGGAACCAAAATACGAGCCCGATACCAAGGTCTATTAATTTATTTCCTTTAATAATTGCATCAAAAACAATTTCACATAAAAATTCATAACTTGGGCTCTAGGCCTCAGGAATTCGACTCCGGACACATGTCCAAGTCCCATATTTTCCTACGGACCTCTCGGGACCATCCAATCTCGAGTCCGGATCCGTTTACCAAAAATGTTGACCGAAGTCAACCATATCAATATTAATATCATTTTTATCCAAATTTCTCATAGAATTCATATTTTCTATCACAAAATCTTTCCGGCTACATGCTCGGATCGTGCACGTAAATCGAGGCAACCTAGAATGAGGTTTTCAAGGCCTCGAAGCTCGAAATTATTAATAAAATAAGTGATGACCCTTTGGGTCGTCACAATCTCCACCTCTAAAACAACCGTTCGTCCTCGAACGGACAAAAGAAAGAAGTACCGAGTCAGGAAACAAGTGTGGGTAACGGCTCCGCATATCAGACTCGGACTCCCAGGTCGATGCCTCAGGAGGCTGACCTCTCCACTGAACACGTACAGAAGGATAACTCTTCGACCTCAGCTGTCGAACCTGCCGGTCTAGAATAGCCACCGGCTCCTCCTCATAGGATAGATCATTGTCCAATTGGACAGTACTGAAGTCTAACACATGTGTGGGATCGCCGTGGTATCTCCGAAGCATAGATACATGAAAAACTGGATGCACAGCTGATAAGCTAGGCGACAGAGCTAGTCTGTAAGCCACCCCTCCCACTCGTCTAGAATCTCAAATGGACCAATATACCTAGGGCTGAGCTTGCCCTTCTTCCCGAAACTCATCATGCCCTTCATAGGCGACACTCGGAGCAATACTCGCTCGCCAACCATGAAATCTACATCTCGAACCTTACGATCCGCATAAGTCTTTTGCCTAGACTGAGCTGAACGCAATCTCTCCTGAATAGTCTTGACCTTATCCAAGGCCTCCTGAACTAAGTCTGTACCTAACAACCGAGCCTCTCCCGGTTCAAACCATCCAACTGGTGATCGACATCGCCTACCATACAATGCCTCATACGGGGCCATCTGGATGCTAGATTGGTAACTGTTATTGTAGGCGAACTCTGCTAATGGCAGAAACTGGTCCCACGAGCCTCCGAAATCAATAACACAGGCTCGAAGCATGTCCTCAAGAATCTGAATAGTCCTCTCGGACTGGCCATCCGTCTGAGGATGAAATGCCGTACTCAACTGAACCTGGGTGCCTAACTCCTGCTGAACCGCTCTCCAGAACCGCGAGGTAAACTGCGTACCCCGATCAGAGATAATAGATACCGGCACCCCATGGAGACGAACAATCTCCCTAATGTAAACCTCCGCTAACCTCTCCGACGAGTAGGAGACAGATACTGGAATAAAGTGTGCTGATTTGGTCAGTCTATCAACAATGACCCAAATAGCATCAAATTTCCTCCGAGTCAAAGGAAGTCCAGTAACGAAGTCCATAGTGATCCGCTCCCATTTCCACTCGGGAATTTCAATCCTCTCGAATACACCACCAGGTCTCTGGTGCTCATATTTCACCTGCTGAACAATTTAGACACCGAGCGACATACGCAACGATATCTTTCTTCATTCTGCGCCACCAATAGTGTTGCCGTAAGTCCCGGTACATCTTCGCGGCACCTGGGTGAATAGAATACCGCGAACTGTGGGCCTCTGCTAAGATCAACTCTCGAATTCCTTCGACATTGGGCACACAAACTCGACCCTCCAATTTCAATACCCCATCATTATCTAGATTTACCTGTGTGGCACCTCCCCGCTGTACTGTATCTCTCAACTCACGCAAATGAGGATCATCAAATTGCCTCTCACGGATACGCTCTAATAAGGAAGAACGAGCGACCGTGCAGGCTAACACCCTGCTAGGCTCAGAAATGTCTAATCTCACGAACCGGTTGGCTAAGGCCCTGGACATCTAGAGCAAATGGTCTCTAACTGACCGGAATGAATGCAAGACTACCCATGCTGGCAGACTTTCTACTCAATGCATCGGCCACCACTTTGGCCTTACCTGGGTGATATAATATAGTAACATCATAGTCTTTTAGCAACTCTAACCATCTCCGCTGTCGTAGATTCAACTCCTTCTGTTTGAACAAGTATTGTAGGCTTTTGTGATCAGTGTACACCTCACATGTCACACCATATAGATAATGCCTCCAGATCTTTAAGGCATGAACCACTGCTGCTAACTCAAGATCATGAACTGGATAATTATTCTCATGTATTTTTAGCTGTCTCGAAGCATAAGAAATAACCTTACCATCCTGCATCAATACCGCTCCAAGCCCTGTACGAGATGCGTCACAATAAACTGTATAAGGCCCTGCACCTGTAGGTAGTACCAACACCGGTGCGGTGGTCAAGGCTGTCTTGAGCTTCTGAAAGCTCGCCTCACACTCCTTCGACCACTGAACTGGGCACCCTTCTGGGTCAACCTGGTCATCGTGGCTGCAATAGAAGAAAACCCCTCTACAAAACGACGGTAGTAACTCTGCTAATCCCAAGAAACTCCGTATCTCGGTCATTGAAGTAGGACGTGGCCAACTTGCGGATCGCTCAACCTTCTTTGGTCTACCGAATACCTTCCACGGATACAATGTGACCCGAAATGCTACCGAACTCAGACAATAACTCACATTTTGAAAATTTGGCATATAGTCGATTATCTTTCAGAGTCTGAAGAACCACTCTGAGGCGTTGCTCGTGCTCTTCCTGGCCGCGGGAGTATACCAGGATGTCATCTATGAAGACTATCACGAACGGATCTAAGTAAGGCCTGAATACCCGATTCATTAACTCCATGAATGTCGCTGGGGCATTGGTCAACCCGAAGGACATGACCAAGAACTCATAATGCCCACATCTAGAGCGAAAGGCTGTCTTAGGAATGTCAGCCGCCCTGATCTTCAGCTGATGGTAGCCTGACCTCAAGTCTATCTTAGAGAATACCCTCGCTCCCTGGAGCTGGTCAAACAAATCATCAATCCTCGGCAGTGGATATTTATTTTTGATAGTCACTTTGTTTAACTGCCGGTAATCAATACACATCCGCATTGAGCCATCCTTCTTCTTTACAAATAATACAGGTGCTCCCCAGGGGGAAACACTGGGCCTGATAAAACCCTTCTCAAGAAGGTCCTGCAACTGATCTTTCAACTCTTTTAACTCCGGCGGGGCCATACGATAGGGTGGAATAGAGATGGGCTGAGTGCCCGGTGCCAAATCAATACAGAAGTCAATATCCCTGTCGGGTGGCATGCCCGACAGGTCTGAAGGAAAAACCTCAGGAAACTCCCGTGCAATAGGGACTGAATCAATGGAAGGAACTTCTGCACTGGAATCACGAACATAAGCCAAATAAGCTAGACACCCCTTCTCGACCATACGTCGAGCCTTAACATAAGAAATAACAGTGCGAACGGAGTGGCTTGAGGTACCCTTCCACTCTAATCGGGGTGATTCTGGCAAGGCTAAGGTGACGGTCTTAGCATGACAATCAAGAATAGCATGGTATGGGGACAACCAGTCCATCCCCAATATGACATCAAAATCTACCATATCCAAGAGCAACAGATCAACACGGGTCTCAAGACCCCCAAATATAACTACGCACGCACGATGCACCCGATCGACTACAATAGAGTCACCCACTGGCGTAGCCACATAAACTGGAATATCCAGAGCATAGCTGGACACAGCCAAATATGGTGCGAAGTAGGAAGACACATAGGAATAGGTAGATCCAGGGTCAAATAATACCGAAGCACCTCCGTCACACACAAGAATAGTACTCGTAATCACGGCATCCGATGCCTCTGCCTCCGGCTCTGGCCGGTAAAGCATAGAATCGGGGATCCGCACCTCCCCTCCGAGCTGCGTCTCTGGGACGACCATCAACCGGCTGACCTCTACCTCTCTGGCCGGACGGTCTCTGCCTCTACGGTCTCGACCTCCACCTCTAAAATCTCTACCCCCGCCTCGGGCTGGCTGGGCAGGCTGAGGGTCAGCTGGGGCCTCGAATCATAGGACGAGGACCTCGGTGCTGAGAGTTGCCCGCCGCTATAGGGCACTTCCTGATAAAATGACTCGGGTCGCCACAACCGTAGCAACTCTTGGGACCGATAGGGCTGCCGGCCCCGACGACCGGAATGGCCTCCACGAACACTCGAAGAGGCCGAGCATTAATAGGAGACCGGTCTGCATAATGCCCACGAGAACTGCGATCACTTGGTCCACCCTGTGAAGCTCGAAGGGCGGAATGAAAAGGCCCGGAGGATCGGCCTCTATCAAAGGATTCTCTCTGCTACCAGAGGAAGAAGCACCAAACCTACCCGAATGACGAGGCCTCTTATCCGAAGAATAACCGCCTCCCCTAGCAAGAGCCATCTCAACTCTGCGTGCTGCATTTGCTGCCTCCCGAAATGATATGTCACTCCCCACGCCCATAGCCATCTGGAGTCTAATCGGCTGATTAAGCCCATCTATAAATCCGCGGACCCTCTCCCGCTCCGTGGGAAGTATCACCACCGCATGACGAGCCAAGTCAATAAATCTCGTCTCATACCGTGTAACTGTCATAGTGCCCTGATGGAGGCGCTCAAAATTGCCTCCGAAGTACATCCCGCTAAGTAGCAGGAGAAACTTCTCCATAAATAGTTCCGCAAACTGGTCCCATGATAGAGCTGGGGACCCTGCTGGTCGAGTCAAGCAATAATCTCTCCACCAAGTCTTGGCGGATCCTGCAAGTCTGAAAGTACAGAAATCAACTCCGTTTGTCTCCACGATCCCCATAGTCTTGAGAATCTCATGACAACTGAATAAAAAGTCCCGAGGATCCTCTGATGCGGCTCCACTGAATGTAGTGGTAAATAGCTTGGAGAACCGATCAAGCCTCCATAACGAATCAGAAGTCATGGCCGCTCCATCACCGGCATGAGCTGTGGTACTTGACTGAGTGGCCACAGCTGGCTGGATTACTGGTGCCTGAGGCTGAGGAGCTACTGGCTCCGGAGTATGAGCAATAGGAGTCTGAGCCCCTCCTCCAGCCTGAGAAGTGGCTGGGGCAACTGATAATAAACCCGCTATGGCAATGCTGTCCATAAATCCCGCTATTCTGACTAAAGCATCCCGGAGATCCGGGGTTAATAAAGCCTCTCCTGGGACCTGAGCTGGGCCCACCGGAGCTGCTGGAACCGGAACCTCCTCATCAATCTCAATATGAGGCTCCACCTCTGGAGTAGCTGCCTGGGGCTGAGCTCTACCCCTACCACGGCCTCTAGTACGGCCTCGGCCCCTGCCCCTCACAGGAGCTGTCTGGGGCTCAGGCTGCTGGTCAGCGGACGAAGAAGTGCGTGTCCTTACCATCTGCGAAAGGACAGAATAGAAATTCAATCAGTAATTGAGGAACAAGTCGCACGACAAGAAAGAACAAATGAGAGGCTTTTTCCTAACTCAATAGACTCTGGAGGACAAGTACGGACGTCTCCGTACCTACCTCTCAAACTCTACTAAGCTTGTTCGTGAGTGGTGAGACCTATGTAACCTAGAGCTCGATACCAACTTGTCACGACCCGGATTTTCCCCCAACATCGGGATCGTGATGGCGCCTACTCGTGGTAGCTAGGCAAGCCACTGTATTCCTACTATCCCGTTTTTAACACAATTTTAATTAAATAAATGCGGAATGCTTAATCAAAATGGAAATAACAATTCACAAGGTGAAAATCATACTAAAATCCTCTACCCAAGACGTGGAGTCACCAACTCACGAACTACTATGGAATACTACACATAAAAGTTTGAAGGAAATATAACATAATTCTGTTTGTCTCGGAACAAAGAGACTACAGCTAATAACATAAATAAAGAGAGAGACGCCGGGCCTGCGGACGTCTGCAAGCTACCTCGGTCTCAAATATGATCAACTCCCACGCAATCGATTTACTGCTGCTGCTGCTCCTGATCGTAACCTGGACCTGTGCAAAAACACACAGAAGTGTAGTATCAGCACAACCGACCCCATGTGTTGGTAAGTGCCCGGCCTATCCCGGCGAAGTAGTGACAAGCCTAGGACTAGACACCCACATAAACCTGTGCAATTCAATATATATATGTGTGTACCACAAAATAACAAGAAATAATCAAGTATTAACACAATAAGCAATATCTTGAAGAATTCAACAAGTAACCACGGTTAATAATTTCGCAAGGAAAATCAAAGTGTAATGTAAACACAAGTAATATCAATTCAAGAAATAGCAAACAGTTGCACGGCATCACCCTTCGTGCTTTTACTCTCGTCCTCACCAAGTAAACAAATAGAGTACACGGCATCACCCTTCGTGCTTTATCACTCTTCCTCACCCAAATAACAATCAAATAAGTTCACAAGGAAAAACAAGGTGTAATGGAAACACAAGTAATATCAAGTCAAGAAATGGCAAATAGTTGCACGGCATCAACCAAATAAAATATAATGGAAAAACAAGTAATATTAATTCAAGAAATAGCAAGCAATTGCACGGCATCACCCTTCGTGCTTTTACTCTCATCCTCACCCAAATAACAATCACAGTTAAGGGTAAAGAAAGAAACAGTAATTCATAATCCGTCCCATCGAGGGCAATCAATAATAATCTTCACAACAAGTCCCAACCAGGGAGAACAATAACAATTTCATCTGTAATATATCTCAAAATAATTATTTTCCAACGACTCACGGTCATACTAGACGCCAGTGTATGGATGCTCGTCACCACGACCCATACACCGCACTCGATCACATAACACATAGCACATAATCCTATTCCCTCAAGCTAGGATAGAACAAACACTTACCTCGAATGCTTATGCACAATCAAATCCGTGGAAATATCTTTTCTTTCAATTTGGCTCCAATCCAACCGTATCTATACACAATTGATTTAATATCATCAATTCTACTCAACAAACTAATTCTTAATACCAAATAACACTTTTTCAACATTCTGCCATGAATAGTAAATTTCAACCCCGGGCCCACATGATCGGAATTCGGGGTTAGGACCAAAATCCGGTTACCCATCCCCCACGAGTTCACGTATATAATTTGTTTCAAAATCGGACCTCAATTCGAGGTCCAATTCCCTAATTTATGAAAAACCCTATTTTCTAACAAAAACAAGAATTTTACCATGAAAACATTTGATTTCTAATGAAAAACATGTTTAATGATGTTAGGAATTGAAAGAATTAAGTAAAAAGTGACTTACAATCGTTTTGATGAAGAGGAAATCCTTGAAGAGTCGCAAATGGGTGTTTTGGTTTTGTGAAAAATGAAGAAATGATTGAAATTCGTGTTTTTCAGGTCTCTGTGTTCGCATTTGCGAACATGGGTTCGCAATTGCGAACCCCGACCAATTTCTGGAGTTTGAAAAATAAGCTAAGGGTGGAAAGTTCGCATTTGCGAACTTTTGTTCGCATTTGCGAAGCCAAGGCATACTGGGTGGTTCGCATTTGCGACATAATGTTCGCATTTGCGAACAAGGCTCCTTCGCATTTGCGAAGAAGGCTTCGCATTTGCGAAGCATGGCTTAGCAGTGAAGGCATCGCATTTGCGAAGAATGCTTCGCATTTGCGAAGCATGGCTTGGCAGTGAAGGCCTCGCATTTGCGAGGTTATGTTCGCAATTGCGAACCCAAGCCTTCCTGGACGCCCTTCGCATTTGCGATCAAGGGTTCGCATTTGCGAACCCTGCCTTGGTCCGTCATCTTCGCAATTGCGAAAAATACTTCGCATTTGCGAAGCCAACAACTGGGTGAAAAACCAGCAGTGCAAAAATTCAGAAATTTAACCAACGGCCTATCAAATCTTTACCCGAGTCCCCCGGGCTCCAAACCAAACATGTACACAACCTCAAAAACACATTATGGACTTGTTCGTGCGATCATATCGCCAATATCACTTCTTTTTAATCAAATCGAGCCTCAAACTCATGATTTTCATACTTTTGATTTTCAAAACTTCTTAACTTGGAACTCAAGGTCCAAAACATCTCAAACGACATCCAAATGTCACCAAACTTTATAGAAATCACATATATAATATTTAAGACTTGTACCGGGCGTCGGAACCAAAATACGAGCCCGATACCAAGGTCTATTAATTTATTTCCTTTAATAATTGCATCAAAAACAATTTCACATAAAAATTCATAACTTGGGCTCTAGGCCTCAGAATTCGACTCCGGACACATGTCCAAGTCCCATATTTTCCTACGGACCTCCCGGGACCATCCAATCTCGGTCCGGATCCGTTTACCAAAAATGTTGACCGAAGTCAACCATATCAATATTAATATCATTTTTATCCAAATTTCTCATAGAATTCATATTTTCTATCACAAAATCTTTCCGGCTACATGCTCGGATCATGCACGTAAATCGAGGCAACATAGAATGAGGTTTTCAAGGCCTCGAAGCTCGAAATTATTAATAAAATAAGTGATGACCCTTTGGGTCGTCACATAAATGTAAATATGCCTTCATAAAATTATTAGCATTTGTAGAAAAAATAGTAGATTAATTGTTAAATAAAATTTATAATGCCATTAGAGTAAATATATATAAACGATATGACTAGGAAAATTAATATTTGGTTGAATAAAAGAGATGATATGCTTTCCGCAAAAGAAAATAAAAGTTATAATTAGAATGCCAAATATAGTAATAATAATAGTAGTAATAGTAGTAACATTAGTACTAGTAACACTAATAGCAATAACGAAAAAAATTGTAATCCTTTTATTATAAAATAATAATAATACTACTAAAATATTGGTCGTAGTAATAATAGTAACATTAATACTAATATCAAATTAGTATTAATACTAACAACAATGCTACTTAGCAATAGTCATAAAGTATTAATACAAGCATTAATTTCGAAGATAGTAGTAGTAGTATTAATAATACTAGTAATAGTGATATTAGCTAAATAATAATAATAAGTAGGTCTAGTTTGAGCTAAAAATGGTAAAATAACTATTCTTATATTATTAATGATATTAGAAGCCTAAAGAAATAGTTTGGAAGAAAGAAGGGTCAAAATTGGATGTCAACAGCTGCCCCTCTTTGACCGGAGACGATGAAAGAGTTTTCGGGCAAAGAATATTGACTTAGTAGCCAATTTGTCCCGACCATCAAGGTTGGAATGGGACAAAGGAGACATAAAAAATTATTGTGGCCGAACTCCGGTTTCGAGTTGCCTACATATCTCGGATTTCACGAGAATCAGACCATATGTAGTTCAAGACTCATGGTATTCTGGATTCGAATTTAACGATTGATGCAAATCCTAAAAATGCTGCCTCAATGTCGAATCATAGAGATACTTGGTACGACGATTGAAAGAAAACGTTTGAAATAACAATTTGATTATAAATTTTGAGAGTTGAGCCTAACGGAGTTCGAAGTAGATCCTTGACCTTTGTTGGAAAGTTTGGTATTCCTTCCCAACAAACTGCCCCAGTTCACTGCTAAGATATAGTTCCACGTTGTGCTATATTTCCTGCAAAGCTTGGCATACTAGATAATTCGTTAGGAAATAAGTTGTAATGCGCCATAAAATAATCTTATGAAAATAATATTTAGACGTCAATTCTTGAGAAATGTGAATTTATTGTGCAACATATAAAAATAATTTTATGGTGACATATTTAATAGTCGACAATGGCACATAAAGATTTAGTTTATAAAGTTAAATGTATTTGGTAATGATTTATGAAAGGTATATTTTGGCAATATTTATGCAAGCGGGACCACTCGGGTCGAAATAAATAGAATGTCCTTTTGCGGAAGGATTAACTTTAATATCCTATTTTAGGGCGGATTGACCCGATATATCCTATTTGAGGGCGGATTGACCCGATATATCCTATTTGAGGGTGGATTGACCCGATATATCCTATTTGAGGGCGGATAGATCCGATATATCCTATTTGAGAGCGGATGGACCCGATATATCCTATTTGAGGGCGGATGAACCCAAAATATCCTATTTGAGGGTGGATGGGCCCGATATATCCTAATTTGAGGGCGGATGGACCCGATATATCCTATTTGAGGGCGGATGAACCCGATATATCCTATTTGAGGGCGGATGGACCCGATATATCCTATTTGAGGGCGGATGGACCCGATATATCCTATTGGAGGGCGGATAGACCCGATATGTAGTGCTTGATTTGTAACTACAAATATTAATATGATGCGGTGCAAAAAGCTTGATATGGTACATAAAGCTTGATCTGATGCCAAAGTTATAATAAAATATTCAAGGTGCAATGCAAAGAGCTTGGTGCAATAGCAAATATCCTTCGTGCGGAGAGCTTGATGCAATGCCTTTTCAAGGAGCGGTGCCAATGATTTGAAAATTTGCATGCTGAAGTTTATTATTAGTAAAGTCCAGATTGGTGCAATGCGAAGAGCTTGGCATGGTTACTTCAAAGCAACATATATTGATGGTGCAATGCAGAGAGCTTGGCGCAATGATTTTATAATAGCAAATGGTGCGATGCAGAGTGCTTGATGAAATGCCTTTGTAGTAGTGAATATTCCTGGTGCAATGGTAACAATTGTTGGAGCTTCAAAAGAAAGTTTTTCTATTAATAAATTCCTGCAGTCAAAGAAAAATTATAAGTTTCAAAATTTGTGCGCTTGCTTGGCTTTATCCTTTGCTTTGCATGAACTTTGCGACTTTTAACTCGATGCTGAGCTTTGCAATAGCGTATAACGTTCAAGAATAATAAAATATGCCCCTGCATTACTCAAAGAAAATTCATTCGTACAAAATAAAGTGGTTGCCTTGCATTGAACGTAAAAGTTTGGCTTTGAATCTGCAACTTCTTTCCATGGCATTTTGGAATTTGCTATTGTCCTTGTAATGAATATGTGGCTCGAGATTTTATTTTCTGCGTTGCCGAATGATGAGGATCCTTCTGCAAAATCTGCCCCGGTTTTGGCTTTTGGGGCAAATAGAATTTTTATTATGATAAGACCGAACCCATAGGGCTGCCTACGTATCCCCTCTTAAACGGGAATCAGGTCAAAACGTAGTTCATTACAAAAGTCTTAGAAGAATTGCAAAAGAGTAGTACTAAGGGTGGGTGGGTGGAGAATGGTTGTGATATGATATCATTTTTAGTCTTCTTGATCGGCTATGCGCTTTCTTTTCAAACATCTAGGTGCCAATTTTGATGGATCGCCTTTGACAATGATTGTGCATGCAGTTGATATTTCATAATTATTGCTTGGTAACTCAGGTTGTATCTTTATCTTGCCTTGCTCAATCATGCTTTGTATCTTGAATTTGAGTGCTGAACATTCTTCGGTGTCATGTCCTTGAATGTTTGAATGGAATGCACAATTCTTAGATGGATCAAAGTTTTGAGGTGGATGCTCAGAGATAAATCCCTTCCTCGGTTGTAGAAGACCTTTGGCTTTCAATCGTTCAAGTATGTCAACCAATGGCTCATCCAAGTGAGTGAAATAGCAGTGCTTAATTTTCTTTTGTTGTCGAAGGTTGGGTTGTGCTCGGTGAGACTGTTTCTGGAAGTTTTGCTGAAAATTTTGCTGGTAATTAGGCTGGAGATGGTTGTTGTGTAAGTTGGAAGTGGCATATGATTGAAAAATTGGGTTATTGTCATAGCATTTTGGCTGGTGCATTGCAGCCATGGCAACTGAGCTATCTTCTTTCCTTTTGCTTTGCAGGTTTTCAGATTGATAAAAGGTTTGGTTAATTGTTTGAGTTGTTGAATTGCCGACAACTCTTCCTTCCTGAATGCCACATTCTAGCTCATTTCCGATTCGAATCAAATCAGAGAAATTGCGTGCACAAGTTCCGAGCAAGCTTATCAAAATATATGCCTTCTTGAATTTGGACAAAGGTTGATATCAATTCCCCTTCTGGCATTGGAGGATGAATTTTGAAGCTTCTAACCTCCATCGTGTGGCATATTCTTGAAAAGATTCACGTGGCATTTTCTTTATTTTGAGCAAATCAACCATGTGCGGATTACTTTTGATATTAAACTCGTATTGCTTCACAAAATCATGGGCCATATCTTCCCATGTATGCCATTTGCTAAAATCTTGTCTGGTGTACCAAGTGAGTGCTAATCCGGACAAACTTTGAATGAATAATCTCATTCGAACGGCCTCATTATGTCCAATACCAATCAATCTGGTGCAATAATCCTTTAAATGAGCAACGGGATCTCCAATCCCATTAAAAGTGTTGAACTTTGGTAGCTTGTACCCTAGTGGAATTTCAACATGTGGATGCAAACATAAATCTTCATACTTTAAACTTTGATAGCTTCTTGATTGCAGCTCATTTTCAATGGCTTTCCTTAGATGCTGGAGCTCATTATCCAAATTCCTGTGGCCATTTGACTGTATTTCTTTACCACGTCTTGGATATTGGCACAATGCTAATTGGTCTTGCTTGTGTTCCCTAAAAGGAATTGCGACCGCAGAAGGCTGGATATTGGGCATCATCATAAATTGATTAGGAGTGTAAGTTAATGATATTTGTGGAGAGATTACATAAGTAGGATATGGGTAAGAAGATATGGTTAAGCAAATATTTTGATTTGAGCTGGAAGCAGAAGCTATATTTGGAAGTAGGTCAAAAGTGTTTCCAAGATTAACCAACACGTTTCTTCGCACCACATTTGCCTTGGTACCATCGGTATGTGCTTGCAATAGTCCATTACTAGTGTTGAATTCTTCAAATCGGTCTGTCATTATGGCCTCGTCCTTTTGCAGATTCGCAGCCAAAACAGTGTTCAATGCTAGGCAGCCTTTAAAGGAAGAATTAAACTTTTCAAACGAAAATAAAGTGTTAGCGCATAATCATAATGAAGTAAATACATAAAAATAATAGAGTATATAAATTAACTGTTATGTTAAGTAGGAGTCTTAAACTAGAAATGATGGCCGATGTTGCAAAAAGGATGGACGAGAATGAATTGTTATCTAAAGGGCTCTAACGCACGAGACTTGTTGACATGTAAGCGAAATGATTTGAAGTTTTATGAAAGGCTGACTTATGTCGAATATCAAAGTTTTAGCTATAGCACAAGTCCTTTTCCTTGCATGACTCTGGAATTTTATAAATAAAAGAAAAAAATCGCCCCAATTTTAGGAATTTTTTTTACTCCATGGCATGATATCCCTTTCTAGCATACTCAACATGCGTGCTAAAAATGTGCCCCAATTTCTTTTATGAAGATAAATGGAAATTTTGCTATAGTGAGACTGAGTCTTATATATACTATATTTTAAAGAGGCTTAAGATGAATAATTTTGACGCTAAAAATAATATTTGGTTGTTTGAATATCGACAAGTTTTGAATCAAGATACTTGATTAGGATATACGAGTCAATTAGACATGAAATGACTCTATTTTATTTAGCGTTGGCAAGTGATAAAGTTATCGAGGCCCGGAATACGGTATCAACCATTTTGAAACTTATGGGATAGTACCTCGACTCACATGCCAAGTCGTAGAATTAACGGGTGTGTGAAGATTAATCTCGACCACCCGAAATAAGATGATGCAAACGCTTGAATTGAATATGTGAAAATATTAAAAAGAATTTGATGCTAAAAATTAACCAAATCGGCCTTCTAATGGTGGGTAGATGGTGTAAAATTGGACACCTACCTACTTGTATATGAGAATTAGTACGAATATTTAAATTCTGAGAGATATGAAGCTATGAGACAAAAATTAGAGGTGCAAGATTGTGCCAGAATTGAATAAAATTGAAAATTTATGTAAGGCACGAGTGGCGATATTTTAAAAAAATATGTAATTATATTTGTAAGAAAAGAACACGAATAAAAATCAACTCATAAAATTAGATCGGCAAAATATTCTCATATTATAAAACATTACGCTAGTTTTATTTTTTTAGAATGCTATCTTGCTTAGGGAGTCAGATGCTCATTGTTGTGTAAAGAAAAATTTTAAGGCTAGTTTAAGGCACGAATATTGAGGAATTTCATGACAAACCAAGCCTATTGAAGAGCTTATGGGAAGGACGTCGTACTTTATTAAAATTAGAAGATACTGAGAGACTACAGATATCTTAATTAGACTCTAAGAATTAGAATACACCTAAAAGAAATTTGAGCTTAAGTAAATGCACATATGATGCTCTAGAGTCGTTAAAGAGCGGTAAGCGCGGAATGATGGTGATTATTATTATTAATTCAGGAAAATGATATAAAATTAAGGAACAGAAAACTATATGAACAAATAAAAGATATAAGCAAGTTGAATAGTTAATACTTCCTTTTTCTAAAAAAAAAACAACAGATAATATTAGTAAAAATAATAAAGTCAAGTAAGTAACATAGCAAATAAGCAAGTAGGCAAGCAAAGCATGTAACACATTCCAAAGCGCAAACAATAGCGTGTCCTAATACGTGAGGGCCTCTTTGTGCCAGAGGTAGGCCTACCGTGTATTTGAAAGATAAGCATGCCATTATATATCATCTCATTTCTATAAATTAACTAAGTAATTCTATTTTCTTAAAAGCATAATAAATAGTAAAATATGTCTGCTTAAACATATATATATTTATTAAAAAAAGGTGTATTTTCATCAAAAGAATAAAATATTATAAAATATATTTATTATAATTAATTAAGCAAGTAATTTTATTTTCAAAAGCAAAAAGAAGTACATGAATCGCTTAGGCCATTTATTTATTTTTACGTAAGAAAATCAAAGAAAGTACAATAAAAGATATTTTGTCATATATAAACTTCTTGTTGTTCCGCAAGATTATATTATTTGAAAATATTACACATATTATAAAAAAGATAGTCATGCTCTTTTAACTAGGATTAATTAATTTTAAAGTAAATAATCTACATAATCGGCATGTTTACCCTTCAAATAATGCACATAAATATGATAAGTGTCACTTGGGGTTGAAAACCCACTTGGACATTTAGGTAAGGTTAACTAATGGATTTAATACACCTCGGGTATTAGATCACCTAAGGTTAAAAATGATGTATGCTCTTAAAAGGGTTTTGGTTTACCTCTATCTTAGGTTGACTAAGAGTGGGTTTTCTAGACTGGTCTGTTCCCAAGTGGACAGCTTGAGAGTGAAAAGTCTGTGACTGTCGATTGCACCGCTGATCGACTTACTCACGAACTTTTCCCTAAAATGTGTTTTGAGTAGTGCACGGCTGCAAACCGCATAACCGCTAGGTGTGTGCTTTGTGTGAATTTTCCAGAAGTGGAGGAAGTGAAACGGAATAACAAATTATATAAAGTAATAAGAATAGATTAACAATTCATATACAACAACGACATTTCATATAAGCATCATAAACAATTAAAAATATACAAATTAATTTTTATTATTAACCTAAGTTTGTTGTGGTTTAGAACCTAGAATCCCCAGTAGAGTCGCCATGTTGTTATACCCCATTTCAACACGGGTCAAACTAGAGTATAACATATTGGTAATTCTGCGGGTTTAATTAATTAAGAGAGTCGCCACCTAATTATTTTAATGGTGAATTAGGACACCTATTTATAAAATAATGCTTAAAGTTAACTATGTTTCAAGGTCTGCTTAACTTAAGATTATAGGTAAGTGTTCTAACTAATCCTATAGGGAAGGTTATTAAGGCACCCTATATGATCCGCTAATTACGATTAACCGGCCAAACTTAGGTTAATTAAGGCTAAGGTTATAATATAAGTACATCAATTAGGTGTTATATAAAGAAAGTAGCTTATAACTAATATATGCGCATGTTACCTAAAATGATAATTTGTTAAATTAAATTAACCATAAGTTGTAATTTTATTTTTTTATTTTTTTTAAAAAAATAAAATAAAGTGAATTAGATCAGCCAAGGCCTCTTTATTAGTGTTGTAAAAAAAACTTAGAATTGAGTGTCAATATTTAAATGAATAAAATGAAACAAGACCAGTAAGTAAGTTAGCCAAATGACTATCTATATTTGAAAAGTAACTTTTACGAATAATGATGTTCTTTTCTTGTGGAATTGCTTGGCAAATTATAGCTTCAAAGATGATAATAAGAAATTATTTTCAAAGATAAATTAAGAGAGTTGGTAAAAATTGTTTTGCATATACATTTTTACCAATACTTAGCTTATTCTTTTGGAACCCGTTTCTACTTCTTATAAAAAGTGTCTGAAGCATAATGTTAAGCTTACTAGAAACTGAGTACTTTAATAGCTAATAAGAAAAGAAAGTTATTAGATTTTCGATCTTAGATTTCACATTCTAATTATCCTAGATTCCACATTCTAATTATCGTATCCTATGCGATATAAATATAGCAAAGAACCTAAGTAATTAAATCCAAACTTGAGATAAAACCTAGATACAAAAGCAAACTAACAGTCACAAAAGTTAGATAAATTGAATGGCAATAGA
The DNA here is from genome assembly GCA_032618575.1 of Nicotiana noctiflora. NCBI lineage: Eukaryota > Viridiplantae > Streptophyta > Magnoliopsida > Solanales > Solanaceae > Nicotiana > Nicotiana noctiflora. Next base: position 134,613 of record JASVEL010001224.1, on the reverse strand, counting down.
AATAAAAAGAAGAACGCCATAGGCGCCCCCAAGCGTTTCGCTTGTTTTCTTGCTATCGAGTGCGCTCTGAGGAAGATGGTATGCAACGACTCCATGCTCGGGTGGGGTTGAGTCTCTATACAAATCCACTACGAGAGTCCCGAATTAAGACTCCATTTGCTCCGGATAGATATGCGAAACAAAAAGAAAAGTAAAACAAGAATTAGAATAGAGAATTCTCAAACTAGCACAATAATTCAGGAAAGAACGAGAGTCTCAGCAAGAGGATTAGCTTGTAATGAAAACAAATAAATTTTACAAATACACAAATAAACAAATAAATAAATAAAACTAAGCTAACTAATTTTATAATCCTAAGTTGTGGACATATTTTTCAAATAGAGCTTAATATCCAAGAGGCACCCCTTCAATTCATTCTAACTTTATAAATCAAGGGACACAAGTTAATTTTAAAATGTTAAAAGCATCACGATAAAATATATAAGACCAAAATATCAATATTCGGTGCTAGGCACGTTTTAATCTTTATATGCATTCTATCAAACTTTAGCTTCCGGGGATCGTTACTTCCAAAACATTTACAATGAAAATCCTAAACCATGGTATCTAAGTAAAAGAAACCGCAAGATCTTTTGTGCGGTAATCAAGCACGCCACAGAAATATCACAGCTTTTAAGCTCAATCTCAGCTGCTGGTTTATGTAAGTATGAAGGAAGGGACACATTTTAAAGTTAAGTAGGCATTATCTATGACATGGTCTTTGGACTACGAGAAGGCTTATTCATATATAGTATTTGAATCCTAATAGATATGATTTCTGCAATTTAAAGCTTAAAGGTTATAAGTTTTTAAGTGTCAGTAAAAAAATACATCTAGATGAGTAAAATGGTGAACCAAACTATGACCATGGACTCCAAGTCAATACTGGTCAAACGGGATAAATACTTCAAAGAAATGCGGAATATAATGTCGGTTATTTATTCAAAAAAAAATGATAATTTTTATAAGTGCGCTTACAATATCTATTAAAGAGATCTTAAGTCATGGATCTAGATGTGATTTTGAAACACAAAAAGAATGCAGAAACTACACTTTTAAACAAAAATAATAATAATAATAATAATCGTGAAAGAAAAAATACACATGCTGAGCAAGGGAAAAAGAAAGAAAAAAAAATTAAGACTTAAATGCAATCAAAGCCAATGTCAGATAGTGGTATTTAAAGCAAAGCCACCAAAATAATTAGTCGACATATTATTTGGCTCATAATTTATAAAAAAAAACAAGAAACACATATTTTTATGTCTTTTACTCACAAAGGACCTCTAAATCACAATTTATACAAACTAAGAGATACAACTTATGCCCTCCAACAAAATAAATACTCATTGCAGATTCTTAAATAAATGGTACGAAAAGAAAATATTTCAGTATCACTAACCTTTTTGCGGGCAGTGAACTAGGAGCGGCCTTTGATCTACTCACGCACAATTCTCAGATGAAAGAAATTAGGATGCTTCTATTTTAGCTTGAAAGCCAACAAAATATTAAAAAGGAAGCTAAAGATTTGGGGAAAACAACAATGGTGATTAAATAGCTAGCAACTGATTTTTGTGGGGGAGAGGCAGCGGCTCTCTGCCGTCCAAAATTTTGAGGATGCTATTATTTATAGAGGTCTTCTAGGGTTAAAGAGCTTCAAAATTTGAACGTTTAAATCCAAACGTTAGGGAGAACAGACGCTCCTTTGCTTGAAATAGGCGTGCAAAATTCTGAGCTAGAATTTTTAAAGGTCAAAACTTTGTCAAAAAAATGAAAAAAAAAGACAAAAAGCAATCTGCCATTGCAGAAGAAGAAAGAGACAATAGAAAGAGAAAGTGGGATAGGAAACAGTAATAGTGATGGAATTTAGGTAAAGTTTTCAATCTAGTTAATTTGAGATATTTTGGCATTAAAAATAGGGTAATGTTTGATTGGGCTAAAGTTAGAGGGGCTGATTTTGGAGATGGATTTTGGCCGGATTGGGCCTTCACTTTAGGGCTTGATTTACATGAAGTTGATTAGGAAAATCTTTGGGTTGTTGAGTTGAATACTTGGACATATGAGTAGGCCAAAGCAAAATGACGTTTCCATCATCAAATTTAATTTTTGAGCTTCTAATTTATTCCAAAATATTCTTTTACTTACATTATATAATAAATGTAAATATGCCTTCATAAAATTATTAGCATTTGTAGAAAAAATAGTAGATTAATTGTTAAATAAAATTTATAATGCCATTAGAGTAAATATATATAAACGATATGACTAGGAAAATTAATATTTGGTTGAATAAAAGAGATGATATGCTTTCCGCAAAAGAAAATAAAAGTTATAATTAGAATGCCAAATATAGTAATAATAATAGTAGTAATAGTAGTAACATTAGTACTAGTAACACTAATAGCAATAACGAAAAAAATTGTAATCCTTTTATTATAAAATAATAATAATACTACTAAAATATTGGTCGTAGTAATAATAGTAACATTAATACTAATATCAAATTAGTATTAATACTAACAACAATGCTACTTAGCAATAGTCATAAAGTATTAATACAAGCATTAATTTCGAAGATAGTAGTAGTAGTATTAATAATACTAGTAATAGTGATATTAGCTAAATAATAATAATAAGTAGGTCTAGTTTGAGCTAAAAATGGTAAAATAACTATTCTTATATTATTAATGATATTAGAAGCCTAAAGAAATAGTTTGGAAGAAAGGAGGGTCAAAATTGGATGTCAACAATGAAGTCCGCACTAGAGAGATTCAGAGAGCAGATTTCAAGGCATAAAACCTAGTGCGTCCGCAGTCCATTCTATGTGGTCCACACTAGGGAGGTTCCAAGACTCAAGAACTAAGGCTTCAAGCAACGTGACAGCAGTACATATTATGTGTTCCGCGGTAAATGCGGAAGAGAACTTCAGAGAGTTGAAATTGCTAAGGTTCAAACCCATGCGGTCCATGATCATGTTTGTGCGGACTGTGCTAGCTGCCTCCATGGTGGCGGTCCATTCTGCGCGGTCCATGGGGCCCGAGTTCAGAGAGCCAAGATTTGAAGTCCAAGAGCCTAGTGCGGCCGCAGTCCATTTTGTGTGGACCGCATTGACCCCGACATTGTGGTCTAGTTTTTCCATCTTAGTATAAATATAACCTTTTTCATTTTTAGGGCAGCGATTATTTTATTTCAGCAGCTGCGCTTGTAAGAACATCCTTTATAGCCATTTTTGGCATCTTAGCTTAGTTTTAACGATACATTCTTGTATTTTACTTTAGTGTTTAATTAATATGTCTTCTCCTTCATCAATTTTTCTATTTTCTTGTTCAAGAATGAGTAGCTAAACCCATTATCTAGGGTTATGGCTCAACTCTAGTGTGGTAGTTGATGGGTATTGTGATTTAAGGTTAGATTGACTATGATTGTTTTTATTTGGGTTAATTTTATGGTTTAATTTATGAATTGGTGGTTACAAATAATTATTTGTGCTAAGTTAATTTAGTCTCTTCTTGAGAAAGAGAGCCTAAGTCTCCAAAATTGACCCAATAAGGAATTGGGATAGGCTCAAGAGAATTGATAGTAATGCTGTCTGGTGGGCCGGTTCTGGACCGGGCCCGGACCGGGACCACGGTCCTGGCGGTCCTGGCAGGCCGGTCCTACCGTGCCGGTCCTAGGTGGGCTTAAAAGACCGTTGTAACGACCCGACCGGTCGTTTTAGAAAATTACGCCCCTATCCCTAATTTAACTGTTCCCCTAAGTTCATTTCTGCTATTGTGGGTTGCCGGGAGAGTTGGTTCCGAAAATTGGAGCATTTTGGGACACTTAGTCCCCAAATAAGAGCTTTGAAACTAGAAAACGGTCCATAGCCGGAACAGTGTTAAGACGATCTCGGAACGGAAATCCGATGGTTCCATTAGCTCCGTTAGGTGATTTCGGGGTTGGGAGCGCGTTCGGAATATATTTTGGAGGTCCGTAGCTCAATTAGGCTTGAAATGCCGAAGGTTGAAATTTTGGTGAATCCGAACGATAGGTGAGATTTTGATCCGGGGGTCGGAATGGAATTCCGACAATTTTTGTAGCTTCATTATGTGATTTTGGATATGTCCGCAAATTTTCAGGTCATTTGGACGTCATTTGGCCGGGTTTTGGATTGAATGTTAGTTTTGAAAGTTTTGAAGAAACTTAGGCTTGAATCGATGTGATTTATGGGTTTTGATGTTGTTAGACGTGTTTTTATGATTGGAATAAGTTCGTATCGTGTTTTGGAGTATGTTGGTGGTTTTCGTTGGAGTCCCGGAAGCCTCGGGATGAATTCGGACCATCAAGCGGCATTTGGAACTTGGAAATTTCTGCAGAAAATGCAGCAGCAGGGTAAGATTTAAGCCATCGCGTTCGCGAGGGCCTTGTTCGCGTTCGCGTAGGCTGGGTGCTGCAGAGCATCGCGTTCGCGTCCAAGGCGTCGCGTTCGCGTAGTGGAAGAAGGGGAGGCACCGCGTTCGCGATCCTTGTGTCGCGTTCGCGAAGAGCAAGGCGGGTTGGATGGGAAATAAGGTCATCGCGAACGCGTGGACTAGCGCCGCGTTCGCGAAGGGTTAGCCGGCTGTGCATCGCGGACGCGAGTGGTGTCACGCGAACGCGAAGGGTAAATGGGCTAGAGCATCGCGAACGCGTGACAGGCCACGTGAACGCGATGAAGGAAAATATCTGGCAGTGAGCTTAAGTTCAGAACATAACACCCGCGGCCCCCATACACAAAAACGCCATTTTTGAGCTCCAAGAGAGGTTTTTGAAGGGGAAAACGTTGGGATATCATCGGGAAATCATCGGGGGTAAGTTTCTTGACCTTAATTCGTTGGTTTATCATGAAATCCGTGATTATCTCACTGAAATTGGAAGATTAAAGGTGGGTTTGAGCCCTAGGCCTAAATGTTAGAAAATCTTTGATTTGAATGGGCAAATGGAGTCCGATTTCGATAAATTTTATATGCACGGACTCGTATTGAGATAAGGAACCCGAATATATAATTTTTGTGATTTTTTCGATAAGCGTACCGAAAGTCGGGTTTTGGCAACTTGTGGGTTTTGGTGTATTTTGAGTTAATTTGATTGGGTAATGCCCAATTGGCCTATTTTGATGTGATTCTATTGATTTTTATCAGATTCTACACTTGTGGAGGCCGACATTCGTGGCAAGAGGGTTATTGCTTAGCGGTTTTGTACCGGAATTGAGGTAAGTGGCTTGTCTAACCTCGTGTGGGGGAATTTTCACCCCTAGGATATTATGTGATAGTTTTAATGCCTTGTACGCGAGGTGACGGGCGTGTACATGCGCTGGTTGTTGAACACGTATTTATTAAAAATGTTCGATGAGCGGTATTCTTGTCTTTGGCTGTTAGTTTGATATTTTACCGGTAGTGGATAGAAAAACATGATTAGGTAGCCCTTAACTATTTAGTTGCCTAATTGCCTTATTTGAACTCCTTGATAATTATTGGCACTATTTTTTTTTCGGTGAAGTTATAGTTAAGCATAATTTATTCTCTCTGTGTATTCCTTTAATTGCTGTGTTTGTGGACTGCGGGTTCGATTCCCGGAGACCCAGGGCTGTGGGTTCGATTCCCAGAGACCCGGAGTGATATTGGTAGGGACTACGGGTTCGATTCCCGAGATCCCGAGATTTATTGAAATGTGGACTACGGGTTCGATTCCCGAGATCCTGAGATTTATTGAAATGTGGACTACGGGTTCGATTCCCGAGATCCCGAGATTTATTGAAATGTGGACTACGGGTTCGATTCCCGAGATCCTGAGATTTATTGATTATTGGTAAGGACTGCGGGTTCGATTCCCGGAGATCCTGAGCTATTGAGATATTATTGAGATATGGGCTGCGGGTTCGATTCCCGGAGACCCAGGGGTACCGAGAATGGGACTGTGGGTTCAATTCCCACAGATCCTGGACTTGTTTATAGAGTTGGTTATTTGTTATTAGCTTGATTGTAGACAGTTTCAGTAAATGTTGTTATTTTGGAAATTTTGTTGTTATCTGTTAAACTGTTTATTTTGTTATCATCATATTATTATTGTTCTCAGTAGGGCCCTGACCTTCCTCGTCACTACTCCATCGAGGTTAGGCTTGCCACTTACTGAGTACCGCCGTGGTGTACTCATGCTACTCTTCTGCACACTTTTGTTGTGCAGATCCAGGTACATCAGAGCAGGCTCGTACTAGGTGATTCTGCAGCTTTCTGGGAGACTTCGAGGTATGATCCGCTACGTCCGCGGATCCGGAGGCTTCCCTTCTATTCTAGTATTACTAGTTGACATTTTTCTTCATTTCGTTGTTAGATACTCTTTACACATAGAGCCACAGTTGTATTTCCCTTTTAGTCTGTGTTACAGTGGGGTTCCGGATCTTGGTAGTGTTTATTTATTGTGTGACGGATGTATGTGCCAAGTGGCACGGATTACATATCTTTTATGTTATTTTCCACTGTTTCTTATTTAAGTAATTATAATTTATAGATTCCGCAACGTGTTAGGCTTACCTAGTCGTGGGGACTGGGTGCCATCATGACATGTTCACAATTGGTGAACTAGGGTCGTGACAACCGTCATGGGCCGGTCCTGTATAATTAGCCCGCGAGACCGGGACTGCGAAGACCGGGACCGGCTAGCGGTCCCGGGCCGGTCCAGGCGGGCCTGACGGGCCTTAGCGGTCCTAACGGTAAGAATTTAAAAAAAAATAAAAAAAAATTTAAAAAAATGGCCCAACGGCCAGATTTCAAAAATAGCCGTTGGAGGTAAAATTTAGCCGTTTTTTGGCTTTAAAATTTAGCCAAATGGTCCCCAAACTTTAATATAACCCCAAACTTTATATAATTATACTTTTTCCCAATTCTCAACTATAAATACCCCCCCCCCATTCTTTCATTTTAACTCACCAATTCATCAATCTATCTTAATCTCTCTCAATCTCTCTCAATTGCTTATATTATTATTCCAATTTTGTGAAATTTTGTGAAGTTGGTGAATTGAAGTATTCAAGTCTTCAACAATTTGTAATTTTCAATTTTGAACAAGTTGTTCGTCAATTCGGTAAAGTCGTTCCAACTCTTAATTTTTAAGAATATATTTTGTGTGATTTTGTTTGCATAATTATAATTAAAATGGCATTTTCATTGAAAAAAATGTTTAGTGCTAAGGGAAAAGCTAAAATGGATGAAAGTAGTCGTCAACCAACTAACCTTCCCCCCCGGTTCCCCGACCTACCCGTCCTAGTGGTTCAATTATTCTTGATAGTGATAATCCTTGTTTTCAATTTAGTGATACTGAATTTTGTCATAATATTTCACGAGAAGACCAACTAGATAATGAAATTATGACTGCTCTTTATCCTAATTTATAAGTTCATAGGCAATTGGATTTTGATGAAACCCAACAGGATTTTGATGGAACTCAACAGGATGTAAATGAAACCCAACCGAATTTAGATGACACACCTACTAGTCCGGCTAATAACCCAACTGATGCACCACAACACCCACCTGTACAAACACCTACTTTTAATAGACAATCTTCTAAACGCCAAGAAACGTCATTAGTTTGGAAATTTTTTAGTCAACTAAGAGATCAAAATAAGGCTCAATGTAATTATTGTAAAAAAATTATTGGTGCATAAATATACCGGAGACCGTAGTGGCATGGGTAGTTTGACTAGGCACATACAAACACACCCTACTGAAAAAGCTAAATATAACAGATTAAAAGCACTGCTAGAGGGGACAAGTGTAGAAAATGCGGGTAACTCTAGTACAGGTTCTAATCTAGTTCAACCTGGAATTAACACTGTCACCGGAGGTATATTATATTTTATTATAGTAGAAGAACGTGCTACTCTTGCAGATGCAAAAGCATCAATTAAAATTAATACTCAAACAATTTATAATGCATACCAACAAGCCTTACAAAATTCTAGGACAAATGTTTCAACCCCTACTTCGTCTACTTCACAGTCGTCCAAAAGAGCCGCGGGCTTGAAGGCACTTAAATCTTGGACGGAGTTTAGGGGTTCTCAAGGAGATAATTTTGATGAATCTTCCCATCTAAATGAGCTTCAAGTTTATTTGTCGCAGGGACTAGAGAAGGAGAATCCAGACGGGAGTTTTGAGCTTTTGGAATGGTGGAAGTTACGGGAAAAACATTTTCCTGTTCTTGCAAGGATGGCTCGCGATATATTATCTATTCAAGCTTCAACAGTTGCATCAGAGAGCGCCTTCAGTCAAGCAAGACTTCAAATAGGAGATCATAGAGCATCTATGAGGGAGATCTTGGAGAAGTCAGTGCTATTTAGAGATTGGATCCGCTCGGAAAGAAGAAACTTTGGACTTGCAGAATCACAACCGGATGTGGATGAAGCTTACGAAGAAATGATTGCAGAACTTGCGGAGGATGCTGCTTCGCCGGGAAGTGGTGATGAACAAGCTTCTTTTCCACCGCCGCCAACGGAACCTCCTCCAAATCTTGAAGGATTTATGAGATTTGTTAGAGATATGTAGATTGTGTTGTAAATTGTACTTTGGCACATCTTATTTAGTTTTTTTTCCTTTTAATGGTGGTATTAGTACCTTGTTGTGCTCATTCCATTGGGGGGAGAAGACTAATAAAGATATGTCATTTTTAGTAATAAAAATTATTACACAATTGTTTGATTTATCTCTTAATACATAATATATATCTATTTAATACATATACATATAATATATATACTTAACACATATATATAACTTAACTTATATATATACTTAATACATACATACATATATATATACATATATATATATATATATATATATATATATATATATATATATATATATATATATATATATATATATATATATATATATATATATATACTTAACATGTCTATATATAAACTTAATATATATATATATATACTTAACATATATATAAACTTAATATATATATACTTAACATATATATACTTAACACATATATATATAACTTAACTTATATATATACTTAACACACACACACACACACACACACACACACACACACACATATATATATATATATATATATATATATATATATATATATATATATATATAACTTAACTTATATAAACTTAATATATATATATATATACTTAACATATATAAACTTAACATATATATATATATATATATATATATATATATATATATATATATACACTTAACATATACTTATTAAATAAATTTTTTTTTAATTAAAAGCCCACGAAGCCCGCCAGGCCCAAGACCACGTGGGCTTAGGCCCGTCACGGGCCGGTCTTACCCACCAAGCCCGGAACCCCCAAACCCGGAACCGCCAGAAAAAAAGCCCACGAAGTCCAGGACCGCCCGGACCGGCCCGCCAGGCCCGTTTAGGCCCGAGACCGGCCCACTAGACAGCCCTAATTGATAGTCCTAATTAAAGGGTTAAATCTCGAGAGAGTAATTACCCGACTTGAACCCTAGTTGCTTGATCTAACTTGACAAACTAATTGGTCTCTCTCGAGAGTCAATTAGGAAAAATTACTCTCTCTACCGAGAGGTGTGAGAGTGGGTAAAATTATGCAACGGTTATATATATTTTCCCAATCATGTCAATCAAGCCTTAGAAGCAATTACCCGTCAATTAGCCACCTAGACGAAAGTCACTACCCTAGTGCCCATTAATTCATTAGATACAACTCTTAGCAATCATCTCTTAGCGTAATCCAGTTTCAATCCTAATTGGTAGCTGATAATAGTAGTTTATAAAAACAAATCCAAAAATATTGGAAGTGACATTTGGAACAATTACACGATTCTAGACTAGAGAGATACATCAACTCCATTTCTAGCTCCCTGAGGAATTAGATCCCGACCCTTATATCGGGTAAAAGCTATTGCAACCATCTCTTACTACCTTTTATTGGTGCAGAGTTGGCAACGATCCAGCCCCGAGGGCTCGGTTGAGTTTTGGATTGGCCACGGGATAAAAATTTAGACTTAAGGAACTGTAGGTCTGCAGGCTTCGCATATCCCAACCTCCCTTCGCAATTCCTAAACCCATGTTCGCAATTCCCAAGCTTCGCACTTCACAAACCCATTACGCAATTCCCAGGTTTCGCAATCCCCAAACCCATGTTCGTAATTACCGAGATTCGCAATTCCCAAACTCATGTTTGCAATTCCCAAACCCTTATTCGCAAATCCCACCCAGCAAAGGTCGGGGTTCGCAATTGCAAACCCCTTCACAATTCCCATATCAAAGACCTGCAACTTTTATGCTTAGATGATTTTAAACCCATTTTTCATATTCTCTTAAAACATAAACACACTTAAGCAATTTTTCAAGGATTTATTCTTCTCCAACATCATTTGTAAGTCATTTTTAACTAACTTCATTCGATTATTAACATTTTTTTAACATGATTTAAATTTCAAATCAATGATTTTCATAGGAGAAATTGAGTGTTTTGGGTAGAACCTAGGTTTTTCAAAAATTGGGATTTGAACATCGATTTGAGGTTCGATTTCGAAACAAATTATATATTTAGGTTCGTAGGGAAATGGGTAATCAGGTTTTGGTTCGAACCTCGAGTTTTGACCATGTGGGCCCGGGGGCAAATTTTGACTTTTAGGCAGAACTTTGGAAAATTTATTATCATGCATTCAAATTGATTCATTTAGTGTTTATTAATGTAATTAAGTAACTTGTGAGTAGATACGAGCAAATTGGTGGTTGAATCAAGGGGTAAAGCTATAGTTGAATCATGAATTGTGTTCGAGGCAAGAGGTAAATGTTTGGTCTAACCTTAACATGAGGGATTAGGAGTTGTGTCTATTTTGCTACGTGTTAATTGTGGAGTACAACGTATCGGCATGGTGACCAGTATCTATACGTCGGTGTCTAGCATGTCCGTGAGTCTTTATATTGTGATTATCATGGTTTCGCTGTATCTTTTGTGCCTTTATGATGGTTACTATTTGTGGTATAAAGTTTGTGGAAAGAATTGTGACCTACGAACATTGAGCAGCGTTAGCTCAAGCTGTATAACGAATTGTGAAAGTATAAGTGAAAATTGAATTTTTAGAGCATTGCCTCAAGTTGTGAAGTAAAAGTGGGAAAAAGAAGAGATCATTATGTTGTCACCCTTACCGGGCTATTGTTGATTTATTTGTTATCTCCCTTGCCGGGATGTTGATGTTATTGATGTGTTTCCCTTGTCGGGGTTTAATTGTTGACTTATTGTTCCCTTGTAGGGATACTTGTTTGATATTATTGTTTCCCTTGACGAGATATTGTTGAGATATTGTTTTTTCCTTGCCTGGATGTTTGTTTGATATTATTGTTCCCTTGCCGAGTTTCCTTGTAACTATTGTTGGCTTGTAATTGGGAGTGGGTGGTACGCCTACCACAAGATATAATAAAATTGGAGCGGGTGGTACGCTGACTACAAGATATAATAAAATGGGAGCGGGTGGTACACATATCACAAGATATAATAATATAGGAGGGGATGATACGCCTACCACAAGATATAATGAAATGGGAGCGGGTGGTACGCCTACCACAATATATAATAAAATGGGTGCGGGTGGTATTCCTACCAAAAGATAAGTAAAATGGGAGCGGGTGGCACGCCTGCCACGAGATACATGAAATGGGATCGTGTTGCACGCCTGCAACAAAATGTGAAAAGAGAGTGAAATCAGCTTTATTTTCCTTATTCTTGTTAGTGGTTTGATTTTGATTCCTTTATAATTCTCTTGATATTCTACTTTTACTTGTTATTCCCCGAAGTATGTTTCCCCTCCCATCTTTATTTGTTTATTTCTACTTTACTTTCTGGTGTATATTATATAATGCACATGTTTATTTGGTAATCTTGTCCTAGCCTCATCACTGCTTCGCCGAGGTTAGGATACGCACTTACCAACACATGGGGTCGATTGTGCTAATATTACACTCTGCACTCTTTTGTGAAGACCACAGTATTGTAGACTTTGGACCGTAGTGGGATTGTTGATTCTTGATCATCAGGCGACCCGAGGTGGTCCTGCAGGTGTCCGTAGGCCTTGGCGTCTCCTTCTACTTATTATCCCTATTTCTTTCATGTATTTCTAGAAAAAGTGTTGTATTTATTCTTTTAGACCCTCTATTTTTAGTATTCTTAGACCGTTTGTGAAACTGTAACACCAGTTCTAGGTAGTCGAGATTCTAACAGTTGTATTAGATATTGATGTTTAGATAGCTTACGGCTTCTTTCTTGCGCTTATGTTATATTTTGCTATTTAAATATTATTAATGTTATTAAAATTGCTAATGAATATAAATGTGACGACCCGGCCCGTCGTCACGAGAATTACCACCCCGTTATGTTGTAAATACATGTTTTATGATTTTATATCAGTGTTAGAGTCTATCGGGTGAGTTAGGAATGAATTGGATTGAAAATGAGGCATATAGCCTTTTTGAAGGAAACTTGAATAAGGAAAGTCAACCCGAAGTTGACTATTCGGTTAGAGGGCTCGGAATCGGATTCTAATGATCCGGTTAGTTCCGGGAGGTGAATTGTGACTTAGGGGAGTGATCGGAATTTAATTTGGAGACCCGGTGTAGAAATAGGCTTGAATTGGCTAAGGTTGAATTTTGGCGAAATCCGAACGGTAGGTGAGATTTTGATCCGGGGGTCGGAATGGAATTCCGACAGTTGCAGTAGCTTCGTTAGGTGATTTTGGATGTGCCTGCAAAATTTGAGGTCATTCGGACGTCGTTTGGTCGGGTTTTTGATTGAATGTGTAATTTGGAATGTTTTAAGGAATTTAGGCTTGAATTCGATGCGAATTATGGGTTTTGATGTTGTTAGACGTGTTTTGAGGATTGGAGCAAGTTCGAATGAGGTATTAAGATGTGTTGGTATGTTTGGATGAGGTCCGGAGGGCCTCGGGGTATTTTCGGATGGTTAAACGGGAGAGAAATTTTGGAAAAAATTGCAGGTTGGCATCCTGTTTCTGTTGTTTCCGCTCCTGCGGAATTTTGGACGCAGGAGCGAGTCCGCAGAAGCGGACGAGGGGCGCAGGAGCGGCTGGTTACGCAGAAGCGGAAGCCATTCCGCTGAAGCGGGGTCGCTGGTGCGAGCCAGTGACCGCAGAAGCGGAAGGGGAAGAAAATGTGCATGGTCCGCAGAAACGGACATTTGATCGTTTGGGCGAGACCGCAGAAGCGGTCAATGATGCGCGAAGGTGGATGTGTCCGCAGAAGCGGACGATTCTTCGCAGAAGCGGGCCCGGTTAAGCGGCCCTTTGTTCGCAGAAGCGGAAATGGCCGGCTAGGCCTGGAACCGCTGAAGCGACCCTTTGGTCGCGTATACGGGAGCGTAGAAGCGGAAAATGTTCCGCAGAAGCGAAAATCGCTGTAAGTAAGTGTATCGGAAGTTAGAAAAATTTCAGAACATTTCACACATTTTGGGTCTCGGCTTTAGAGGCGATTTGGGCGATTTTGAAGAGAAATTCAAGGGAAATCATCGGGTAATCAACTATGGACTTAAACTATGATTAGTATTGGTAATATTATGCAATTATATCATGAAAATGGAGGAATTTGGGGTAATTTATGGAGGATTTAGCCCTAGGCTTGGACTTTGGAAAATCAAGGTTTTGAATGGGCAAATGGAGTCCGAATTTGGTAAAATTGATATGCTTAGACTCGTATTGAGATGAGGGTTCCGAATATATGACTTTTGTAATTTTTCGACAAGCGTACCGAAAGTCGGGTTTTGACAACTTTGGGAATTTTGAGCTACTCTTGAGCCGTTGAACCCCCTTCTCGGGCGGTCGAGTATACTTGTGGGCCATGAGCCAGTTATTGGATCCCGCGAGGATCGTTATCATTGTCTTATCATATAGACATGCTAGTTTACTACTAGTCCGCAGCTATTTTTGGTTATCATGCCAATTCCAATCTCTGGAACTTGACATTACTGTTTTCCAACTGAAAAATGATAAAAGAGTTTTCAAAAACTATTTTTGAGACTGCGAGGCTGTATCTGCATATTAGCTGACTAGTAGTGGATCGGGCTGCGCGCCGCAGCAGGATATATGTTGGATCGGACTGCACGCCACAGGAATATCTCTATGAGATGTGCTTGGGCTGTAGGAGCCCCTCCGAAGTCTGAACCCCCACAGTGAGCACGGGTACCCAAAATTGGAGTCGGGCTGCACGCCGTAGCGGTCATATCATGCATTGCATTGCATTTAGCTACATCTGCTAGCTGTTATGCTATTTATTGGTATTTATTGGTACAAGTACAGTGAAGATTGATTCTATGACAGGGTAGCTGATTATAGCTTTACATAGTGCTTTATTGCGGATTTCTTATCTGCTGTCTTACCCTTGTTTATTACCACTGAGTCTGGCAGTACTCATTTTACTCCCTGCACCTTGTGTGCAGATCCAGGTACCTCTCAGCAGTGATCCAGTAGCTGTGCGAGGCGACGTTTGTGGATATTCGAGGTAGCTGCAGAGTCCGCGGGACCCGATATTCCTTCCTACTGTCTTTTGATTTTGTATTGACATTTCTTTCCGCACTTGGTATTTTGTAAACCTTTATACACTCATGTTCAGTAGAGGCTCATGACTCTTGACCCTTGGTCTATGGGAGTTGATGTATTATGGGACTTGGTTTCCCGTTTTCGTTATTGGTATCGCTATTGTTTCATATTTTGAAATGCTTAAATGGGTTAAAGAGAGCTTCTAGCTCCGTTGTTAATATTGATTGGTCAGGCTGGCTTAGCAATGTGCTGGGCGCCATCACGACCGGATTTGGGGTCGTGACAAGTTGGTATCAAAGCCTAGGTTTACTAGGCCTCGTGAGTCTTGAGCCGGTTAGTAGAGTCTTGTGGATCGGTACGGGGACGCCTGTACTTATCCTCGGGAGGCTGCGAACCTTTAGGAAAACTTCACTTTTCTTGAACTATGTCGTGCGATCTTGTTGTTCTGAGAACTGAACTTCTATATTCTATTCTCTCGCAGGATGGCGAGAACGCGAGCATCAGGACGAGGTGGACGACCTCCATTGCCACCTGTTAGAGGCCGTGGGCGCGGTCGTGCTAGAGTTAGAGGTAGGGCAGGTGAGGCAGTGCCAGCTGACCCGCCTGTTGTACCAGTTCAGGAGCAGCCCCCAGTGGTTGATGCCCCAGCAGCCCCAGTTCAGGGCCAGACTATATCTATTGCTATTCCTGGTCTTCAAGAGACTCTTGCTCGGATATTATCAATGTGTTCCGGTTTGGCTCAGGTAGTTTCAGCTACCGCTACTGTAGCGACATCTCAGTCAGGGGGTGGTCAGCAGACCCCTGCAGCTCGCACACCTGATCCGGTTGTTCAGGGACTTCAGACGCCAGAGGCAGTCCCCGCTCAGGTGGTTGCACCGGTTATTCCTCCAGCTGCACCAGCTCCAGCTCCAGAGCATATGGTTTAGGTTATGCCCGAAGACGAGCAGCGTCGTCTTGAGAGATTTGGTAGACTTCAGCCACCCCATTTCAGTGGCGTTGAGGGCGAGGATGCCCAGGGTTTCTTGGATAAGTGTCAGAAGATGTTGCGTACGGCTGGTATTCTTGAGTCCGGCGGAGTTTCATTTACTACATTTCAGTTCACTGGTCCCGCATTTGATTGGTGGGAGGAGTTTGAGAGGCGTAGGCCTGCTAGAGCAGCACCTCTCACATGGCGGCAGTTCTCTACTCTCTTTCTAGAGAAATATGTACCTCAGTCTCGTCGTGAGGAGCTATGTCGCCAGTTCGAGTGGTTGATTCAGGGCGACATGTCTGTGACCCAGTATGAGCTTAGATTCACTCAGTTGGCTAGGCATGCCACATGGATGATCCCCACTGATAGGGAGAGGATCAGGAGGTTCATTGATGGCCTCAACTACTCTATCCGTATTCTTATGACCGGCGAGCGAGTTCTGTCATCATCGTTTGAGCAGGTAGCTGATATGGCACGCTCCATTGAGGCGGATCGTCGCCGAGAGAGAGAGGAGCGGGAGGCCAAGAGGCCTCGTGGTTCTGGTAGTTTCAGTGGTGCTCTATCTAGAGGGCATTTCTAGCAGGGCGGAGGTTGCTCATCTAGACCTTCTCATTCAGGCCGCCCAGAGCAGAGCGGAGGTTCTTATGGTCGTGGTCGACGGGGGTTTCAGCAGGGTCAGTCATCACTTAGTGCCCTCCCAGCCCAGAGTGCAGCACCTACTTCTCCAGCACCGGGTGCATGTTATGAGTGTGGTGAGTTTGGCCACATGAGGAGACATTGCCCTCGACTACGTAGGGGCAGGACTCAGCAGAGGGATCAGCCCTCCTCTTCAGCACCATCTCAGTCTAGTAGAGGTGGAGGTCAGTCTTCTCGTGGACGCCCCAGGGGCGAGGAGAGATCTGGTGGAGGCCAGGCACGGTTTTATGCACTTCCTGACAGGCGTGATGCAGTTGCCTCCGATGCTGTAATTACAGGTATCATTTCTGTCTGTCACAGAGATGCCTCCGTTCTATTTGATCCAGGGTCCACATATTCTTACGTGTCCTCTTATTTTGCACATCATTTGGGTGCGACTCGTGGTAGTCTTGATTTACTTGTTCATGTATCCACCCCCGTGGGTGATACGATTGTTGTGGATCATGTCTATAGATCCTGTGTTATATCTATTGGGGGTCTGGAGACCCAGGCAGATTTGTTATTGTTGGGGATGG
Organism: Nicotiana noctiflora; assembly: GCA_032618575.1. NCBI lineage: Eukaryota > Viridiplantae > Streptophyta > Magnoliopsida > Solanales > Solanaceae > Nicotiana > Nicotiana noctiflora. The sequence continues at coordinate 117,802 of JASVEL010001224.1, read as the reverse complement.
TGGACTTTGATGTTATATTGGGTATGGACTGGTTGTCTCCGTATCATGCTATATTGGATTGTCATGCTAAGACAGTTACGTTGGCCATTCCTGGTATTTCTTAGATTGAGTGGCGGGGTTCGACCGATTTCGTCCCTAGCCATGTTATTTCATTCCTAAAAGCTCAGAAGATGGTTGAAAAAGGGTGTTTATCGTACTTAGCTTTTGTGAGAGAGGTGGGAGCTGAGTCTCCTAGCATTGATTCTGTACCCGTTGTGAGGGATTTCCCAGATGTATTCCCCTCAGACCTGCCGGGCATGCCGCCGGACAGGGATGTTGATTTTGGCATTGACTTGGTGCCGGGCACTCAGCCCATATCCATTCCTCCTTATCGAATGGCACCAGTCGAGTTGAAAGAACTAAAAGAGCAGCTTCAAGAGCTTCTGGATAAGGGTTTCATCCGCCCTAGTGTGTCTCCGTGGGGTGCGCCGGTATTATTTGTTAAAAAGAAAGATGGTTCCATGCGGATGTGTATTGATTATAGGCAATTGAACAAAGTGACGGTGAAGAACAAGTACCCTCTACCGCGCATAGATGATTTGTTTGATCAGTTACAGGGTGCGAGGGTGTTTTCTAAGATCGATCTTCGTTCAGGCTATCATCAGCTGAAGATCGGGGACTCGGATATTATGAAGACTGCATTCAGGACCCGATATGGTCATTATGAGTTTCTTGTGATGTCGTTTGGGTTGACCAACGCCCCAGCAGCATTTATGCATCTGATGAACAGTGTGTTCAGGCCTTATTTGGATTCATTTGTGATTGTGTTCATTGATGACATTCTAGTTTACTCCCGTAGTCAGGAGGAGCATGCTCAGCATTTGAGTATTGTGTTGCAGAGATTGAGGGAGGAGAAGCTATATGCTAAATTCTCCAAGTGCGAGTTTTGGCTCGAGTCCGTAGCATTTCTGGGACATGTGGTGTCTCGTGATGGTATTCAGGTTGATCAGAAAAAGATAGAGGCGGTGCAGAGTTGGCCTAGACCGTCCTCAGCTACAGAGATCGGGAGTTTTCTTGGCTTGGCGGGGTATTATCGCCGGTTTGTTCAGGGATTTTCATCCATTGCTTCTTCATTGACTAAATTGACCCAGAAGGGTGCACCATTCGTGTGGTCGGATGAGTGCGGGGGGAGCTTTCAGAAGCTCAAGACAGCTTTGACCACAGCTCCAGTGTTAGTATTGCCATCAGCCTCGGGTTCATATACCGTTTATTGTGATGCCTCGAGAGTGGGGATAGGTTGTGTGTTGATGCAGGAAGGAAAGGTAATTGCTTATGCTTCTCGGCAGTTGAAGCCACATGAGAAGAACTATCTTGTTCATGACTTGGAGCTAGGCCGCCATTGTTCATGCCTTGAAGATTTGGAGGCACTATTTGTACGGTGTGTCTTGTGAGGTGTATACCGACCATCGTAGTCTCCAGCACTTGTTCAAACAGAAAGACCTTAATTTGAGACAGCGGAGATGGCTAGAGTTGCTGAAGGATTATGACATTACTATATTATATCATCCGGGAAGGCCAATGTGGTGGCCGATGCTTTGAGCCGGAAGGCGGTCAGTATGGGGAGCTTGGCATATATTCCAGCTGAGGAGAGGCCATTTGCTTATGATGTTCAGGTGCTAGCCAATCGGCTAGTGAGGTTAGATATTTCGGAGCCCAGCAGGTATTGGCTTGTGTTGTATCTCGGTCATCTCTATATGATCGTATTCGTGAGCGCCAGTATGATGATCCACATTTAGCTATCCTGAGGGACAGAGTTCAGCATGATGATGCTAGAGATGTCACCATTGATAGTGACGGCGTATTGAGGATGCAGGGCCGGATATGCGTGCCTAATGTTGATGGCCTTCGTGAGTTAATTCTAGAGGAGGCCCATAGCTCGCGGTATTCTATCCATCCAGGAGCCGCGAAGATGTATCAAGATTTGAAACAGCACTATTGGTGGAGAAAGATGAAAATGGACATTGTCGGACATGTAGCACGGTGCCTCAACTGTCAGCAGGTTAAGTACGAGCATCCAGAGGCCCGGTGGCATATTTCAGCGCATTGATATTCCTGAGTGGAAATGGGAGAGGATCACTATGGATTTTGTTACTGGACTCCCTTGGACGGCGAGGAAGTTTGATTTTGTATGGGTGATTGTGGATAGGCTGACCAAGTCGGCTCACTTCATTCCAGTTAGTACTACCTACTCATCGGAGCGGTTGGCGACGATCTTTATTCGAGAGATTGTTCGGTTGCATGGAGTCCCAGTGTCTATCATATCCGATAGGGGTACTCAGTTCACTTCTCAGTTTTGGAGAGCATTTCAGCGAGAGATGGGTACACGGGTTGAGTTGAGTACAACATTTTACCCCCAAACAGACGGACAGTCTGAGCGCACTATTCGGATCTTGGAGGATATGTTGCGAGCTTGTGTGATTGATTTTGGTGGTTCGTGGGATGAATGCCTACCACTTGCTGAGTTTGCCTACAACAACGGTTATCGGTCGAGTATTCGGATGGCCCCGTATGAGGCATTGTATGGCGGGCGGTATAGATCCCCCGTGGGATGGTTTGAGCCTCGGTGAGGTTAGATTGATAGGGACCGAGTTAGTCCGGGATGCTACGGATAGAGCAAAGTTGATCCGGGAGAGGCTTCGTACGGCACAGTCTCGTCGGAAGAGTTATGCGGACCGTAGAGTTCGGGAGTTGTCTTTCATGGTTGGTGACGAGTATTGTTGAAGATTTCACCTATGAAGGGTGTCATGAGGTTTGGGAAGAAAGGAAAGTTGAGTCCCGGGTACATTGGTCCTTTTGAGATACTTAGGAGAGTTGGAGAGGTGGCATATGAGTTGGCATTGCCGCCCAGCTTATCCAGCGTTCATCTAGTATTCCATGTGTCTATGCTCCGGAAGTACATTGGAGATCCGTCTCATGTATTAGATTTCAGTACCATTCAGCTTGATGGTGATCTATCCTATGATGTGGAGCCTATTGCCATTTTGGGACGTCAGGTGAGAAAATTGAGGTCCAAGGAGATTGCATCAGTTAAGGTTCAGTGGAGAGGTCGACCCGTGGAGGAGGCCACTTGGGAGATCGAGCGGGAGATGCGGAGCGGATATCCTCACTTGTTTGAGACTTCAGGTATGTTTCTTGACCCGCTCGAGGACGAGCGTTTGCTTAAGTGGGGGAGAATGTGACGACCCGGCCCGTCGTCACGAGAATTACCACCCCGTTATGTTGTAAATACATGTTTTATGATTTTATATCAGTGTTAGAGTCTATCGGGTGAGTTAGGAATGAATTGGATTGAAAATGAGGCATATAGCCTTTTTGAAGGAAACTTGAATAAGGAAAGTCAACCCGAAGTTGACTATTCCGTTAGAGGGCTCGGAATCGGATTCTGATGATCCGGTTAGTTCCGGGAGGTGAATTGTGACTTAGGGGAGCGATCGGAATTTAATTTGGAGACCCGGTGTAGAAATAGGCTTGAATTGGCTAAGGTTGAATTTTGGCGAAATCCGAACGGTAGGTGAGATTTTGATCCGGGGGTCGGAATGGAATTCCGACAGTTGCAGTAGCTTCGTTAGAGGATTTTGGATGTGCCTGCAAAATTTCAGGTCATTCGGACGTTGTTTGGTCGGGTTTTTGATTGAATGTGTAATTTGGAATGTTTTAAGGAATTTAGGCTTGAATTCGATGCGAATTATGGGTTTTGATGTTGTTAGACGTGTTTTGAGGATTGGAGCAAGTTCGAATGAGGTATTAAGATGTGTTGGTATGTTTGGATGAGGTCCGGAGGGCCTCGGGGTATTTTCGGATGGTTAAACGGGAGAAAATTGTGGAAAAATTGCAGGTTGGGATCCTGCTTCTGTTGTTTCCGCTCCTGCGGAATTTTGGACGCAGGAGCGAGTCCGCAGAAGCGGACGAGGTGCGCAGGAGCGGCTGGTTACGTAGAAGCGGAAGATATTCCGCTGAAGCGGCACCGCTGGTGCGAGCCATTGATCGCAGAAGCGGAAGGGGAAGAAAATGTGCATGGTCCGCAGAAACGGACATTTGATCGTTTGGGCGAGACCGCAGAAGCGGTCAATGATGCGCGAAGGTGGATGTGTCCGCAGAAGCGGACGATTCTTCGCAGAAGCGGGCCCGGTTAAGCGGCCCTTTGCTCGCAGAAGCGGAAATGGCCGGCTAGGCCTGGAACCGCTGAAGCGACCCTTTGGTCGCGGATACGGGCTCGTAGGAGCGGAAAATATTCCGCAGAAGCGAAAATCGCTGTAAGTAAGTGTATCGGAAGTTAGAAAAATTTCAGAACATTTCACACATTTTGGGTCTCGGCTTTAGAGGCGATTTGGGCGATTTTGAAGAGAAATTCAAGGGAAATCATGAGGTAATCAACTATGGACTTAAACTATGATTAGTATTGGTAATATTATGCAATTATATCATGAAAATGGAGGAATTTGGGGTAATTTATGGAGGATTTAGCCCTAGGCTTGGACTTTGGAAAATCAAGGTTTTGAATGGGCACATGGAGTCCGAATTTGGTAAAATTGATATGCTTAGACTCGTATTGAGATGAGGGTTCCGAATATATGACTTTTGTAATTTTTCGACAAGCGTACCGAAAGTCGGGTTTTGACAACTTTGGGAATTTTGATGTAAATTGAGTTGTATTGATTGGGTGTAGTCCCATTGGCCTAATTTGTTGTGTTTCTACTGTATTTGATCAGATTCTACGCGTGCGGAGCTTGATTCTCGTGGCAAGGGCATTGCGGAGTAGTCGTCGCGCCGTATTGAGGTGAGTAATAGATGTGGGTGATGACCGGCGGGTTCGAAACCCCGGTATACCACTTTGTGACGCTGTATAGCGGCGAGACACACACACTCTTGAGAGTGCGGGGTCGATCATGAACTTGGAGACTACATATTAGTCCAACCTGTTGATACAGTATTATAGGCTATTCTTGAGCCGTCGAACCTCCTTCTCGGATGGTCGCATATATATATATATTGTAATGATGGCCACTCTTGAGCCGAGGAATCCCCTTCTTGGGCGGTTGATTATACATGTGGGCCGTGAGCCAGTTATTGGATCCCGCGAGGATCGTTATCATTGTCTTATCATATAGACATGCTAGTTTACTACTAGTCCGCAGCTATTTTTGTTATTATGCTAATTCCAATCTCTGGAACTTGATATTACTGTTTTCCAACTGAAAAATGATAAAAGAGTTTTCAAAAACTATTTTTGAGCATGCGAGGCTGTATCTGCATATTAGCTGACTAGTAGTGGATCGGGCTGCGCGCCGCAGCGAGATATATGTTGGATCGGACTGCGCGCCGCAAGAATATCTCTATGAGATGTGCTTGGGCTGTAGGAGCCCCTCCGGAGTCTGAACCCCCACGGTGAGCACGGGTACCCAAAATTGGAGTCGGGCTACACGCCGTAGCGGTCATATCATGCATTGCATTGCATTTAGCTACATCTGCTAGCTGTTATGCTATTTATTGGTATTTGTTGGTACAGGTACAGTGAATATTGATTCTATGACAGGGTAGCTGATTATAGCTTTACATAGTGCTTTATTGCGGATTTCTTATCTGCGCTGTCTTACCCTTGTTTATTACCACTGAGTCTGGCGGTACTCATTTTACTCCCTGCACCTTGTGTGCAGATCCAGGTACCTCTCAGCAGTGATCCAGTAGCTGTGCGAGGCGACGTTTGTGGATATTCGAGGTAGCTGCAGAGTCCGCAGGACCCGATATTCCTTCCTACTGTCTTTTGATTTTGTATTGATATTTCTTTCCGCACTTGGTATTTTGTAAACCTTTATACACTCATGTTCAGTAGAGGCTCATGACTCTTGACCCTTGGTCTATGGGAGTTGATGTATTATGGGACTTGGTTTCCCGTTTTCGTTATTGGTATCGCTATTGTTTCATATTTTGAAATGCTTAAATGGGTTAAAGAGAGCTTCTAGCTGTAACGACCCGACCGGTCGTTTTAGAAAATTACGCTCCAATCCCTAATTTAACTGTTCCCCTAAGTTCATTTCTGCTATTGTGGGTTGCCGGGAGAGTCGGTTCCGAAAATTTGAGCATTTTGGGACACTTAGTCCCTAAATAAGAGCTTTGAAACTAGAAAACGGTCCGTAGCCGGAACAGTGTTAAGACGATCTCGGAACGGAAATCCGATGGTTCCATTAGCTCCGTTAGGTAATTTCGGGGTTAGGAGCGCGTTCGGAATGTATTTTGGAGGTCCGTAGCTCAATTAGGCTTGAAATGCCGAAGGTTGAAATTTTGGCGAATCCGAACGATAGGTGAGATTTTGATCCGGGGTTCGGAATGGAATTCCGATAATTTCTGTAGCTTCGTTATGTGATTTTGGGTATGTCCGCAAATATTCAGGCCATTCGGACGTCGTTTGGTCGGGTTTTAGATCGAATGTGCAATTCGGAAAGTTTTAAGAAATTTAGGCTTGAATTCGATGTGAATTATGGGTTTTGATGTTGTTAGACGTGTTTTGAGGATTTGAGCAAGTTCGAATAAGGTATTAAGATGTGTTGGTATGTGTGGATGAGGTCCCGGGGGCCCCGGAGTGTTTTCGGATGGTTAAACGGGAGAAATTGTGGAAAATTGCAGGTTGGAATCCTGCTTCTGTTGTTTCCGCTCCTGCGGAATTTTGGGCGCAGGAGCGTGTCCGCAGAAGCGGACGAGATGCGCAGGAGCGGCTGTTTCCGCAGAAGCGGAAGCCAATCCGCTGAAGCGGGGTCGCTGGTGCGAGCCAGTGATCGCAGAAGCGGACGGGGAGAAATGGACATGGTCCGCAGAAGCGGACATCTTATCGTTTGGGCGAGACCGCAGAAGCGGTCAATTATGCGCAGAGGCGGATATGTCCGCAGAAGCGGAAGCTTCTTCGCAGAAGCGGATCCGCTTAAGCGACCCTTTGGTCGCGGATACGGACGCGTAGAAGCGGAAAATGTTCCGCAGAAGCGAAAATCGCTGTAAGTAAGTGTATCAGAAGTTAGAAAAATTTCAAAACATTTCACACATTTTGGGTCTCGGCTTTAGAGGCGATTTGAGCGATTTTGAAGAGAAATTCAAGGGAAATCATCAGGTAATCAACTATGGACTTAATCTATGATTAGTATTGGTAATATTATGCAATTATATCATGAAAATGGAGGAAATTGGGGTAATTTATGGAGGGTTTAGCCCTAGGCTTGAACTCTAGAAAATCAAGGTTTTGAATGGCCAAATGGAGTCCGAATTTGGTAAAATTTATATGCTTAGACTCGTATTGAGACAAGGGTTCCGAATATACAACTTTCGTGATTTTTCGATAAGCGTACCGAAAGTCGGGTTTTGGCAACTTGTGGATTTTGGTGAATTTTGAGTTATTTTGATTGGGTAATGCCCAATTGGCCTATTTTGATGTGATTCTATTGATTTTATCAGGATACTACACTTGTGGAGGCCGACATTCGCGGCAAGAGGGTTATTTCTTAGCGGTTTTGTACCGGAATTGAGGTAAGTGGCTTGTCTAACCTCGTGTGGGGGAACTTTCACCCCTAGGATATTATGTGATAGTTTAAATGCCTTGTATGCGAGGTGACGGGCGTGTACATGCGCTGGTTGTTGTAACACACACTTTACTTGAATCGTCCGATTAGTGATATTCCTGCTCTTAGCTGATAAAAGCGTTACCGTTACCCGGTATTAGTTAAAAAAGCATGATTAGCTAGGATTCAACATGTTTAATTGCCTAGTTGATTTACTTGAACTTCTTGATAAATTGTGGGCACTAGTTTCGGTGAAGTTGTAATTTAACATATTATATTCTCTCTGTGTGTTTTCTTTATTTGATGTGTTGGTGGATTGCGGGTTCAATTCCCGGAGATCCCAGGGCTGTGGGTTCGATTCCCAGAGACCCGGAGTGATATTGTTTGTGGACTGCGGGTTCGATTCCCGGAGATCCTGAGCTATTGATATATTATTGAGATGTGGACTGCGGGTTCGATTCCCGGAGATCCCAGGGCTGTGGGTTCGATTCCCAGAGACCCGGAGTGATATTGTTTGTGGACTGCGGGTTCGATTCCCGGAGATCCTGAGTTATTGAGATATTATTGAGACATGGGCTGCGGGTTCGATTCCCGGAGACCCAGAGGTACTGAGAATGGGACTGTGGGTTCAATTCCCACGGATCCTGGATTCGTTTATTTGAGTTGGTTATTTGTTATTAGCTTGATTGTAGACAGTTTCAGTAAGCATCGTAATGTTGTTATTTCGGAAATTATTGTTATTATCTGTTAAACTGTTTATTTTGTTATCATCATATTATTTTTGTTTCTCAGTAGGGCCCTGACCTTCCTCGTCACTACTCCATCGAGGTTAGGCTTGGCACTTACTGAGTACCGCCGTGGTGTACTCATGCTACTCTTCTGCACACTTTTGTTGTGCAGATCCGGGTACATCAGAGGAGGCTCGTACTAGGTGATTCCGCAGCTTTCTGGGAGACTTCGAGGTATGATCTGCTACGTCCGCGGATCCGGAGGCTTCCCATCTATTCTAGTAGTACTAGTTGACATTTTTCTTCATTTCGTTGTTAGATACTCTTTACACATAGAGCCACAGTTGTATTTCTCTTTTAGTCTATGTTACCGTGGGGTTTTGGATCTTGGTAGTGTTTTATTTATTGTGTGACGGATATATGTGCCAAGCGGCACGAATTACATATCTTTTATGTTATTTTCCGCTGTTTCTTATTTAAGTATTTATAACTTATAGATTCCGCAACGTGTTAGGCTTACCTAGTTGTGGGGACTCGGTGCCATCACGACATGTTCACAATTGGTGAACTAGGGTCGTGACAAGTTGGTATCAGAGCTCTAGGTTCATAGGAGTCACGAGACACAGGCCGGTTATTTAGAGTCTCGCTGATCGATACGGAGACGTCCGTATTTATCTACGAGGGGCTATGTAACTATTTAGGAAACTCTTCATTTCTTTTGAATTCCTTATCGTGTGATATTTTTGGCATCAAAAATCTAAACTACTGCTTTCTATTCTCTCACAGATGGTGAGGACACGAGCTAACCGCGATGATCGGGTACCCGCGCCCCCTGTTGCTGCCGTCAGAGGCCGGGGCCGAGGTAGAGGACGAGGACGCGCCGAGGTGCAGCCACAGCACCATCGCGCGCTGCCGCTGAGGTGCCACCGGTAGACCAGGTTGGAGCGCAGGCACCTGGTACACCGACTACAGCTGCTACTACTCCAGCACTACAGGAGACCCTGGCTCAGTTCATGAGTATGTATATCACTTTAGCTCAGGCAGGGTTGCTCCCTCTCACTCCATCTACATCTCAGGCCGGGGGAGGGGCCCAGACTCCTGCAGCCGCTACACCTGAGCAGCGAGTGCCAGTGGGACAGGTTCCAGAGATTTTTGTTATGCCTCCTGCCGCCCCAGCACAACCCGGAGGTTGGCCAGCTGCCTCCGAGGACGAGCGGCGTAGATTGGAGAGGTTCAAGAAATATGATCCTCTAGTGTTCAGTGGTTTGGCTACAATGATGCATTCGGTTTTTTGGAGGAGTGTCATCGTATTCTTTGTACCATGGGGATTAGTGGAGACTAGCGGGGTTTCCTTCACTGCTTTTCAGCTTCGTAGGGCCGCTTATGATTGGTGGCGCACGTATGAGTTGGATAGTACAGATGAGTCTGCTTCATTAACCTGGACGCAGTTTTCTGATATGTTTTTTAGGGAGTTTGTTCCCCAGAGCCTTAGGGATTCTTGGCGATCGGAGTTTGAGCGGTTGCGACAGGGCTCCATGTCAGTATCGGAGTATGCCATCAGTTTCACTCGTCTGGCCAGGCATGCACCGGCCTTTGTAGCCACGGTTCGGGAGAGAGTGCGGAGATTTATTGAGGGCTTGATTCCGCCTATCCGATCCAGCATGGCCAGAGAGTTGGAGACAGATATATCTTATCAGCAGGCAGTTAGCATTGCCAGGAGGATCGAGAGTATGCTCCCTAGAGAGCGGGGAGATAGAGAGGCCAAGAGGTCTCGTGAGTCGGGCCATTTCTCTGGTGCCCGCACTTCAGCAGCCAGTCGTTTTGGCAGGGGTTATTCCGGTCGTCCAGTTCACTCAGCATTGCCCGCAGCCGGTAGTACTCCAGGTCTTCCAGCACCTCAGGAGCCTTATTATGCTCCCCCAGTTTCCAGTGCACCTCCTGCGCGGGGTCCTTCCAGGGGTCAGACTAGTGGGGGTGAGGCCGGTCAGTCACAGCCACCGCGTCCTCTCAGAGCTTGTTTTGAGTGCGGGGATACTCGCCACCTGGTTAGGGAGTGCCCCGGGCGTAGGAGGGGAGCACCTCACCAGTCTTCGCAGCATCAGCGTGGCTCTCAGGGTCAGCAGGCTATCATTCCAGCTCCAGCTGCTATTCCACCTGCCCAGCCAGCCAGGGGCGGGGGTCAGGGTTCTAGAGGCCGCCCTCGAGAGGGGGGACAAGCCAGATTCTATGCTATTCCTGATCGCGCTGCGGCTGTTGCATCTGACTCTGTTATCACAGGTATTATTATGGTTAGTCACAGGGGAGGCATCGGTTCTATTCGACCCTGGTTCCACTTTTTCATATGTGTCTTCTTACTTTGCTTCTCATATGGGTGTGCCTCGGGATTCTTTGAGTGCCCCCATTTATATTTCCACTCCGGTGGGTGATTCTTTGGCTGTGGACCGCGTATATCGGTCGTGTTTGATTACCATTTGTGATTTTGAGACCGGAGCGGATCTATTGTTGCTCGGGATGGTCGATTTTGATATTATTCTGGGCATGGACTGGTTGTCGCCCCATTATGCTATTCTTGATTGTCACGCCAAGACCGTGACGCTGGCTATGCCGGGCATTCCACGTATTGAGTGGAGTGGTACTCTAGATCACACCCCTAGCCGTGTTATTTCTTTTCTCAGAGCTCAGCGTATGGTTGAGAAGGGGTGTGCTGCTTATCTAGCCTATGTGCGGGACGTCAGTGTTGACACTCCCTCTATTGATTCTGTTCATGTGGTACGTGACTTTGCTGATGTATTTCCAGCTGATCTTTCGGGCATGCCGCCTGACAGAGACATTGACTTTGCTATTGACTTGTTGCCGGGCACTCAGCCCATTTCTATTCCACCGTACCGTATGGCTCCTCCTGAATTAAAGGAGTTGAAGGATCAGTTACAGGAGTTATTGGGCAAGGGTTTTATTCGACCCAGTGTTTCGCCTTGGGGTGCTCCTGTATTATTTGTGAAAAAAAAGGACGGTTCTATGCGTATGTGTATTGATTATCGTCAGCTGAATAAGGTTACAGTGAAGAACCGGTACCCTTTGCCCCGTATTGATGATTTATTTGACCAGTTACAGGGCGCACATGTGTTTTCTTAGATTGATTTGCGCTCTGGGTATCACCAGCTGAAGATTCGGGAGCCAGATATCCCGAAGACTACCTTCAGGACCGGTATGGTCACTATGAGTTCCTCGTGATGTCTTTTAGGCTGACTAATGCCCCAGCAGCCTTTATGCATTTGATGCACAGTGTGTTCAGGCCTTATCTGGACTCGTTCGTGATTGTCTTCATTGATGATATTCTAGTATATTCTCGGAGCGGGAAGAGCACGAGCAGCATTTGAGGATAGTGCTTCAGATCCTGAGGGAGAAGCAGCTTTATGCCAAGTTCTCTAAATGTGAATTCTGGTTGAGTTCGGTGGCATTTTTGGGCCACGTGGTATCGAGTGATGGTATTCGAGTAGATCCGAGGAAGGTGGAGGCCGTGCAGAGTTGGCCCAGACCCTCCTCCGCTACTGAGATTCGCGGTTTCCTTGGTTTGGCGGGCTATTACCGTCGTTTCGTAGAGGGGTTCTCTTCGATTGCAGTACCTATGACTAGATTGACCCAAAGGGTGCCCCTTTTCAGTGGACAGACGAGTGTGAGGCGAGCTTTCAGAAGCTCAAGACGGCGTTGACTTCGGCCCCTATATTGATGTTGCCTACAGGTTCGGGGTCCTATACTGTATATTGTGATGCCTCGCGAGTTGGACTCGGTGCGGTATTGATGCAGGACGGTAGGGTGATTGCCTACGCGTCGAGACAGTAGAAGGTGCATGAGAAGAATTACCTGTTCATGATTTGGAGCTAGCTGCCATTGTTCACGCCTTGAAAATTTGGCATCATTATTTATATGGGGTTCCTTCGGAGATCTAACTGATCAACGGAGCTTGCAACACTTGCTAAGCGAGAAGGACACTGAATATGCGAGAGGAGATGGTTGGAACTGCGAAGGACTATGATATTACTATTCTCTATCATCCGAGGCAAGGCTAATGTGGTTGCTGATGCCTTGAGTCGTCGGACGGGAGAGAGTTTGGGGAGTTTGGCATATCCGCCGGCTTCGGAGAGGCCTATGGCGATGGATGTTCGAGGCTTTGGCCGGGCGGTTGGTTCGGCTGGATCTTTCGGAGCCCGGTCGGGTTCTAGCTTGTGTGGTTTCTCGGTCTTCTCTATTTGACCGCATCGGGGAGCGTCAGGTTCGACGACCCTCATTTGCTTGTCCTTCGGGATAGAGTTCGGCGTGGTGATGCTCGAGATGTTACCATCGGGGATGAGGGAGTTATGAGGATGCAGGGCCGTATCTGTGTGCCCAATGTAGATGATCTTCGAGAGCTGATTCTAGCAGAGGCCCATAGCTCGCGGTATTCCATCCATCCGGGTGCCGCGAAGATGTATCAGGACTTGAAACAACATTACTGGTGGAGGCGGATGAAGAGGGATATAGTTGATTATGTTTCCGGATGCCTCAACTGCCAGCAGGTGAAGTATGAGCATCAGCGTCCGGGTGGATTGATGCAGCGGATTGAGATTCCAGAGTGGAAATGGGAGCGCATCACCATGGACTTTGTATCTGGGCTTCCACGGACTATTAGGAAGTTTGATTCTATTTGGGTTATTGTGGATCGGCTGACCAAGTCCGACCATTTTATACCGGTGAGCACTAATTATTCATCGGAGCGACTGGCGGAGATCTATATCAAGGAGATAGTCCGGCTGCATGGTATTCCAGTTTCTATCATTTCAGATAGAGGCACTCAGTTCACTTCACGGTTCTGGAGAGCTGTACAGCAGGAGTTAGGTACTCGGGTAGAGCTGAGCACATCATTTCACCCCCAGACTGATGGGCAGTCCGAACGCACTATTCGGATTTTGGAGGATATGCTCCGTGCGTGCGTGATTGAGTTTGGAGGTTCATGGGATCACTTCACTTCTTGCCACTGGTGGAGTTTGCTTATAACAACAGCTACCAGTCTAGTATTCAGATGGCACCGTACGAGGCCCTATATGGTAGGAGGTGCAGGTCTCCCGTGGGTTGGTTTGAGCCGGGCGAGGCCGGGTTGCTAGGTACTGATATGGTTCAGGATGCTATGGACAAGGTCAAGGTAATTCAGGACAGACTTCGTGCAGCCTAGTCTAGACAAAAGAGTTATGCGTACAGGAAGGTTCGCGATGTGGCTTTTATGGTTGGTGAGCGGGTTCTACTTCGAGTCTCGCCCATGAAGGGCGTTATGAGGTTTGGGAAGAAAGGGAAGGTGAGTCCTAGATTTATTGGCCCTTTTGAGATTTTGAGGCGTGTTGGGGAGGTTGCTTATGAGTTGGCCTTACCTCCCAGCCTAGCCGGAGTTCACCCGTATTTCATGTCTCCATGCTCCGGAGATACCATGGTGACCCGTCGCATGTGTTGGATTTCACGTCTGTTCAGCTAGACAAGGATCTGTCTTATGTTGAGGAGCCGGTAGCCATTCTAGACAAGCAGGTCAAGAAGCTAAGGTCAAAGAACATCGCTTCGGTAAAAGTTCAGTGGCGGGGCCAGCCGGTCGAGGAGGCGACTTGGGAGACCGAACAGGATATGCGCAGCCAGTACCCTCATCTTTTCACTACTCCAGGTATGTTTTTCTATGCTCGTTCGAGGACGAACGAATCTTTATGTGTGGGAAGATGTAACGACCCGACCGGTCGTTTTAGAAAATTACGCCCCAATCCCTAATTTAACTATTCCCCTAAGTTCATTTCTGCTATTGTGGTTTGCCGGGAGAGTCGGTTCTGAAAATTTGAGCATTTTGGGACACTTAGTCCCTAAATAAGAGCTTTGAAACTAGAAAATGGTCCGTAGCCGGAACAGTGTTAAGACGATCTCGGAACGGAAATCCGATGGTTCCATTAGCTCCGTTAGGTGATTTCGGGGTTAGGAGCGCGTTCGGAATGTATTTTGGAGGTCCGTAGCTCAATTAGGCTTGAAATGCCGAAGGTTGAAATTTTAGCGAATCCGAACGATAGGTGAGATTTTGATCCGGGGTCGGAATGGAATTCCGACAATTTCTGTAGCTTCGTTATGTGATTTTGGATATGTCCGCAAATTTTTAGGTCATTCGGACGTCGTTTGGTCGGGTTTTAGATCGAATGTGCAATTCGGAAAGTTTTAAGAAATTTAGGCTTGAATTCGATGTGAATTATGGGTTTTGATGTTGTTAGACGTGTTTTGAGGATTTGAGCAAGTTCGAATAAGGTATTAAGATGTGTTGGTATGTGTGGATGAGGTCCCGGGGGCCCCGGAGTGTTTTCGGATGGTTAAACGGGAGAAATTGTGGAAAATTGCAGGTTGGAATCCTGCTTCTGTTGTTTCCGCTCCTGCGGAATTTTGGGCGCAGGAGCGTGTCCGCAGAAGCGGACGAGATGCGCAGGAGCGGCTGTTTCCGCAGAAGCGGAAGCCAATCCGCTGAAGCGGGGTCGCTGGTGCGAGCCAGTGATCGCAGAAGCGGACGGGGAGAAATGGACATGGTCCGCAGAAGCGGACATCTTATCGTTTGGGCGAGACCGCAGAAGCGGTCAATTATGCGCAGAGGCGGATATGTCCGCAGAAGCGGAAGCTTCTTCGCAGAAGCGGATCCGCTTAAGCGTCCCTCTTGTTCGCAGAAGCGAAAATGGCCGGCCAGGCCTGGAACCGCTGAAGCGACCCTTTGGTCGCGGATACGGACGCGTAGAAGCGGAAAATGTTCCGCAGAAGCGAAAATCGCTGTAAGTAAGTGTATCAGAAGTTAGAAAAATTTCAGAACATTTCACACATTTTGGGTCTCGGCTTTAGAGGCGATTTGAGCGATTTTGAAGAGAAATTCAAGGGAAATCATCAGGTAATCAACTATGGACTTAATCTATGATTAGTATTGGTAATATTATGCAATTATATCATGAAAATGGAGGAAATTGGGGTAATTTATGGAGGGTTTAGCCCTAGTCTTGAACTCTAGAAAATCAAGGTTTTGAATGGCCAAATGGAGTCCGAATTTGGTAAAATTTATATGCTTAGACTCGTATTGAGACAAGGGTTCCGAATATACAACTTTCGTGATTTTTCGATAAGCGTACCGAAAGTCGGGTTTTGGCAACTTGTGGATTTTGGTGAATTTTGAGTTATTTTGATTGGGTAATGCCCAATTAGCTTATTTTGATGTGATTCTATTGATTTTATCAGATACTACACTTGTGGAGGCCGACATTCGCGGCAAGAGGGTTATTTCTTAGCGGTTTTGTATCGGAATTGAGGTAAGTGGCTTGTCTAACCTCGTGTGGGGGAACTTTCACCCCTAGGATATTATGTGATAGTTTAAATGCCTTGTATGCGAGGTGACGGGCGTGTACTTGCGCTGGTTGTTGTAACACACACTTTACTTGAATCGTCCGATTAGTGATATTCCTGCTCTTAGCTGATAAAAGCGTTACCGTTACCCGGTATTAGTTAGAAAAGCATGATTAGCTAGGATTCAACATGTTTAATTGCCTAGTTGATTTACTTGAACTTCTTGATAAATTGTGGGCACTAGTTTCGGTGAAGTTGTAATTTAACATATTATATTATCTCTGTGTGTTTTCTTTATTTGATGTGTTGGTGGACTGCGGGTTCAATTCCCGGAGATCCCAGGGCTGTGGGTTCGATTCCCAGAGACCCGGAGTGATATTGTTTGTGGACTGCGGGTTCGATTCCCGGAGATCCCGAGCTATTGATATATTATTGAGATGTGGATTGCGGGTTCGATTCCGGAGATCCCGGGGCTGTAGGTTCGATTCCCGAGATCTTGACTGATGGGTAGGGACTGCGGGTTCGATTCCCGGAGATCCTGATTTATTGAGATATTATTGAGACATGGGCTGCGGGCTCGATTCCCGGAGACCCAGAGGTACTGAGAATGAGACTGTGGGTTCAATTCCCACAGATCCTGGATTCGTTTATTTGAGTTGGTTATTTATTTTTAGCTTGATTGTAGACAGTTGCAGTAATCATCGTAATGTTGTTATTTCGGAAATTGTTGTTATTATATGTTAAACTGTTTATTTTGTTATCATCATATTATTATTGTTTCTCAGTAGGGCCCTGACTTTCCTCGTCACTACTCCATCGAGGTTAGGCTTGGCACTTACTGAGTACCGCCGTGGTGTACTCATGCTACTCTTCTGCACACTTTTGTTGTGCAGATCCGGGTACATCAGAGGAGGCTCGTACTAGGTGATTCCGCAGCTTTCTGGGAGACTTCGAGGTATGATCTGCTACGTCCGCGGATCCGGAGGCTTCCCATCTATTCTAGTAGTACTAGTTGACATTTTCTTCATTTCGTTGTTAGATACTCTTTACACATAGAGCCACAGTTGTATTTCTCTTTTAGTCTGTGTTACCGTGGGGTTCAGGATCTTGGTAGTGTTTTATTTATTGTGTGACGGATGTATGTGCCAAGCGGCACGGATTACATATCTTTTATGTTATTTTCCATTGTTTCTTATTTAAGTATTTATAACTTATAGATTCCGCAACGTGTTAGGCTTACCTAGTCGTGGGGACTGGGTGCCATCACGACATGTTCACAATTGGTGAACTAGGGTCGTGACAAGTTGGTATCAGAGCTTTAGGTTAAAGAGAGCTTCTAGCTCCGTTGTTAATATTGATTGGTCAGGCTGGCTTAGCAATGTGCTGGGCGCCATCACGACCGGATTTGGGGTCGTGACAATAAAATGGGTAAAAAGGTAAATCGTGCAATTAATTGGCTTGCATAACTCATATTAGTAGGCACCATCATGACTCCCGAGGGTGGGAATCCGGGTCGTGACAAGTTGGTATCAGAGCTCTAGGTTACATGGGTCTCACAGTTCATAACAAGCTTAGTAAATTCTGAGGGATCTATGGAGACGTCTGTATTTATCCCCTAGAGGCTACAGAGTTAGCAAAAGTTTCTCTTCTATTCTTCCATGTCGTGTGATTCTGTTACTGCTAAGTTAAAACCTCTACTCTTGTTCTTTCGCGAATGGCGAGGTCACATACCACTTTTTCAGCCGAACTATAGGATGATAGATCAGCTTCGTCTTCGGAGGCTTTATGGAGGTTGGATAAGTTTCACCAAGCTCTTCACTGCTACCTTTACCTCAGTTTCGGCTCCTATCATATCTCTTTTAGAAGCTTCCTCCAACTTGATTATTGATGTAAGCAATGACATCAATAGATGGTAGGTGAGATGGGAATATTGCAAATTGATCCTTCTTGATAGGTGAGATTTGCACTTTTGGTCCCTATCTCAAAGCTATAAATACCCCCCTCATCTCATTGTTTTAAACACACCAAAATATTCAATACTCAAGTATAAGAGTTTGAGAGAAAGAGAGAGTTTGTTTTTCTTTAGGAAGTTTTTCTAAAGGGGAGTGACAAAATAGTGAGTAAAATACTAGTCGGGTATTTTCGGAAACACTTTTGTGTGCGCCACTATTTTGGGTAGAGCTCGGGAATTGTTGTACCTCCAAACTATTGGGGAAGTCTCTCTTTGTAAGCCTACTAAAAGTTTTAGTGGAAGTTGGTGCCGAGTTTGTGGACGTAGCCTAAACGTTTTAGGTGAACCACGTTAAAATCTTTGTCATTTATTTTTCGTTGATCATTTATTTTTTCGTTGTGCAGTAGTGTTTAGTGCCATCGGGTCCTAACAAGTGGTATCAGAGCTTTGGTTAGAATATTATTCATACGTACGGTACTATTCTTACGTATGGGTACTATTCATCCATATAGACACTATTCATACCTACGGATACTATTCACCGTGGGAATATGGAGGCAAGGACAAGCAAGATGGTCAACCTGAACGGCACAAATTACCACTTATGGAGAAACAAGATGAATGATCTCCTATTCGTGACGAAGATGCACCTACCGGTGTTCAGTGCTCAGAAACCTGAAGACAAGTCAGACGAGGACTGGGAATTTGAGCACAACCAAGTGTGCGGCTACATACGGCAATTTGTTGAAGACAATGTGTACAACCATATTTCTGGTGTGACACGTGCAAGGTCGTTATGGAACAAGCTCGAGGAGTTGTATGCCTCTAAAACAGGTAACAACAAATTATTTTACTTGACAAAATTAATGCAAGTAAAATATGTAGAAGGGACAACTGTGGCAGATCACCTTAATGAAATACAAGGGATTGTCGACCAGTTGTTGGGAATGGGCATAAAGTTCGATGACGAGGTACTTTCTCTTATGGTGCTGGCAACACTCCCAGAGTTATAGGAAACCTTGAAGGTTTCAATCACCAATTCTGCACCCAACGGTGTGGTAAACATGGAGACGGTCAAGAGTAGCATTCTAAATGAAGAAATGAGACGCCGATCACAAGGATCATCTTCTTCATCAGAGGTGTTGGCTGTTACGACCAGGGGGAGAAGTCAAAACAAGGGCCAGAGTAACAGAGATAAGAGCAGAGGTAGATCCAACAAATTTGCACATGTTGAGTGCCATTACTGCAAAAAGAAGGGCCATATCAAAAGATTTTGCCGACAGTTCCAAAATGACCAGAAGAAGAACAAAGCCAAAAAGGAGAAACCCGAAGAAAGCAGTGATGATGAAGCGAACTCCTTTGGTGAGTTCAACATTGTCTACGATGACGACATTATCAATCTGACAACCCAAGAGACGACATGGGTGATTGATAGTGGAGCTACCATTCATGCAACGCCACGGAGAGAACTCTTCTCATCTTACACACCTGGAGACTTCGGTCGTGTAAAGATGAGAAATGCCAATTTCTCAACAGTTGTAGGCAAAAGAGATGTTTGCCTAGAGACCATGAATGGGATGAAGCTACTTTTAAGAGATGTCAGGCATGTTCCAGATATGCGCCTGAATCTGATCTCCGTAGACAAGCTCGATGAGGAAGGTTACTCCAATACCTTCCATAATGGCCAATGGAAGCTCACGAAAGGCTCATTGGTGGTGGCACGGGGCACGAAGCAGTCAAAGTTGTACGTGACCTAGGTGAGCATCTCCCAACAAGTTATAAATGTTGCGGAGAATGATAGCAATACCAAGTTGTGGCATAGACGTCTTGGCCACATGAGTGAAAAGTCAATGGCGCGTTTGGTGAAGAAGAACGCCTTACCGGGTCTAAACCAGATCCAGTTGAAGAAGTGTGCTGACTGTTTAGCTGGGAAACAAAACAGAGTTTCGTTCAAAAGATTCCCTCCTTCCAGAAAGCAAGACGTGTTGGATCTGGTACACTCAGATGTATGTGGGCCTTTGAAGAAGTCCCTCGGTGGTGCCCGATATTTTGTGACCTTTATTGATGATCATTCACGAAAGACATGGGTATACACGCTGAAGACCAAGGATCAAGTGTTTCAAGTTTTCAAACAATTTCTGACCTTGGTGGAAAGAGAGACTGGTAAGAAGTTTAAGTGCATCCGGACAGACAACGGCGGTGAATACCAGGGTCAATTTGATGCTTACTGTAAAGAGCATGGTATTTGACATCAGTTCACAGCCTCCTAAAACTCCACAGTTGAATGGCTTGGCTGAGAGGATGAACAGAACTTTGATCGAGAGAACCAGATGTTTACTCTCTCATTCAAAGTTACCAAATGCTTTCTGGGGTGAAGCACTAGTTACAGCAGCCTATGTGCTAAACCATTCACCCTGTGTCCCTCTTCAGTACGAGGCTCCAGAAAAGATTTGGTCAGAAAGAGATATCTCTTATGATCAATTGTGGGTATTTGGCTGTAAAGCCTATGTCCATGTTCCGAAGGATGAAAGAAGCAAACTTGATGTCAAGACAAGGGAGTGTGTATTCATCGATCGGCTATGGTCAAGGCATGCTTGGCTATAAGTTCTATGATCCGGTGCAGAAGAAGCTCGTCAGGAGTCGAGATGTTGTGTTCGTTGAGGACCAAACAATTGAAGACATTGACAAAGTAGAGAAGTCCACCGATGATTCTGCTGAGTTTGAGTTGCCTCCAACAATGGTGCCGAGACAAGTTGGAGACGATGTTCAGGATAATCAACCTGAAGCCCCTGATCTTTCAAATGAAGATGAACCAGCAGATGCTGAAGGTAACGAGGATAATGGTGATGATGACGCAGACGAGGATGATCAACCTCAACCACCAATCCTCAATAACCCTCCTTATCACACAAGATCTGGAAGAGTTGTGCAACAGTCTACCAGATATTCTCCACATGAGTATGTGTTACTCACTGACGGAGGAGAACCCGATAGTTTTGAAGAAGCTGTTGATGATGAACATAAGGAGAAGGGGATAGAAGCCATGCAAGACGAGATGAAATCCTTGCATGAAAACAAGACATTTGAGCTGGTGAAGTTGCCGAAAGGAAAGAGAGCTTTGAAGAATAAGTGGGTGTTCAAAATCAAGCATGATGAACACAGCTCCTGTCCTAGATTCAAAGCAAGATTGGTCGTCAAAGGTTTCAATCAAAGGAAAGGTATTGACTTTGATGAAATATTCTCACCAGTTGTGAAAATGACCTCAATACGCACGGTGCTGGGATTAGCAGCAAGCCTCAAACTGGAGGTTGAGTAGATGGATGTAAAAACCGCCTTCCTACACGGTGATTTGGAAGAAGAGATATACATGGAGCAACCAGACGGTTTCCAACAAAAGGGGAAAGAGGACTGCATTTGTAGATTGAGGAAAAGCCTATATGGCTTAAAACAGGCACCAAGGCAGTGGTACAAGAAGTTCGAGTCGGTAATGGGGCAACACGACTACAAGAAGACAACTTCAGACCATTGTGTGTTCGTTCAGAAGTTTTCTGACGATGATTTTATCATCCTATTGCTCTATGTGGATGATATGTTGATTGTTGGCCGAAATGTTTCCAGAATTAATAGCTTGAAAGAGCAGCTAAGCAAGTTCTTCGCCATGAAATACTTAGGGCCAGCAAAACAGATCCTTGGGATGAGGATTCTGCGAGACCGAGAAGCCAAGAAGTTATGGTTGTCTCAGGAGAAGTACATCGAGAAGGTACTTGAATGATTCAACATGGAGAAAACTAAAGCAGTTAGCTGTCCTCTTGCTAACCACTTTAGATTAAGCACCAAGCAAAGCCCGTCAACAGATGATGAGAGAAGAAAGATGGAGCGGATTCCATATGCTTCAACAGTAGGAAGTTTGATGTATGCCATGGTTTGTACACGGCCAGATATTGCTCACGTTGTAGGAGTGGTAAGTAGATTTCTTTCTAATCCAGGAAAGGAACATTGGGATGCTGTTAAGTGGATTCTCAGGTATCTTCGAGGAACCTCCAAACTATGCTTGTGTTTTGGAGAAGACAACCCTGTGTTGGTTGGCTATACTGATGCAGATATGGCCGAAGATGTTGATTCTAGAAAATCAACTTCAGGATACTTGATTAACTTTTCATGGGGAGCTGTGTCATGGCAATCAAAGTTGCAAAAATGTATTGCATTATCAACTAATGAAGCTGAATTTATTACAACAACGGAGGCTTGCAAAGAAATGCTGTGGATGAAGAAGTTCTTAACTGAACTTGGATTTTCGCAAGACGGTTATCAACTATTTTGTGATAGTCAAAGTGTTATCCACCTTGCGAAGAATGCCTCATTCCATTCCATATCCAAGCATATTGATGTTAGATATAATTGGATCAGGGATGTGTTAGAGAAGAAGATGTTGCGGCTTGAAAAGATCCACACAGATGAAAACGGATCAGACATGTTGACCAAAACTGTACCAAAGGGTAAATTTGAGTTCTGCAGAGAAGCTGCAGGGATAGGAGACTCTCCAAGTAGTCGGAAGGGGGAGAATTGTTAGAAGCTTCCTCCAACTTGATTATTGATGTAAGCAATGACATCAATAGATGGTAGGTGAGATGAGAATATTGCAAATTGATCCTTCTTGATAGGTGAGATTTGCAGTTTTGGTCCCTATCTCAAAACTATAAATACCCCCCTCATCTCATTGTTTTAAACACACCAAAATATTCAATACTCAAGTATAAGAGTTTGAGAGAAAGAGAGAGTTTGTTTTTCTTTAGGAAGTTTTTCTAAAGGGGAGTGACAAAATAGTGAGTAAAATACTAGTCGGGTATTTTCGAGAAATACTTTTGTGTGCGCCACTATTTTGGGTAGAGCTCGGGAATTGTTGTACCTCCAAACTATTGGGGAAGTCTCTCTTTGTAAGCCTACTAAAAGTTTTAGTGAAAGTTGGTGCCGAGTTTGTGGACGTAGCCTAAACGTTTTAGGTGAACCACGTTAAATTCTTTGTCATTTATTTTTCGTTGATCATTTATTTTTCCGTTTTGCTCTTCTATTCTTCCATGTCGTGTGATTCTGTTACTGCTAAGTCAAAACCTCTACTCTTGTTCTTTCGCGAATGGCGAGGTCACATACCACTTTTTCAGCCGAACTATAGGATGATAGATCAGCTTCATCTTCGGAGGCTTTATGGAGGTTGGATAAGTTTCACCAAGCTCTTCACTGCTACCTTTACCTCAGTTTCGGCTCCTATCATATCTCGAGCTTGGCTTATCATTGCTAGAAAGCGGGATGTATCTCGAGACCGGTTTTACCCGTGTACAAGAATTAAAAAAAAAGTGGTCTGTGATTCTACTTATCCAAGTTTGCATCAACTGTGGTTTCTTCTCCTCTTATTGGCTTTTTCTGTTTTATATTTCCTCTTCATTCCAAATTTTCTAGCAGCAAAGTTGGATGCTTTTATGCCAAATATTATAGGCACCGATCGAGAGGTATGGTGGAATGATTAGTAGACGTCAAAGTATGAGCTTGAGAATCATTTGAGAAGGAACTTTTTGTAGATATTGTGGTCACTTCACAACACGAATCGAAATTTGTTGATTCAGCGGGCTTCTGATATTAGATTATAAAATTGAAATAAGAAAATTATGGGTAATTTGTTTTCTTTATTTGCCTTTTCATAGCCGTGTACGTATATTATAGAACAACGAGACCATCAAATAGGAACACACTACAATCAAATATTTTTATAACAAATTTATTTGTTCAAATATTTTGTGGCTGTTATAATAAAGTACCGTTATAAAGAATATATATTATAACATAATATTAAAATCGGTTTCAAAAAAACTTTGCTTTTATAGTAAATAGTAGTTATATAAGAATGTTATAGAGAGGTGTGATCAGTGGCGGAGCCAGAACTCTCACGAAGGGTGTTCAAAAAAAAAATTGTAACTAGTGGGAACTGAACTCATGACCTTATGTAAATTTTGAACACCCTTGACCACTAAACTACACTTTTGGATAGTGTTAAGGGTGCTCAAAACTTAATATATAGAGGTAAAAAATAGATTTTACCTTATATATCCAGTGTAATATTTCGGCGAAGGGTATTCGGGTGAACACCCTTGCGCCCCTAAATCCGCCCCTGGGTGTGATTATATATAAATTAAAACTAGGGTGTATATACAAAACACAAGCAAATCACATGGAAACTGAAAAACCTCATCACGCATTTGATTATGTCATATACATCTTCTTGAAAATAGAATACGTTTATTGCTTGCTCTAACGACTAATACTCTATACCCAGCCATAACACTAAGCTTAATTTTGCCATGCAATGTAGGATATATATATATATATATATATATATATATATATATATATATATATATATATATATATATATATATATATATATATATATACCCTATTTTTCCACCTATATAGAATGTCATAAATGAATCCAAAAACAAATAGGTGCCTCTAAAAAGAGAAAGCTTGGATTGTTCTGAAATCTGAATTTTCTTTTTAAAATCTGTAATCTGTTTTATTTAATCTGACTAGCACCCAAAAATCCCACTTCAACGTAACAGACTTCATATTAAAAGCGATTTCATGCGAAAAGGTTCGAAATTGAGACCTCTAATTAAATAGAATATTAAATTCGGATCTAAAACACCCACTTCCTACTCCTACATCTTTTCGACTTTCAAATCTTTTTTTATGAAATTTCGATTATTATCAAGAATTTTGATACAATAAAGTATCTAAACTGTACATAATTTTGATTCAATGTTTACTCTGTCAAACTATTTTATATATCAATCATATTTTAATGCTTGGTTTAACTATCATAATATAATGCTTTACAAATTTAACATTTCATATATCTTGGCGTTTCCTCTTCTAAATAAATGCGCACTTCCAAAATATCTTTTTCAGTCATTGTACTTTCCCTTTATTTGCGTACTCATGTTAGATAGTTGAGCTGTTTCTATTTTTTTTTTCCAACAAAGAAAATGACATTCAGGGCTTAAATTCCACTATTATCAATCAATAGCGTTTTGTTGCCATTTGGCAGCGGAAGGCAAATATCTTAAGACTGATGTTTGATGCCGTATATTGTTAGGATCGAAATAATCAGATGTCATGCAAACGTTAGTAAACGAACATTGAATAATAATAAATCAAATAACAAAGAAAAATATATCAAAAAAGATACAAATATTTAATGAGGTTCGATCAACTGACCTACGTCTACCGGTGGAAATGAGCAATAATCCAATATATAAACGAGAGTACAAAATATCGAGAGAACGATATCACGAAGAGGCAAACACAAGTGACACACTAACACTTGTCCCACTAAGTTCTCCTCCTAAACACTACTCTCAAATCCCATATGGCTACATTGTGGATGCTATTCAATAAGAAGGATGAATCATCAATTTATACAAGTCGTTTCCTCCAAGAAAAGGGGCTGGCTAAATATGAGAGATTTATAATTTCCTTCTACCAGACGGAAAAATCAATTATGATAAACATGTTGTTCTTTCCTTCAAGAGATAGAAAAACCAAATATGTTAAGAAAATTAGGACAATGCTTAACAATTCTTCCCCTTGGCCTGAATTTTGTGATGAAATTAACTTGATCCACCTTCTTCATATAATTTTCAACAAGTCACATCTCAAAATCTCCACCATAAAGTTTGTCTCAACGTGCGTAGCACTCCGGTCAATTTTCTCAAACAATAATCATGATTACCGTCAAATAGGTTGCGGCTAGAACTTATGCTACACCCAATATTTTCGTATGTGAGAGTACTTTGTAAGTCAATTAATGTAAGTTCATAAATGAGAGCGTCTTTGAAAGTACATAAAGTAAGTTAATCATGTTACCTTGCAGGTTACAAATCTTTAAAATCATGGGTAACAAGTACCAAGAGGTTCGAAAGGCTTACAAGCTAAACAAATTGAAGAAAATAAGTTTTGTCGAATGTCGACAAGTTGGAAATGTTATAATATGTTGTGACGATCCAGCCGGTCGTCTCATGAGTTACCTCTCCGTTTTCCCTATTTCTGCTTCTATTTTCCTTAATTATTGGTTTTATTTGTGATCGGGTTGGTTGGCTCGGGTTCGGAAAGGTTTTGATAATGTTTGAGACACTTAGTCTTTTTTAAGAAAGCTTAAGTTAGAATAGTCAACTGGATGTTGACTTTTATGTCATATGGCTTGGATGTGAGTTTCGACGGCTCGGATAGCTTCGGAAGCTGATTTGGTACTTAGGAGTGTGATCGGAATATATTTTGGAGGTCCGGAGTAGATTTAGGCTTGAATTGGATAAATTGAGTTTTTCTAGCATTTTTCGATTGATAGGTGAGATTTGATATAGGGGTCAGAATGGAATTGCTAAAGTTGCACTAGCGTCTTTATACCATTTGGAATCTGTGTGCAAAATTTCAAGTCATTTGGACGTGGTTTGGTTGGGTTTTTTTATCAAAAGCGGAATGCAAAAGAATTTAGAAACTTAGGCTTAAATTCGATAAGTTTTGGTGCTTTTGATGTTGTTTTAGGTGTTTTAAAGATTGGAACAAGTTTGAATAATGTTATGGGTGATGTTTGTGCTTTTAGTCGAGGTTCTGGGGGCCTCGAGTGAGTTTCGGGTGGTTAAACGGACCATTCTGTATTGTTTGGAGTTGCAGGTTTTGAGGTTCAGCTGTTGTAGAGATTTTGTCTTCGCAATCGCGGAGGGGGTCTCGCAATCGTGTAGAAGATTTTGAAGGGTAGGCCGGTTTGTTCTTCACAAATGTGGTACCCTGTCCTCGATCGCATAGTGTTGGAAGCTTGAGTATCGCGTTCGCGTGAGTGTTTATGCATTCACATAGAGTAAAAGTTGGGTTCCGAGAAAATGTGCTTCGCGATCGCGAAGGAAGTCCTACAATCACATAGAAGGATTTTAAGGCTTGGCAGAATGTTTTAAAAGGGCTATTCCACGACTTTGAATCTAACTTCCACCATTTTTAATGGGAAAAGAGCTTTGAGGCGATTTTGAAAAGAGGAAATCATTGTTCTTCAATTAGGTAAAGATTTTGGACCCGAAAAATTAATTATTATCAGTGTTTAGTTCATGAAAATAAGTAGGAAAAGGTGGAGTTATGGCTTGAGATTTTGAGACATTCTAGGGATGATTTGAGGGGTCAAACAAACTCCAATTTTTGAGTTCTTTATATGTACAGACTCGTGAAATGATGAAGAATATTTTGGTATAACTTTTGTCCAGTTCCAGGACGTAGGCCTAGGGTCCGGGTTTTCACTGATTTCGAGTTTTGTGCTTAAAATTGATATTTTTCAATTGGAATTCATTCATTTGGCATAATTTGATGATAAAAATCCAAACTTGGTAGATTTGGAGCACTCGGAAGTTGGTTAGAGAGGAAAGCGTGTTGTAGAGTAGCTTTTCGTCTAGTTCGAGGTGAGTAATGATTTTAAATATTATCCTGAGGGTATGAAACCCCGAAATTTCACAACGTACGGCTACATTGAGGTGACTCCCACGCTAGATGTCGAGCCTAGAGTAGAGCACCGTTGGGGATTGTGTCTTAGTCCATCCCGAGTGACTATTTTACTGTGTATTTGACAGTTAATTATTTAACATTATTATATTTTAGGATAAATGCCAAATGTGGACTTCGTTCCAGCTGTTTGAACCCTTAGGAATTTTAAATGTTATTTTCCTCACTGTTTGATTTCATATTGGTGCTCAGTGATGCTATATTTTCACTATTTTCAAAACTCATCTATGTTATTCTATTTTAAACACATTAAATGATATTTTAAACGATAGTTTGAGTTGAGCTTCATGTTTTACTGATGCCCGAGGGGCTTATGAGATTCTGACTGAGTAAGGCCGAGGGCGTGTATTCTGAGGATACTTTACGTCGGGTTGCACGCCGCGGCAGTGATATATTAATTATACTAATGAGGTTGAGGGCCTGAGATTGTATGCCACGAGGTGTCTTGAGATTGATATAAGGTCAAGAGCATGTTTATGATGCAACGAGATGGCTTGATATTGCGCTTGAGCCGTAAAAGGCCCCTCCCGGAGTATGTATACCCCCAATGAGCACGAGTACCCATTGTTATATGAGATATAGCCAGGGGGCTGGTATTGTTCTGTGACATTAACTGATGGGTTAATTCTATTATTATTGTGCCCGAGGGGCAGTTATTATGTAGTTACTTCTTAGTCGTTTTCATATATGTTGCTTAACTGTTTAAGAGTTGTTTATGAGATTTCATTGATTAATTTTATGTACGGATTTATTATGCCTTTTTTTAGCTTAATGTTGTGCCTTACATGATTTTATATTACTAAGTCTTCATTAATTTTTGTTACTCACTAAGTTGGAGTACTTATTTTACTCCCTGCACCCATGTGTGCAGATTCAGGCGCTACAGGTCCTGCTCCTAAAGGTTGATAGTCCGAGCAGGTCTTCAGAAAGTTCCTAGGTATTTGCTTGGCAATTCACAACCTAATACATTCTCCCTCTATCTTAGCTCTTTTTGAATCAGTTATGTAGTACTGGATTAGACTTCAGACTGTTAGTATTGTTTTAGATGCTCATGACCGGTGACACCCGTATGTTCTGTGTTAATATTAAATTGTGCAAGTTATACTATTATTTTTGGGATTTTATTTCTATTAAAGACCTTGGTTTTATTATTTCAACTACTTAAAGTGAAATGGAGGTGTGTCGGCTGGCCTTGACGAGGCATCGTCACGGTCGGGTTTGAGTTTTGGAACGTGACAAGTTGGTATCACAACCTAGGTTACATAGGTCAAATGGGTCATGAGCAGGTTTAGTAGAGTTTCGCGAATCACTACGGAGACGTCTATATTTATCCTCGAGAGGGTGCAGAACCTTTCAGAAAATTCCATATTCTTGAAATTTTTGTCATGCAAATTTGTTGATCTAAGTACTAAACTTTGTTATTCTATTCTCTTACAGATGGTGAGGATACGCGCTACCGGTCAGGATGGATGGCCACCAGAACCACCAGCAGGGGCCACTAGAGACTGAGGACGTGGCCGAGGCTGTGGTAGGGGCAGAGGTACAACCCCCATAGCAGCTGGGACAGCACCTACAGACCAACCAACCGCCCCAGTTTAGGGTCATGTCCCAGTAGTAGACGCTCAAGCAGCACTAGCTGAGGCACTAGCTACGCCCATTGTGATTTTGGGCCTTCAAAAGACTTTGGCCCAAATATTAACAGTATGTACTAGCCTTGCTCAGGCGGTCGTTGTTTCTAATGCCACAGCTACTTCTCATGCATGGGGAGGCTATCATACTCCCGCCGCTCATATACCTTAGCCGATGGTTCAGGGAGTGTATAAGCTAGAGGCACCACTAGCCCATCCGGTGGTAGCTACTCAGGGTTGTGTAGATCCTGTTATGCCGGGGGATGAGCAACGTAGATTGGAGAGGTTTGGCAGACTCTAGCCTCATAATTTTAGTGAAGCATAGGGCGAGGGTGCTTTGGGTTTCTTAGACAGATGTTAGAGAATTCTTCGCACAACGGGTATTCTGGAAACCAGTGGGGTTACATTCACGACCTTTCAGTTTACAGGAGCTGCCTTCACCTGGTGGGAGGCGTATGAGAGGTGTAGGTGTCTTGGTTCGTCACCTCTGACTTGGCAGCAGTTCTCCGTTCTATTTCTGGAGAAATATATCCCACATTCGCCCAGGGATGATCTACGTAGGTAGTTCGAGCAACTTCGACAGTGGGATATAACACTTACCCAGTATTAGATAAGGTTCTCAAAGTTTGCATGACATGATATTTGGCTGGTTGTTACTGAGAGAGGGAGGATCAAGAGGTTTGTTGATGGCCTCACTTACCAGCTTCGGGTTCTCATGATCAGGGAGAGGGTGTTAGGTGCTACATTTGAAGAGGTTGTGGATATTGCTAGAGATATTGATTCAGTTCGTCTCTATAAGTGTGAGGAAAGGGAGGCTAAGAGGCCTCGAAGACATGTTAGTTTTGGGGGTGCTCCTTCGAGAGGCCAGTTTTAGCACGATAGAAGCCGATAGTTCCGACATGGTCAGTCAGCCTGCCTGGGTTATCGTGGGGCATCATTAGGCCATAGTTTTCATGGTTCTCAGTAGGGCCATTCTTCACTTAGTGCACTTCCAGCCTAGGGTTCATCTTGTGCTCCACCGGGTTCGGATTCTTCTGCACTAGGGGCATCTGCTAGTCACATTGGTGCTAGGGGTTCCCATCAGTCCTCATCTCCAGCACACGGGAGTTGTTGTGAGTATGAATAGATGTGCCACTTATGGAGGCAGTGCCCTCATTATTTTCAGCAGAGGGGTAAGTCATCAACCTCAGACCCAACCAGTTACCACCTACCCAGCTAGCTAGGGGTAGGGGATAGTCATCTAAGGGTCGCCCCAGAGGGGGAGGTCGATCTGGAGGTGGCAATGCTAGCTCCTATGCACTTCCACCTAGGCCCAATGTGATTGCCTCAGATGCAGTGATTACATGTATAATCTTAGTCTGTCGTAGGGATGCTTCTGTGTTATGTGACCTTGGCTTTACTTTCTCTTATGTGTCTTCTTGTTTTTCCCATTATCTGGATATCCTATGTGAGTCCTTTGTTTATTCTGTTCATGTTTCTACGCCGATGGGCAATATATTTATGGTAGACCATATGTACCGATCGTGTGTTGTGACTATTGAGGGTCTGGAAACTTGAGTGAATCTGTTTGTTGTTATGTATGGTGGACTTCGATGTTATTTGGGCATGGACTGGTTATCTCCATGCTG
Organism: Nicotiana noctiflora; assembly: GCA_032618575.1. Taxonomy (NCBI): domain Eukaryota; kingdom Viridiplantae; phylum Streptophyta; class Magnoliopsida; order Solanales; family Solanaceae; genus Nicotiana; species Nicotiana noctiflora. Next base: position 87,328 of record JASVEL010001224.1, on the reverse strand, counting down.
GAGTATTTGATAATTGTGAATTGTGCATGTTTTAGACCCATTCTTACCTAATCTTTATGCATAAATTGCTCTTGATTAGTCATGAATTGCTTAGAATTTTTGTTTGATTACATGTTTGAGCGACTAGATGATGAATATCACAAATCGGCTCAAAAAGGAGTAAAACATGCCAAGCGCTAGAAGATGACTGAAACTTAGGAAAAAGAGAATTGTGCGGACCGCGCTGATTTGTCATGCGGCCGCACAGGAATGTTCAGAGAATAATCAAGTATCAACCCAAGTTGTGCGGTGCGCATTGTTTTGTAGTGCAGCCACATAGAAAAGTTCATAGAGGCATATCTTGAAGAAGTTCCACGCAGACCACAATCCATTTCTACGCAGTCCACAACGAAGAGTGATCAGAGGCTAAAATTTCTAAGGAAAAATTCCACGCGGCCGCATACCAAATTAGTGCGGTCCGTGGATACAAGATTAGAGAGCCAAAAATAGGATAGTTTGTACAGTGCGGCCGCAATCCATTTCTACGCATTCTGCAATACTTACCTTATGCGGTCGCGCACATTTCTATACGGTCTGCATGACCTTGCCTATGCGGCCGCGTGCCATTTCTATGCGATCTGCATCCTCAAGTCTAGAAGCCAGAATATGAAGACCATTTACCCTATAAGGCCGCATGACATTTCTATGCGGTCCGCAACAGACCGTCATGGGTATTTTTGTCCGATTTTTCCTGTGTAGTATAAATAGAACATTTTACTTTTTAGCTCAAGTTTTGTAATCTATCTGAGCAGCTGAGCACGAGACAACTTGTATTAGCCTCTTTTAGGCAATTTTCTCATACATTTAGCGTGGATTTATGTGGATTAATATTGTAGTTAATGATTATGTCAATTTCTTCTACTATTTCTTCTATTTCTACTACTTTCATATCTAGCTAAACCCATTAGCTAGGTTTGTGGCTCAGTAATTAATGGGTGTTTTTGCTTAATGTTTGGATGATTGTGGGTGTTTGGTATTTGGATTAATTATATGTTTTCACTTAGATTTGGTGGTTGCAAATACTAAGTCTAGCTTAGTGGGTCTTGACTCTACTTGAGAAAGAGAGTTTATGACCTCATAATTAACCCAACAAGGATTTGGGATGGACCCCATGAGAATGGTAGTACAAAGTAACGGGTTATACCTTAAAAGAGTAATTACCCTACTTGAACCATTGATTGCTTGGGAAAATTAGCCTACCCAATTGGTCTCAAGAGAGTTAATTGGACAAAATCACTCTCTCTACCGAGAGGTGTGAGAGTGAGTGCTAAGTGCAACGGTTATCCATATATCCCATATTTTTATCCTTATATTAGAATTCTATACCCGTTAATTTGTCACCTAGGCGAGTGTTATAACCCTAGTGCTTCTCTCTTATTGCATACAACTAGCTTTATTATCTAGCATACTTTAGCTTACAATTATAGTTGATAAATTTAGTTGATAAATAAAAGAAAATCCAAAAATGATAGACACAAAATTAGGAGCTAAAACAATTTCCTAGACTTCGCAAATACTCGATTCCTGTAACTAGCTCCCTGAGGAAACTGACCATGAATCCACTATCAGGTAAAAGTTGTTAGCGCCCACTCTTCCCAAGGGTTCAGTCCGTACTGATCACTTTTTGGCGCCGTTGCCGGGGAACTTACGGTGTTGGCTATTTGTGTAGCTAGTTTTGTGTTTAGCTTCTCTTTCCTTCTTTTTACTAACATTATTAGTGTCAAACCAATAGGTACAAATGGCTTTGAACGGGAATGTCCCTCTTGACAACGTGGTCGCAGGGGAGGAGGTTGATGATGTAGAATAAGAGGAACTCCAGGTACCACAAATACCAAGGAGAGGTAGGTATGCCAATGTAAATCCTAATGATGCAATTCCAGACCCTTCTCAGCCTCCACCAAGAGTTGCTCCAAAGGTTCTCCCCATGCAAGGTTACGCAAGTGCAATATTTCCTCCCCGAATCCGGTCGGAGAATTTCCAAATTACAAATGTTATGTTGACACTTCTTGAACAACGAAGGTGTCTTACGGGCGCCTCCGATCAAAATGCATACAAGCACTTGAAGGGGTTCGTGGATACTTGTCGGGGAATAAGCAAACCAATATTTCTGAAGATGTTTTAAGGTTGAGGCTTTTCCCGTTCTCTATTCGGGGTAAAGCGCTCGATTGGTTGGAGAGGTTACTGAATCATTCAATCACTACGTGGGACAAATTGACGGATAAATTCATTGCCAAATTCTTTTCTCTAAGTCATATGGAGGCATTCCGTGATGAGATTTTAGCCTTCAAACAAGAACCGACAGAGCTATTGTATGAAATATGGGAGAGGTTTAGAACCATGGTAAAGGAGTATCCGAACAACGACATGAATGATGTGATTATCCAACAAACGTTTGATAGAGTTATCACCACAACAAACCAATGCATTGTGAACCAATTGGCGGGTGGTAACTTTATTAAGCTCCCATACAATGAAGCATGTGATGTTCTAGATGAGATGGACGATACTTCTTCGGTATGGCAAAGTCGGGCGAACGTTCCTCAAGGTGACCCCAATGTTATACACTTGCATAAAGAGTTGGATGACCACGGCTAAGCCATTGCTGAACTTAAAACAACCATGAATCAAATAGCAAAGGCACAATTGCAATAAGTGCAAAATCCATGACAAGTCAATGCTATGGAAGGAGTAAACATGATGAAGAGAAGGTAAATGGGGCCACAACAACAAGGGACTTGTGAAAATTATGATGATGGTAGTGGGTATTGAAATGAATGTTATGATGAGCAAAATAAAGATTTCCAATATGTGAACAACTATCAAGGGAAAAGAGGAAACCAAGGCAACCAACAATTATGATCTCATGGGAATTGAAATAATCAACAAGGTGGTGGCAATTGGAACAATAATAATCAATCCCAAGGCGGCGAAAATTGGAATGGGAGTTATCAAAGCAATTGGGAGAATCAAGGCAACAATAATGGCAATTGGAGTGGAAACAATAATAATTGGAATAACAACAACTGGAACAATAACAATGGAGGCCAAGGTAATCGGTGGCAAGGCTTTCAAAGGTCCCCGATGTTTCAATATCCAAACAACCCGCCACCTTATCAAGCGCAAGGGTCGAGTTCTTCGGGCAATGAATCCAGAAAGATCGAAGTAATGTTTGAACAAATGATGAAAAGGACTTAAGACTCGGATGCGCAATTAGTTTCACATAATACTTCCATCCGCAAATTGGAAGTACAACTTGGACAAATTTCACAATCACTAAATACTCTCCCAAAGGGTGCGCTACCTAGTGACACGGTGGTAAATCCTAAGGGTGGGCAAAACAACCACGTAATGGCGGTGACCACAAGGAATGGATGAGGCGGTGATGTGCATGCCTCAAAAGAGAATCAATTCATACTAGAGGAAGATGAGTTGCCTAGTTTTGACATGCCTACGAGGGTTGATGATGTTGTGGAGACAAGTGCAAGAGGTGAGGTGAGTATTGACATTCAAGAGATTGAGGAGGAGACTCAAGAGAACGTGAACCCGTCTAGGGAACATGTTATAGATATGCTCGAGCCGGAAGTGCCAAAGGCCAAGGCCCCGTTGCCTAGGCCTCCTATGCCTTACCCTCAATGCTTGGTAAAACAAAAGAGTGATAACCAATTTTAAAAAATTCATTGAAATGATGAAGAGCTTGACCATCAATGTGCCCTTGGTGGAGGCACTCGAGCAAATGCCCGGGTATGCGAAATTCATGAAGGATTTGGTCACGAAGTAGAGGTCGATGGAGTGTGAAACGGTCAAAATGACACATCAAATGAGTGTAATAGTACACTCCATGGCTCTAAAGCTTAAGGACCCCGGAGCATTCACCATCCCATGCACTATTGGAAGCACCGACTTTGTAAAAACCCTATGTGACTTGAGGGCAAGCATCAATCTAATGCCATATTCAGTGTTCAAAACCTTGGGGATTTGGCAACCTCGCCCGAATTTAATGCGGCTCCAAATGGTGGATAGGTCTATGAAGCGGCCTTTAGGTATCATCGACGATGTCCTTGGTTGATAAGTTCATTTTGCCAGCCGACTTCGTGATTCTTGATTGTGAGGTGGACTTTAAAGTCCCAATTATTCTTGGAAGGTCTTTCTTAGCGACTGGGAAAGCTTTGGTTGATGTCGAGGCGGGAGAGTTGACTTTCTAGTTGGTGATGACAAGGTAGTTTTCCATGTGTGCAAAACGATGAGGCAACCAAATAGTACCGAAGTTTGTTCGTTTGTCGACATTGTCACAGTGGTGATAATGGATGACACAAGCGCAATGGTCAATGTTGAAGATCCACTTGAAGCGGTGCTTTTGAACATGGAAGCTAATGATGATGCCGGGAGAATAGAATGTGTAAATGCTTTGCATGGTATGGGCTCGTACTCTTATGAGCCTAGGAAGTTATCATTGGACCTTGAGAATCACAAGACCCCTCCAATAAAGCCATCTATTGAGAAGTTGCCGGTGTTGGAGTTGAAACCACTTCCTCCTTACCTCAGGTATGAGTACTTGGGTCCCAGTTTCACTTTGCCTGTTATTCTTTTGTCTTGCTTAACTAACTTGCAGGTGGACACCACTTTGGCGGTTTTACAAAAGCGCAAGCGGGCAATTGGATGGACCTTGGCGGATATTCACGGCATAAGCCCTGCCATTCGCATGCATAATATTGTCACACCTCTTTTTCACATTTAATTCTCATATATGCTTTCGTACAATGCCCTATTTTGGTTTTACTACACCCCGAGAAAGGGATATAATAACCAAAGAGAAGGAGATTTTCCACTTAAAGGACAGTCAGAACGGGATTTATTTATTAAATTTCAGAGTCGCCACTTGGGAAAATAATGGTGTCCCAAGTTACCGATTTAATCCCAAACCGAGGAAATTATGACTCTGTTACAGTCCACAAATCAGAAATCCGGATAAGGAATTCTGTTAACTCGGAGAAGGTGTTAGGCACTCCCGGATTCCGTAGTTCTAGCACGGTCGCTCAACTGTTGTCTTTGTTTTTATATGATTTTTCATATGCTTTATTAGTGTTCCGCTTTGTCATTTTATAGAGAATTGCGACGTGGCAAAAATGCATTTCAAGTCACACTATAACAGTACGCCTGTGACTCTAGTACATTTCAACTCTGCCGAGATTTGGATTTGGATCACATAAATGTGCACCCGTATTTGGAATGTATATTTATTACAAATCGTGCCTAAAGTATCTACGTCTTGTTAATTTTGAAAAAAAACCGTAAATTTTACTAAACGGTCCTTCCGAATCAAGGATTTTATATTGAAACTTATTTGAGGGCCCCACAATGAAGTATTTGTGGTTTGGTGAGGCTTATCTCCATTTTATTAAGGTCCAATCCTATATAACTACATTTTCTATTTTTTTCGTTTTTTTCATCCTAATATAACTGTAGCATTATTATTTACATCATTGTATAAGAATCCAGGCCATATTTATTACTGGGCCTGGACCTTAGACTGGCCTACCATTCTGCAGCCAAATATAACTGGGTCAGTAAGGCCCAGTATCCATTTCTTCCTCTATTTATGGGCTTGATTGCCATTTTACACTGATTAGGGCCTGAGTTCATAACTGGGCCCAGATCCTTCATATTCAGAGCCAAACAAGAAATAATTATCATTTAACAACACTTGATAAATGCAGTAATCTCAAATATAATTTGTATTTAATCAATGTTGAATTTGTTTTTACTAACTGATCCAGAACGATGATTTCGCTAATTAACTTGCTGAGTCTAATACATAAATCACTATCATAACTGTAATTGTTTCTGTTGTTTTGCTCAATTAAGAAGATAATATTCTAATCTAGATAAGAAAATTCGAATTGCTATCAGATTACAGAACAACGAAGCAAATTTTATAACTAAATCAATTTAGACACAACATACAATTTGAAATTTGAAAGCTACTTATGCTTTTAGCATTGAACAATTCAAATTCAGTACTGGATTAATAGAACGTCTAGGCATTCATATTTCAAGTCCAATTTATAACTATTTCAGAGTTAAGTAATTTAACTATGATTGTACTAGTTTTAAACTTAGATTTAAGTGACCGTTTTACCTAGTTTATTTAGCATACCGTTTATGTTATCATTGTTATTACTAAGTTTAATCTAATACTTATTACAACCAGTCCTAATAGAATTACAGAAATCTAACAACTACTACTACATAACAAAATTACAAGTACACAAATGATTAGCTAAAACATGATGATAATTTTATTACTTCAACAACCTCGCATATACAGCTCCAGGTCATAGTAATGTGTATCTGATTCAAATACAAATTGATGAGTTCTAGACTTTGGAGAAGAAGGAAAATCAGCAACAACAATGATGATAAGCAACAACAAACAGGAATGAATCAACACAGCAAAAATCCCCAAAATCCAGCAGGTAAACCAGCAAATAACTCGAGCAAATTGTAAACCCCAGCAAAGTTGAAGTAAACAAACATAGAAACAACCAGCAGAGATTCCCAGAAATAATACTCGAACTATCAGCTAAGTAGAAGACCAGTAGGATTTTAGTATAGAAGTTTCAAAACTTTAGTAATTCTGAATTTCTCCTAATCTCAAACTCTCAAAATTTCCCAGAATCTGAACCCTAAAAGTCAAAACTCATAAAACTCTGGAACCCTTAACTTAGGCCTAAGACAGCCTATTTATAGAGTGAATTGGGAGGCAAATTTGAATTAATTATTCATATTTTCCACCCCTACTCTTTTCAATTAATTCAATTAAGTATAGTGTATTTCTAACGAAAATGCACTTGAGCCCCTGCTAGAAAGTTCTAGGTTATTCTTTATTGTTCTATTGGGCGAAATTGACCTAGTTGCCCTCACTTGCTAAGATTTATTGCATATTTGCCTTTTAACTATGCCTAATTTTCCCTTTATTATTCATATATTTTCAGTAAAACCAAGCCTCAATGTCATTTATGTCCCCATTACTTCCATATTAATCTCAGAAATACCAATTCTGATTCCCATTTTACCCCTTACACTTAAAAGTATTTACCCGACCTACCCTTAGGTCTATTACGACCTGGGGTAATTAACAGTATTTAAAATATAACCCCTGAGACGAGACTTTATATTTTAGCCAATTTTAGACTAAGTAAAACCCTTTCAGGGTTAACCACTTTACAAGAATGGCCACAAATGACTTTACAAGTCAAAAATTATATTGTGTTGCAATAATAGCCACAATAAATATTTGCACATATAACCTAAATGTGACTAAGTAGTCAGAAGTTAAAAGAACCAAACATATAAATCGTATTGCAATAATAGCCAGTTTTATGTAGTCTTGCACATATAGCCCCAATTACAACTAATTTTAAAATTAATCAGAATTCAGAGAGACAAATTGATAATGGTTGAATCCTAATTAATCAAAACCCTAGTCGAGACAGGATCTATTGAACAAGCACATCAAACAACTAACAGCATGCGATTTAACAGATAGCTTCAATCAGAACCCCGAGAGAACTTAACCGATTTCAAACATGTACAGAGATATTTCTAAACATGCAATAGATCCATGTTTTTTAACAAATAAGAACACAGAAGAGTAAAGCGCAGAACAAAGGTGGGTTCAGGGTACTTAGCTTTTTAGGGGTTTCTTCTTCTTTTTTCTTCTCTTTCTTCTTTTCTTTTTCTTTCTTTCTTCCTTTCTTTCTTTCTTCTTTTCTTTCTTTTTCTTGGTTCTCTGATGGTTCAGAGACTTGATTCCCTTTTTTTTTTCACAGTAGTTCTTTCAGACAGTCTCTAGAAGTCTGGTTTGGGTTTGGAAGGGTGTATTTGGAGACCGTGGTTATGGTTTGGAAAGACTTTAGTTGTAGGTGTTCGCCGGAGTAGGGTTCCGGCGAGACATTTTTAGATATTCGACAGGTTTGGTTGATATTCGAGAGATATGACTTGGGTGGGGTGAAAGAGGGTTTTATGGCGGTTTTGGGGTGTTAAGGTGGGAGACTGACTCATAGTTTGGTTGGTCGCCGGCTAGGGTTCCGGCAACCGAAGTTTCAAGAACTGGGAGAGATGATAGGTATTTGGACGAGGTTAATGGGGATGGGTGTTAAACAATAGGAAAGGGGGTTTGTGGATGATGGCCTGAGCCAGAGAAGACGAACAGGAGTAGACCACCGGTAGGGTTCTGGTGGTCTGTGAGAGAAAGAGGGGGAGAATATAAAGGCGGCTAGGGTTTTGTTTCTTGAAGGTGTATGTGTATAATGAGGGTGAGTTGATCGGGGGGAATATATATTAAACCTAGGTCATTGTCACACCTCCTCTTTGATGTGACACAACTATTTACTAATACACCTTGGGAAGGGATATATTTATAATAGTAGGGAAGGAGTTTTTCCAATTAAAGGACATTCGGGATGGGATTTTATTTTTATTAATTTTCAGAGTCGCCACTTGGGAGAATAATGGTGTCCCAAGTCACCGGATTAATCCCAAACCGAGGAAATTATGACTCTATTTAACAGCCCGCGAAACTAGAAATACGGATAAGGAATTCCGTTAACCCGGGAGAAGGTGTTAGGCACTCCCGGATTCTGCGATTCTAGCACGATCGCTCAACTGTCATATTTGTTATATTTGATTTCCTTATATGCTTCAGTTTCAAATGCTATTAATATTCCGCTTTGTTGATTTTAGAACTTGCGACGTCACGAAAATGCATTTCAAGTCACACTGCAACCAGTACGCCTGCGACTTTAATGCATTTCAGCTTCACCGGGATTATAGATTTGGGTCACATAATGTAACGACCCGGCCTGTCGTTACGGGAATTTACCACCCCTTCATGTTGCAATTACATGTTTATGATTTTATATCAGTGTTAGAGCCTATCAGGAGAGTTAGGAGAGAATTGAATTGAAAATGAAGCAAATAGCATGTTTGAAGGAAGTTTCTATCGAGTTAGAGTGCTTGGAATCAGATTCTGATGATTCGACTAGTTTCGGGGGATCAATTATGACTTAGGAGAGCAATTGGAATTGAATTTGGAGGCCCGGTGCAGTTTTAGGCTTGAATTGGCTAAGGTTGAATTTTGGCGAAAACCGAACGGTAGGTAAGATTTTGATCCAGGAGTCGGAATGGAATTCTGACAGTTGCAATAGCTCTGTTAGGTGAATTTGGATGTGCCTAGAAAAGTTTAGGTCATTCGGACGTGGTTTGGTTGGGTTTTTGATGGAATGTGTAATTTAGAAGTTTTGAAGAAACTTAGGCTTGAATCCGTGTGTAATTGGTGATTTTGATGTTTAGGATGGTGTTTTTATGATTGGAACGAGTTCGTATCGTGTTTTGGGGTATGTTGGTGGTTTTCGTTGGGGTCCCGGGGGCCTCGGGGTGAATCCGGACCATCATCCGGCATTTGGAAGCAAGAAATGGTCTGCTGTAAATTTGCAGATCACTGGGCGAAATTTTAGCCTTCGCGTTCGCGAGGGCTATGACGCATTCGCGTAGGCTGAGGCGGGGTGACCATCGCGTTCGCGAGGGAAGGTAACGCGTTCGCGTATGAGGGAGCTAGAACGCATCGCGTTCGCGTGGAGTAAGGTCGCGATCGCGTAAGAGGATAAGGCAGGGCAGGCTAAAGCATCGCGTTCGCGACCAGTCTATCGCGTTTGCGTAGGCAAGGTTGGACGAAGCTTCGCGTTCGCGTGAAGGATGGACGCGTTCGCGTAGAAGAAATCCGGCGGCTGGGAGAATTGAACTTCGCGGACGCGTGACAGGGCGTCGCGTTCGCGATGAAGTAATCGTACAGGCCATCGCGTTCACGTGAGAGACATCGCGAACGCGTAGAGTTAAATTCCCAGGCAGTGAGTTTAATTGCAGAACAGAGGGCTTACGGGTTCATATACCCAAAACACCATTTTTGAGCCCTAGAGAGAAGAAATCACGGGAAAACGCTGGGAAATCATCGGGTATTCATCGGAGGTAAGTTTCTTGACTCAAAAACAACATTTTATGGTAGAATTAACATCAATCTTCATGAATTTGGGTAGAAATTGTGAAGGATTCTGGCCTAGATATAGAAAACGAAAATTTGGGTTTTGAAAGGCCAATCGAACTCCGATTTTTGGTAAATTTTATATGTACGGACTCGTGGCGAGACGAGGATTCTGGAAATATGAGTTTCGAGATTTTTCGAGATGTGGGCCCGGGGCTCGGGTTTTGCCAATTTCGTGATTTTTGATATTTTTCGAGTTCTTTCGATTGGGTTATGTTCCATTAGCCTATTTTGATATATTTGTGCTGATTTGTGCGAGTTTTGACGTGCGTGGATGCCGGTTCGAGGAGCTCAGGCGTCGCGGGCATGAGCTTTCGTCGGTTCGAGGTGGGTAATACTTGTAAATGATGTCCCGAGGGTTAGTAAACCCCGGACTTGCACATCTTAGTGTTGTGTTGAGGTGACTTGCACGCCGGATAACGGGCGTGGGGTAGAGCACCATTGGGGATCGTGACTTGGTCCGTCCCGTGTAATAAATAATAACACCTAATTGTTGAAGTGAATTGGACTAATTATCATGTTTGGGCTTCGTGCCAATTATTTGAGTCCTTCGGGGATTGGTATCACTGTTTTGATAACACTGTGCATATTTTATTCTAAATTTAAGTTTTAAAATGGTATTTTTGCTATTTAACATTTTTATAAGGTTATGAAAAACTTGAACAAGGTCTTAATAACATTTTTAGCTGTGAGCTAATATGATATTGTTGCCGTAGGGCTTTCTTGATTATTTGTTAGACTGATTGGAGCCGAGGGCCATATATTAGGGCATGACATTTTATGTGAGCATATGCATACACATGCATAGATCGGACTGCACGTCGCAGTGGTATACGGATCGGGCTGCACGCCGCAGCAGGTGTGATATTAATATTGTGCTTGGGTTGTAGGAGCCCCTCCGGAGTCTAAATCCCCCACAGTGAGCACGGGTACCCAAATTGGATCGGGCTACACGCCGTAGCGGTCATATGCATTGCATGGCATACATACATTGCTTTGCGTGTACTACGTGGCATAACATTCTATACTCATACATTACTGGCACACATGCATTAGTTGCCTTATTGACCAGATCTCCTGGTGTAAATTGATAAGGAGTGCTGAGCCCGAGGGGCTGATTTGAGTGCGGACTTGCACCGCTTGAGATTGTATCCAGGTATTGGTATATTATTATGAAAGAAAGTAGTTAAAATTAAGATTTCTAAATAATCTACTCACATATGCTTAAAAGGAATAAAAAGATAGTCCTGTATTGTGTAGCATGAGGTAGTGCCTATCGTGGTTTTCTTCCCTTCAGCATTATTTACTTTTATTACTGCTAAGTTTGAAGTACTCACACCCGACTCCCTGCACCTTGCGTGCAGATCCAGGTACATCACAGTGGAGCTGATTCTATTGCGGCTCGAGAGTGCTTTTGGACAGTTGAGGTAGCTGTCGGCGTTCGCAGGACCTGATTCTCCAGTTTGCCTGTATTTTTGTTCTGATTATCCCACACTTGTGCATAGTTATATTCACTATTTACACTTTGTGTACTCTGTTGAGGCTCATGACTCTTGACCCTTCGGTCTATGGGAGTTGGCACGTGTTGGGACTTGGTTCCCTGTTTTTAATATATCTAACATTGTTATGCTTAAATTGGATAAAGCGAGCTTGTGGCTCCGTGGTTATTGTTGATTGGTCGGGCTGGCCTAGCAGTGTGCTGGGCGCCATCATGACCAGATTTGGGGTCGTGACAAGTTGTTATCAGAGCCAAGATTTACTAGGCCTCATGAGTCTTGAGCCGGTTAGTAGAGTCTTGTGGATCGGTACGGGGACGCCTGTACTTATCCTCGGGAGCCTGCGAACCTTTTGGAAACACTTCACATTTCTTAGAATTCTTATCGTGCGTACTTGATTCAGCTTGAGATATGCTTTTGAAATTCCTTCCGCACGTCTGTGTACGCATCGAGCGCTCAGTAATATAAGTGCCTTATGTGTAGTGGAACGAGTTCAAACTCAGGAAGACTAAAATGATTATGCTATGTGTATCCTGGTGGAAGGTATTGTGCTGAAATGCTAAATTGAGGCGAAATAGGTGGATTGGTTCTCATGTGTAATTGAAAGGTAGTTGATATGTGTTATGATTCGAGCAGGTACAACGCATGTTCATGTAACAATTATGATAATATGATTTGTGTAGTATTGAGACTAATGTTGTCGATATGCATTGTGATGTCTTGTCGAGTTGTGAATGTATTGCTAGGATGGTTTTGGTAATTCGCTGGCAGGTGGATACGCCAAGTTACAAAGGAGATTCTGTCAAAATTTTTGGAAAATTTGGGACTTAGAAAGATTTCTGTCACCTAAATAGGGGGCGTAACTGTTGTGTGTGAATGAATGCAAGAATTGCAAAAGAGTTAATATTTCTGATGATTCGAATCTCCGCTGAAGCTTGTAAATGACTTGAGTTTAATCTAACTAGAACTTTGTGGCATCATTTGAGTAAGAATGCTATGAGTAGCTAGAAGTGCCTTGATGTATGGCTCCGAGCTAAGTTGGGGAGGTTGTTATTGATTAACTAATTGCACTGTTGTGTGCTGTGTTGGCTCTGTCTCTAGGTATGTTGGGAAATTTTGATAAGGGTTATGGTGCTACGTAGATGTGAAGAAATACTAGGATGTTGTGAACTTATGTTGGTAAAGAATGTTCGGTGTATAGAAAAGAAAGATAGCTAATTGTATCTGTAAGTAATCATGTTCTGCGATGTCAGAGTTCTAACAAAACACGAGTGGTTCTACTCAATAGGATAGTTGAATTACAAGTGAATAAGGGTGAATGATGCCCGAGAATGGTTTTGCAGTGTTCAAGATTTTGCTTGTAACAGTCAGGTGCCTTAAGATTTGTGTATGTGGCTAAAGATGGCGGTTTCGTTAGAGAAGATCAAGACTTGTGTTATATCATGTGAATGATGGGATTCTAGGTATCCGTATTGGGAAGTAATGATAACAATTAAAAAAATAAATCGCGGGAAGTTCATCAAAATAAAGTATTGTAGAATGTGGTACTTTTGGGAAACATTGAGAGAGTATTCAGTGGCGTATGGGTCTTAGACCGTGTGGTCTTGTGTACGAGTCTCGTGTAGTAACATGAGTTGATGTATTATGGTACAATAGTAAAGACTGATATGAAATTAGAGATGAATCAGAAAGGAAACTGGGTAAATAGAACGACTTGTTAACAAACCAGAATGGTATAAAAAGGAATATGATTGATTCCTGGTATGTGGTTGAAGTAATGAGTCTTGCAGACATTGCAGCAAAGCTCTTGAGTGCTGGCAGTTGTGTAACTTGATATGGGTATAAGGACTCAGTCCTGACAGTTAAACTTATGCAACGAATGGGAAGAAACAGTTTGTGATGTGTTTTATCATGGTTTGAAAATGAGTATATTCCTGTCGGTATGCAAAGCGTGGAATGTGTAATGAGTTTGTCTTCTATATGGGATCACGAAAGTACTTGACTAGTGGAGTGCGCCGATGTTGAGGCGGAGGAAAGGGATATGAATTTCCATGTTGTCTTAGTGTGATATGGTATACACGATGTGTTATGGAAAGTTGATAATGGTATATTCTAGGTTTTGAGATCAGTTCATAATATATGGGAAGTCAATAAAATTATTGAGCAGCGCGGACAGCTTTCTGATAATTTAAGAAAATGGTACTGCTATTCTATTAACTTGGCAGGGAATATGATCCAAAAAGGACAAGGTAATGTAAACTGATAATATCCAGTGGTATGGTGGTATTCTCTTGTTGGATCGACTATAATAATTGAGTCATTGATGGCATAGTGAAATTTCTGAATGGCTTTCGTGGTATGAACGGATGCTTGATGTGCGTTATGTATTTGCATGGTGAAGTACGAAATCAAGCATGGTGATTCATGTGTTATATGTGTGTTGGAGACTAGAAGTTCTTGTAACCCACCTACGCAGCGGTGGTGTGTCGTGTGTACCGGCACCGTTTAGCGGTTATTGGAAATCGGAAGCCCTAATGGCTCTCTCTTAGCTTGATATGATGAATTTGGGTTATGATACCTTATTTCAGACTGGTTGACATAAATCAGGTCATCTAGACTAATGTGATATGGACTATGTCGGAAAATGACACAAATTGCATAGCAGAGAGCATCAGAGTATGCTCCAATAGAGTAGTTGTACCCAGGACCAGTGGACGGCTGGTAGGCATTGCTTTGTCAGTTGGACCTTAGTGGCGGATGTCAGTGTAGAGGTATCCACCATTGATTCAGTTCCAGTATTGAGAAACGTTGTCAGATGCATTTCATGTGGCCGAGCATGAGGCTATATATATATGTGTTTGCTGTAATGAGAAAATTCGACTCGATATGCATTTCCTTTTTGCGAGATTTATGCGTGGATCGGGTGGCACGCCGCCACGGGTTATTTGGATCGGGTGGCACGCCGCCACATGTATGGTATCTGGATCGGGTGGCACGCCGCCACGGGTATGTCATTGGAGCGGGTTGCACGCCGCAATAGAATATTGTGAAAATATAGTTAGTTATAAGCTACCTGGTATACAATACTTCCTCGCTTCTGAGGAAAAGACCGTTTTGAGTATCGTTTGGCGAGTGGCACATCGGTTGTGTCCTTTCAGGATTTAATAGCATACGTTAATTGTTTGGGTGAGGTTGATTGCTTGGGTTCAAGACCTAAATCTGTGCGTGGCTAACCGTTTTGAGCTCGGTAGCTTGAGGTGCTTCATGAGTAATAGTGTTTGGATAGAATCACGAATCGTGGCAAGGCCACGTGATGTTATGACCTCTCGAGGAGTATTCAGGTACTCTATTTCTATAATGCGAGACGCGATCTCAGTTCTATGTTATGATGGCACAGAGGAATTGAATTGTAGCTCTTTTTCTGGATACAGTTGTCATGATTTGAGCTGTCATGATTCGAGTGTGTTCAGACGTTTCTATTGGAGCCTATGTTGTGCTCGTCGTGGCTCAGGTCGGTGTTGAGGTGCCAAATCACCGGTGCGGTGTGTTATGATCGAAATGAGCGTTGGAGCCAATAGTGAGTGTGAGTATATGTGATTTCAGCTGGTTAGAAAGGTAATACCGAGATTTGGGTCCGAAATCTGTTGTGGTATCAGTTAAAAGTGAAATGGATTCATGAATGGTTGACCTAAGAGATGGGTTCCATATATCGCGTGTTCGGTTGCCGTGGGCATGATATGAAGGTGTTAGAACAAGACTCTATCTAATGAAGAGGGTTTTTCAGTTGGTATTTGGTTATCATGGGAAATTGTGTGATTAGAGACTATTGTCTCGAGTGATTGGGTTGTTTGATACATCATATGATCTCACCCGGAGTGGTGAGTATGGGTTATTGCAGTGGATTCTAGTGTATCCTGAGTATAGGCATGGGATTAACAATTGGTATATGATTTCGAAAAGTGCAATGTGGTTTATGGTTCAGATGGTTTGTGAGATTTCAGCTATATGGTGTTTTTGGACTTATGAGAGATAGGGTGACGTGTGATCGCTCGAATATATGCTTGGTAAGGTCATTAAGCTATTGGGTTGCTTCTAGTACAACTCTGAGTTTGCTCGAGGACGAGCGTTTGTTTAAGTTGGGGAGAATGTAACGACCCGGCCCGTTGTTACGGGAATTTACCACCCCGTCATGTTGCAATTACATGTTTTATGATTTTATATCAGTGTTAGAGCCTATCGGGTGAGTTAGGAGTGAATTAAATTAAAAATGAAGCAAATAGCATGTTTGAAGGAAGTTTGAATATGGAAAGTCAACCTAGAGTTGACTATCGAGTTAGAGTGCTTGGAATCGAATTCTGATGATTCGACTAGTTTCGAGAAATCATTTATGACTTAGGAGAGCAATCGGAATTGAATTTGGAGATCCGGTGCAGTTTTAGGCTTGAATTGGCTAAGGTTGAATTTTGGCAAAAACCGAACGGTAGGTGAGATTTTGATCCGGGAGTCGGAATGGAATTCCGACTGTTGCAGTAGCTTGTTAGGTGATTTTGGATGTGCCTGCAAAATTTAAGGTCATTCGGACGTCGTTTGGTCGGGTTTTTGATGGAATGTGTAATTTGGAAGTTTTGAAGAAACTTAGGCTTGAATCCGTGTGTAATTGGTGATTTTGATGTTTAGGATGGTGTTTTTATGATTGGAACGAGTTCGTATCGTGTTTTGGGGTATGTTGGTGGTTTTCGTTGGGGTCCCGGGGGCCTCGGGGTGAATCCGGACCATCATCCGGCATTTGGAAGCAAGAAATGGTCTGCTGTAAATTTGCAGATCACTGGGCAAAATTTTAGCCTTCACGTTCGCGAGGGCTATGCCGCGTTCGCGTAGGCTGGGGCCGGGTGACCATCGCGTTCGCCAGGGAAGGTAACGCGTTCGCGTATGTGGGAGCTGGAACGCATCGCGTTCGCGTGGAGTAAGGTCGCGATCGCGTAAGAGGATAAGGCAGGGCAGGCTAAAGCATCGCGTTCGTGTAGGCAAGGTTGGACGAAGCTTCGCGTTCGCGTGAAGGATGGACGCGTTCGCGTAGAAGAAATCCGGCGGCTGGGAGAATTGAACTTCGCGGACGCGTGACAGGGCGTCGCGTTCGCGATGAAGTAATCGTACAGGCCATCGCGTTCGCGTGAGAGACATCGCGAACGCGTAGAGTTAAATTCCCAGGCAGTGAGTTTAATTGCAGAATAGAGGGCTTACGGGTTCATATACCCAAAACACCATTTTTGAGCCCTAGAGAGAAGAAATCACGGGAAAACGCTGGGAAATCATCGGGTATTCATCGGAGGTAAGTTTCTTGACTCAAAAACAACATTTTATGGTAGAATTAACATCAATCTTCATGAATTTGGGTAGAAATTGTGAAGGATTCTGGCCTAGATATAGAAAACGAAAATTTAGGTTTTGAAAGGCCAATCGAACTCCGATTTTTGGTAAATTTTATATGTACGGACTCGTGGCGAGACGAGGATTCTGGAAATATGAGTTTCGAGATTTTTCGAGATGTGGGCCCGGGGCTCGTGTTTTGCCAATTTCGTGATTTTTGATATTTTTCGAGTTCTTTCGGTTGGGTTATGTTCCATTAGCCTATTTTGATATATTTGTGCTGATTTGTGCTAGTTTTGATGTGTGTGGATGCCGGTTCGAGGAGCTCAGGCGTCGCGGGCATGAGCTTTCGTCGGTTCGAGGTGGGTAATACTTGTAAATGATGTCCTGAGGGTTAGTAAACCCCGGACTTGCACATCTTAGTGCTGTGTTGAGGTGACTTGCACGCCGGATAACGGGCGTGGGGTAGAGCACCATTGGGCATTGTGACTTGGTCCGTCCCGCGTAATAAATAATAACACCTAATTGTTGAAGTGAATTGGACTAATTATCATGTTTGGGCTTCGTGCCAATTATTTAAGTCCTTCAGGGATTGGTATCACTGTGCATATTTTATTCTAAATTTAAGTTTTAAAATGGTATTTTTGCTATTCAGCATTTTTATAAGGTTATGAAAAACTTGAACAAGGTCTTAATAACATTTTTAGCTGTGAGCTAATATGATATTGTTGCCGTAGGGCATTCTTGATTATTTCTTAGACTGATTGGGGCCGAGGGCCATATGTTAGGGCATGACATTTTATGTGAGCATATGCATACACATGCATGGATTGCACTGCACGCCGCAGTGGTATACGGATCGGGCTGCGCGCCGCAGCAGGTGTGATATTAATATTGTGCTTGGGGGCTGTAGGAGCCCCTCCGGAGTCTGAACCCCCACAGCGAGCACGGGTACCCAAATTGGATCGGGCTACACGCCGTAGCGGTCATATGCGTTGCATGGCATACATACATTGGTTTGCGTGTACTACGTGGCATAACATTCAGCACTCATACATTATTGGCACACATGCATTAGTTGCCTTATTGACCGGATCTCCTGGTGTAAATTGATAAGGAGTGCTGAGCCCGAGGGGCTGATTTGAGTGCGGACTTGCACTGCTTGAGATTGTATCCAGGTATTGGTATATTATTATGAAAGAAAGTAGTTAAAATTAAGATTTCTAAATAATCTACTCACATATGCTTGAAAGGAATAAAAAGATAGTCATGTATTGTGTAGCATGAGGTAGTGCCTATCGTGGTTTTCTTCCCTTCAGCATTATTTACTTTTATTACTGCTGAGTTGGAAGTACTCTGTAACGACCCGGCCCGTCGTTACGGGAATTACCACCCCGTTATGTTGTAATTACATAATTCATGCTCTTATATAAGTGTTAGAGTCTATCGGGGGAGTTAGGAGTGAAATTAAATTGGAAATGAGGCATATAGCCTTTTTGGAGGAAGCTTGAATAAGGAAAGTCAACCCGGAGTTGACTATTTGGTTAGAGGGCTCGGAATCGGATTCCGATGATTCGGTTAGTTCCGGAAGGTGATTTATGACTTAGGGGAGCGATCGGAATTGAATTTGGAGGCCCGGTGTAGAAATAGGCTTGAATTGGCTAAGGTTGAATTTTGGCGAAATCCGAACGGTAGGTGAGATTTTGATCCGGGAGTCGGAATGGAGTTCCGACAATTGCAGTAGCTCCGTTAGGTGATTTTGGATGTGCCTGCAAAATTTCAGGTCATTCGGACGTCGTGTGGTCGGGTTTTTCATCAAATGTGTAATTCGGAAAGTTTTAAGGAATGTAGGCTTGAATCCGTGGTTAATTGGTGATTTTGATGTTTAGGATGGTGTTTTTATGATTGGAACAAGTTCGAATAAGGAATTAGGATGTGTTGGTGTGTTTGAATGAGGTCCCGGGGGCCTCGGGGTGTTTTCGGAGGGTTAATCGGGAGAAAAATATGGAAAATTGCAGAAACTAGTGCACTGCTTCTGGGAGAAAAATATGGAAATTTCAGAAAACTGGTGCACTGCCTCTGTTGTTTCCGCTCCTGCGGAAATTTGGGCGCAGGAGCGGGTGCGCAGGAGCGGGTGCGCTGAAGCGGACCAGGAGCCGCAGAAGCGGTGACCGCAGAAGCGGATCATTTTCCGCTGAAGCGGAAACGCGGGGGCGGACTGGGAGTCGCAGAAGCGACCATCGCAGAAGCGGAAGGGGAGCCGCTTAGGCGAGTCCGCAGAAGCGGACGCCCAGTCGCAGAAGCGGACGTATCCGCAGGAGCGGTCCAGTCTCCGTAGAAGCGGACGCGTAGGAGCGGAAATACTTCCGCAGAAGCGGAAATCGCTGTAAGTTAAGTGTATCAGAAGTTACAAAATTTCATAAACATTTTAACATTTGGGGGTCTCGGCTTAAGGGCGACTTTGGGCGATTTTGAGGAAGAAATCAAGGGAAATCATCGGGTAATCAACTATGAACTCATATTATGATTAGTATTGATAATATCATGCAATTATATCATGAAAATGGAGGAATTTGGGGTAATTATGGAGGATTTAGCCCTAGTCTTGGATTTTAGAAAATCAAGGTTTTGAATGGGCAAATGGAGTCCGAATTTGGTAAATTTTATATGCCTAGACTCGTATCGAGATGAGGATTCCGAATATGTAATTTTTGTAATTTTTCGACAAGTGTACCAAAAGTCGGGTTTTGACAACTTGTGGGTTTTGATATAAATTGGGTTATTTCGAATGAATTTCGTGAAATTAGCGTATATTGATGCATTCTCTATGATTTTGAGCAGATTTGGCATCCGAGGAGATTGATTTGCGAGGCAAGCGCAAGGCGGATTGAAGCTTCTACCGGTTCGAGGTGAGTGGTAGTGGTAAATAATGTACTGAGGGTTTGAAACCCCGTACTAGCACTTTACAGTGCTATATTGAGATGAGACACGCGTTCTATGACGGACGTGGTGACATTGTGATAGGGGGTTCGGACTTAGTCCTTCCCGGCTAATAGAATACCGTGTTGTACAACTGTTAATGAGGTTATAACTGTACCATTGGGCTAATAGCCATGTTTGGGGCCTTGTGCCGATCTGTAGAGCATTAGGGAACCTATAGAGCTAGGTGACCTTTATATCGTGTTGGAAATATACACTCAGCCATAGCTCTAGCTGTATAGCATAATATGAGCCCGTACTAGATGTGTACATTGAGAGAGATTATCTAGGGTGGAATTCCCTGTTCTAGCTGAGTGGGCCTGAAGGGCCAAGTTTATACCGATTGAGATGAGATAGGGTCAAGGACCCACTATGAGATGTTATATTGGGCCTAAAAGGCCAAGTCTATATTAACTGAGACAGGGTCAAGGACCCATTGTGATATATTATATTGGGCCTGAGAGGCCAAGTGCATACTGACTGGGATAGGGTCGAGGACCCATTATGAGGTATTATGTATATAGATACCTATATTGGATCGGACTGCACGCCGCAGTAATATACATGTAATATACATGTGGGACGGACTGCACGCCGCAGTATTATTGCGCTTGGGCTGTAGGAGCCCCTTCGGAGTCTGAGTCTGCACACATTCCAGTGAGCGCTGGTATATTATGGGATCGGGCTGCACGCCGCAGCAATATAATTATATATGTATATATATATATATTGGATCGGACTGCACGCCGAAGTGATATATGGTGGACCTGGCTGCACGCCATAGCACCATAGCGCTTGGGCCTAGGGAGCCCCTCCGAAGTCCGTATACACCCCCAGTGAGCGCCGTCGACGTTAAATGGAGCGGGCTGCGCGCCGCAGCAGTATATGTATGGGAGCGGGCTGCACGCCGCAGCATTTTACTTAATCATACCCTACTAGTTACTTAAATACTTATACATTATAGACATAAGTATGTGTCTTTATATGTTGAGATGGCCGTACACCGTAGGGGTACGAGCGAGGGTTAGTTCAGTGTGGAATCTTGTAGAGATAAACGTAGATTGGAGGCTAAAGTACTACTATAGTGATGACTAACCTGTGGGGGTTACCTTAGAACTGTTTAGTGATAGTACAGGAGTTCTTATTTTCAGTTATTGTTTATTATTGTTACTCACCGAGTTGAAATATACTCACCCCACTCCCCTGCACTTTTTGAGCAGATATACAGGTTCAGGAGGGTAGTTGAGCTATCGCAACTGCTTTATTATCCCCATTCTGTGGAGACTTCGAGGTAGTTGCCAGCGTCCGCAGTACCTGACCTCTTTCTTTTTATCATTTTGTTGTCTCCATTCTGGTTAGACTTGATTTTGTAGTAGATCTCATTTGTAGAGGCTCGGACTTGTGACACCACGATTTGGTTGGGGCTGTGTTCTTGTATTTCAGTTCTACACTTCTTGATTTGTTATGAAAACAGGCTAATCACGCCGATTAATCAATATTAATTATACTTGGCTGGTTTAATTGGATAAGATGGTCGGGCTTGCCTAGCAATGTGTTGGGCGCCATCACGACCGGGGTTTGGGGTCGTGACATACTCACACCCGACTCCCTGCACCTTGTGTGCAGATCCAGGTACATCACAGTAGAGCTGATTCTATTACGGCTCGGGAGTGCTTTTGGACGGTCGATGTAGCTGCCAGCGTTCGCAGGACCTGATTCTCCAGTTTGCCTGTATTTTTGTTCTGATTATTCCACACTTGTGCATAGTTATATTCACTATTTACACTTTGTGTACTCTGTAGAGGCTTATGACTCTTGACCCTTCGGTCTATGGGAGTTGGCACGTGTTGGGACTTGGTTCCCTGTTTTCAATATATCTAACACTGTTATGCTTAAATTGGATAAAGTGAGCTTGTGGCTCCGTGGTTATTGTTGATTGGTCGGGCTGGCGTAGCAGTGTGTTGGGCGCCATCACGACCGGATTTGGGGTCGTGACACATAAGATGTGCACCCGTATTAGGAATGTATTTTCGTTTATCGTGCCTATAATGTCTATGTCTTGTTAACTTTTGGAAAGACCGTGAAATTTACTAAACGGTGCTTTCGAGTCTAACATTTTACATTAGAATCCGTTTGGGGGCCCCGTGTATTTTATATTCGGAACGAGGCTCATCCCTTATTTTAAGGTTCAGACCTATTTACGTACTAAGTTATCTATTTTTGTTTTTTCTTCCTATTTGCATCTGTTTTTGCATTAGATTTCCGGACTATAACATTGGAGTCCAGGACATTATTCACTATTGGGCCTGGAATTTGGACTGCTTAACAGTCCATTATTGCAGGCAATTGGGAATTCTGAAGCCCAACGTACTTAACTACCTTATTCGAAAGACCAACCATTCGGTTAATCAGACATGGGCATGTATTCATAATTAGGCCCAGAATATATGAACAGAATCTAGAAGGCTAACAGTTTCAACACTAGATTAAGACAAATATTTTCAATTTGATGAAGAGAAACGATGAAATCATATTATTTCAACAAGTATCCTGTTACAATTCCCGATTACTGCTAACTTCAGTATCTAACTATCAACTAAAATTCTAACCTAATGATTTTGTATCATTTGTATCATACTATAAAACAGGTTCTGATTTCAGTATCTAATTTCAATATCTAACTATGATGCTTGAATTACTGAAATCCAACCAATTGTAACAACATGGATCTGAGGTTGATTCATATTCAGTGAACACAAACCATACTACGAGCTGATTCATTTATACTCTTAGGTTAATGATCTTAATTCG
Source organism: Nicotiana noctiflora (assembly GCA_032618575.1). Classification (NCBI taxonomy): domain Eukaryota; kingdom Viridiplantae; phylum Streptophyta; class Magnoliopsida; order Solanales; family Solanaceae; genus Nicotiana; species Nicotiana noctiflora. Next base: position 64,540 of record JASVEL010001224.1, on the reverse strand, counting down.
GATTTTAGCTAATAAAGTAGAGAAGTGTACATTTATAAGTCCAGTTTCAGAATCATGTCTATTACCTAAGTGTATTAGATTTATATTATCCTATTTTAGTTTTGAATTAGGTGATAAGCTATTAACTACGTTTAACTACTTCATTAACTAATCTACTCTAATCTAAATCACAATCATATGGCTGTTAATTATTACAACCGATACCTAACAAATTACAATGGATTTCTATGAGGTATAGCTAAGCTAAAAGAAGAAGCAGAAGACAGTTTCATCATAAATCAATTAAGGCTTTATTTCTTTATCACAAATCTCAATTACATCTCCAGGAAAACAGATGTGTACCTGATCAACGAAAATGAAACAATGAGTTTAATGGAGATGAAAAGCAGGAGCAACCAGCAATAGGCAGCAATTGAATGTCAACAGCAATGAGGATGGATTAACACAGCAACAGTTGATATTTCAAAGCAGAAAACCCAGCGAATTCAACCCAAATAAGTAGAAGACCCAGTGAACTCCACAGATCAAATGAAGCACAACGAACAGAAGATCAAAAGGTTCAACCAATGTCTAACTCAGAATTAATATTTCGAACTCTCTATTTCTAAACTAGAATTATAATGTGTGCAACCTCCTAAATCTCTGAACTCTGGAACCCCTTTTTCAGGCTTATTAGAAGCCTATTTATAGAGGTATTTTGGGGGGAATTTCAAATAAATTAATTGTATTTCCCTCCCCTTATTATTTTAATTAATTACAGAATGGTCTATTAAAGATATATCGAACTGCCTTCAGACCCATGCTAGAAGGTTCTAGGCAGTTCTATTAGATTCTATTAGGTGGGTTTTACCCAATTACCCCCACTTGCTAAGGTTTATTACATAAATGCTTTTTAACTCAACCTATTATACCCTTTATTATCTGGGTAATTTCAGAAAAATCATATACCAAAGTCATCTTTGTCCCTATGGGCTCTATTTAATCCACAATAATGCCATTTATCCTTCCCCTTTTACCCCTTTTATTTACGTGTTATTACCCGACCTGCCTTAGGTCTAGCAGGATTAGGGTAGTACTTATTTAACAAATAACCACTAGTCAATCATGCCTTTAAGACTTAACCAGATTTAGGTTATAAACCTTTTCCATTTTAACCTCTTTTACACAAATAACCACTAATCAGAATTTAATCTTAATTTGCAAACACAGCCATAAAATACTTACACATATAACTCAAATTCACTTAGGTACTCAGAAATTTAGAAGAAACAAATACACGAGTCAAGTTGCAAATATAACAAATTTCATGTTGTTTTGCACAAATAACCCTAATCACGAATTAACTTCCAATTAATCAGAACTTAGAGGAAAAATTTGATAATGGTTGAATTCCAATCAACTAACCAATCGAGACAGAATAATGAGCAATCACATAAAACTAGCATATTTAACATATGATTCATGAGGAATTACTGTCAAAAACCTAGAAATACTCATATGACTTCAGCCATGCATAAGATTCAGGGCAAGTACGAATCAAGATACAAAATAGAGATAGAAGCATGCGTATGATAAGTTTCAAGTTCTAAGATGATAGACATGTGAAGTAGTTAACAGAACAAGTTCAAAAGACAAAAAGAATCATGTTTTTAGAAAGGATGAACAACTAAAAATGGGGATAGGGTACTTAGCTTTTAGGCTTTTCCTTTTCTTTTCTTTTTCTTTTCCTTTTCTTCTTTCTTTTATTCTTTTTCTTCTTTTTCTCTTCGATCTTTTCATTTTCTTGATTTTCAGAGACCTTTAGAGATGGTTGGTCTCTGGAGTGTTAGATCTCCCACAATAAGTCATCGAGGTTTGATTTTGGTGTAAGGGAAGAGATAAGAAGCCATTAGGGTAGTGTTTTGGGGTGGGGTCTATTTTGGTATTCGCCGGATTAGGGTTCCGGCCAATATTTTTTTGATTATTTGAGAGGTTAGAGGTAGATTCGAAGGAAACCACTTGGTTGGGGTGAAAGATCGTCTAAAGACGGTCAAGGGGTGTTGTTTTGGTGGTCTGATTCAAATTTTGGGGTGGTCGCCGGCTAGGGTTCCAGCGACCTGGATTTCAAGAATAGGGGTTGTTGGTTTTTGAACGGGGTTAATGGGGTTCTAGGGTGGTTTAAAGGTGAGGAGGGGTATTTGGTGTCCTGGTGTTGGCCGGAGACGAAGACTATAGCAGTCTCCGGTGGTCTCCATGGGAGACTGGGTGGAAGGAGGAAGACGACCTAAGGCGGCTAGGGTTTGTTAAGTGTATGTATGTGTGTGTATAATGACGGGTTAAATGAGAGAGGGGAGTATATATATCAATCTTAGATTGATGATTCCTGTCCCTTAGATCAATTGAAATGAATGGCCAGGATCATCAGTGCGTTAAACGGCGTCATGTGAATTAGTGAGGGGTCTTATGAGATCCGTTAGATCAAGTTGTTTGAACGGCCGAGATTAATTATTTTAAACTGCATCATTTTGATTAATTAGTTCACTAGTCTCAGCCATTAGATCTGTCGTAATGAATGGCTGTGATTAATTCCAAACACGATGTCGTATCCTTTGTGATGGAACCACCTTATCTCGTTCGTTGATCAAGTATGATCAATGGTCCAAATTTATTGGTCATGGTACGGTGTTGTTTGGTTAGTGCTGGGGGGAGACCGGCTAAAATTTGGGCCTGGTCCGTGTATAATGTGTTTGGGCTGTGTATTTGGCCCAAATCACATGTAATGTATTTGTATTTTTTTTATTTTATTGTTTTAGCTTGTATTTTATTTATTTTTCTTGTATTTCTTTTTATATTTTGTACATTTTCCTTTGTACTTATTTTCCAAGTAATATATTTCTTTTATTTTCTCATTTTTGCATTTTTCTTTAATTTTCCAATATTTTTGTATTTTTACTCTATTTTCCAATATTTTTTGCATTTTTACTTAATTTTTCAATATTTAACATTTTTGTGATATTTTCCTAATTAATTCCTTTTGTATTTCTTGTTTCAATTTATTTTCAAACAAATACTGGCATTTCACCCATATCACAAAATTGCAAACAAAAAATTATTTTTTGTATTATTTTATATATTTTGGAATTTAATTGCTTGGGGCAAAAATCACGTGCTCACAACTTTCCCTCTTTGCTCGGAAACACGAAGAGTTTCAGTGCAAAGATAAGTGAGCAGTAATGAGAGATTTTTGCCCACTTGCATATTCCGTATGAAGCATTTTTCAAAAACTTTTGACCGCACCTTGCTTCAGAGGTTGTCTACATATCCTGGGCTAAACAGGAATCAGGTTAGTGTAGTTCGGGAAGGTCTGGTAGTTTGAAACTACCCGGGGACTGTGATGGCATTGCTGTTGTTGTTGTTATTGCTGCTATTACTGACTGACTCCTTATTATACCGGGATAAAAATAAAGAATCTATCGTAAGCTATAGTCTATTAATTACAAAAAATCCTATCTATATCTTGTGTTCTTGTATTGTATTACTCTTTCATATTGCATGTTGCTCTTTATTTGCATCTTCCATTTTTCTAAATCTTCGCTTCTGACTTGCTTCCAACATATTGCTTTTCTCCATTTGTATGACTTCAAAAATGTGTTTCTTCGTTCTTCAGGTTGATACCTGCTTATTGCAAAAACAAAAAAAAAAAAAACTTTTCTTCTACCCCAGTATGGGGCTTTCAATGTATTATGATGTTACTTTTGTTAGAAAAACTTTTAAAAATGCAGAAAGCATTCTCTTGTTATACAGATGGGCGCCTGATGTAGAAAAATATTCCCTCGTATCCAGGTGGGCGCCTGATGCAGAAATGAAAATGCAGAAAAATAGTCCCTCGTTATCCAGGTGGGCGCCTGATGCAAAAATAAAAAATGCAGAAAGATATTCCCTCGTTATCCAGGTAGGCGCCTGATGCAGAAATGAAAAATGCAGGAAAAGTATTCCATTGTTATACAGGTGGGCGCCTGAACAGAAATTAAAATGCTAAAAAATATTCCCTCGTTATCCAGGTGGGCGCTTGATGCAGAAATAAAAATGTAGAAAAATATTCCCTCAGTTTGATAACTGGGGTGTAAATTTTGAAAAAAATAATACGTCCCTCGTTGTTTGGGTATGTTCCTAATTATTGAATTCTCCATTGCGGATTCTCTCCTTTATTGTTGTTTCTTTTTTATTGTTTCCTCCCACATTGGTCACATTCACTTTAATGTAATTAGTGAGAATTTGAATCTTTTGTCCCTATCCAAATCGGTGAACAATTTATTAGTTATAAAATGATGGTTAGCAACTGGCATTCTTGCTGGCCTTTCTTCCACCGTATGCCTCATTTTGCTTCATACTTCTTTGCAGCTTATTCCTGATTGTCTTCTCAATTTTTCTTATAATCCCTTTTGCTTCTCTCTTTTTGTTCCTTTTCTCTCTTATTCCCTTTGGCTATGTGATCGCCATGATTTTTTTATTTTCTCTTTTCCTTTGAAGGACCCAGTATTATTATGTCATCTAACATGTGAAGCTAGTAGATAGCTGTGACGACCCAAAGGGTCATTACTTATTTTATTAATTTCGAGCTTCTGAGGCCTTGAAAACCTCATTCTATGTTGCCTCGATTTATGTGCACGATCCGAGCATGTAGCCGGAAAGATTTTGTGATAGAAAATATGAATTCTATGAGAAATTTGGATAAAAATGATATTAATATTGATATGGTTGACTTCGGTCAACATTTTTGGTAAACGGATCCGGACCCGAGATTTGATGGTCCCGAGAGGTCCGTAGGAAAATATGGGACTTGGACATGCGTCCGGAGTCGAATTCCGAGGCCTAGAGCCCGAGTTATGAATTTTTATGTGAAATTGTTTTTGATGCAATTATTAAAGGAAATAAATTAATTGACCTTGGTATCGGGCTCGTATTTTGGTTCCGACGCCCAGTACAAGTCTTAAATATTATATATGTGATTTCTGTAAAGTTTGGTGACATTTGGATGTCGTTTGAGATGTTTTGGACCTTGAGTCCCAAGTTTGAAAGTTTTGAAAACTAAAGGTATGAAAATCATGCATTTGAGGCTTGATTTGATGAAAACGAGGTGATATTGGCGACGTGATCGCACGAACAAGTTCATAATGTGTTTTTGAGGTTATGTGCATATTTGGTTTGGAGCCCCGAGGGCTCGGTGAACTTTGGATAGGCCACGAGATCAATTTTTCATGTTAGAAGTTGCTGTCTGCAACTGGTCTGCAGAGTTCGCAAATGCGAACAATAGTTCGCAAATGCGAACTCCCCACTATTCTGCGGAGTTCGCAAATGCGAACAATAGTTCGCAAATGCGAACTCCCCCTATTGTGCCTGTGTTCGCAAATGCGAACAATAGTTCGCAAATGCGAACTTGACCCTACTGTGCCTGTGTTCGCAAATGCGAACAATAGTTCGCAAATGCGAACTCCCCACTATTCTGCAGAGTTCGCAAATGCGAACAATAGTTCGCAAATGCGAACCTCCCCATATTTAGCTTGTGTTCGCAATTGCGAACAATAGTTCGCAAATGCGAACTTCCCAGTTTTGCCTTGGCTTCGCAAATGCGAAGTAATGTTCGCAAATGCGAACTTCCCACCCTTAGCTTATTTTTCAAACTCCAGAAATTGGTCGGGGTTCGCAATTGCGAACCCATGTTCGCAAATGCGAACACAGAGACCTGAAAAACACGAATTTCAGTCATTTCTTCATTTTTCACAAAACCAAAACGCCCATTTGCGACTCTTCAAGGATTTCTTCTTCATCAAATCGATTGTAAGTCACTTTTTACTTAATTCTTTCAATTCCTAACATCATTAAACATGTTTTTCATTAGAAATCAAATGTTTTCATGGTAAAATTCTTGTTTTTGTTATAGAATAGGGTTTTTCATAAATTGGGGAATTGGACCTCGAATTGAGGTCCGATTTTGAAACAAATCATATATATAAACTCGTGGGGGAATGGGTAACCGGATTTTAGTCATAACCCCGAATTCCGACCATGTGGGCCCGGGTTGAAATTTACTATTCATGGCAGAATGTTGAAAAAGTGTTATTTGGTATTAAGAATTAGTTTGTTGAGTAGAATTGATGATATTAAATCAATTGTGTATAGATACGGTTGGATTGGAGCCAAATTGAAAGAAAAGATATTCCCACGGATTTGATTGTTCATAAACATTCGAGGTAAGTGTTTGTTCTATCCTAGCTTGAGGGAATAGGATTATGTGTTATGTGTTATGTGATCGAGTGCGGTGTATGGGCTGTGGTGACGAGCATCCATACACTGGCGTCTAGCATGACCGTGAGTCGTTGGAAAATAATTATTTTGAGATATATTACAGATGAATTGTTATTGTTCTCCCTTGTTGGGACTTGTTGTGAAGATAATTATTAATTGCCCTTGATGGGACGATTTATGAATTGTTGTTTCTTTCTTTGCCCTTAATTGTGATTGTTATTTGGGTGAGGAAGAGAGATAATGCACGAAGGGTGATGCCGTGCCATGTTTATTATTGATTATGCACGAAGGATCATGCCGTGCCATGTTTATTATTGATTATGCACGAAGGATCATGCCGTGCCATGTTTTATTATTTATGCACGAAGGATCATGCCGTGCCCTATTATTGAACCATGTACGAAGGATCATGCCGTACTATGGATGTGAGGATGAGAGTAAAAGCACGAAGGGTGATGCCGTGTACTTTATTTGTTTATTTGGTGAGGATGAGAGTAAAAGCACGAAGGGTGATGCCGTGCAATTGTTTGCCATTTCTTGACTTGATATTACTTGTTTTTCCATTATATTTTATTTAGGTGATGCCGTGCAATTGTTTGCCATTTCTTGACTTGATATTACTTGTGTTTCCATTATACATTGTTTTCCTTGTGAACTTATTTGATTGTTACTTGGGTGAGGAAGAGTGGTAATGCACGAAGGGGTGATGCCGTGCCATGTTTATTTATTTATTTATGCACGAAGGATCATGCCGTGCCCTATTATTGAACCATGTACGAAGGATCATGCCGTACCATGGATGTGAGGATGAGAGTAAAAGCACGAAGGGTGATGCCGTGTACTTTATTTGTTTATTTGGTGAGGATGAGAGTAAAAGCACGAAGGGTGATGCCGTGCAATCTGTTTGCTATTTCTTGAATTGATATTACTTGTGTTTACATTACACTTTGTGTTTCATTGTGAAATTATTAAATGTGGTTAATTGTTGAATTCTTTAAGATATTCCTTATGGTGTCAATACTTGATTAATTCTTGTTATTTTGTGGTACATATATATATATTGAATTGCACAGGTTTACGTGGGTGTCTGGTCCTAGCATTATCACTACTTCGCCGGGATAGGCCAGGCACTTACCAAGACATGGGGTCGGTTGTGCTGATACTACACTTCTGTGCGTTTTTGGACAGGTCCAGGTTACGATCAGGAGCAGCAGCAGTAAATCTTTTGCGTAGGAGTTGAACTTTGAGACCGAGGTAGCTTGCAGGCGTCCGCAAGCCCGGCGTCTCTCCCTTTACTTATGTTATTAGCTGTAGTCTCTTTGTTCCGAGACAAACAGATTATGTTATATTTCTTTCAGACTTTTATGTGTAGTATTCCATAGTAGTTTGTGAGTTGGTGACTCCACGTCTTGGGTAGAGGATTTCAGTATGATTTTCACCGTGTGATTTGTTATTCCGCATTTATTTAATTAAAATTTTGTTAAAAACAAGATAGTATGAATACAGTGGCTTGCCTAGCTACCACGAGTAGGCGCCATCACGATCCCGATGTTGGGGGAAAATCCGGGTCGTGACAAGTTGGTATCAAAGCTCTAGGTTACATAGGTCTCACCACTCACGAACAAGCTTAGTAGAGTTTGAGAGGTAGGTACGAGACGTCTGTACTTGTCCTCCAGAGTCTATTAAGTTAGGAAAGAGTCTCTCAATTGTTCTTTCTTATCGTGCGAATTTGTTCTTCAAAGTGTTAAGTTAAATTTCCACTCTTGTCTTCCCACGAATGGCGTAGTCACGTACCGCTTATCCAACCGAACAATGGCACAGGCTGGTGATAGATCAACTATGCCTTCAAAAGTTTTACGAGAGGACAAGTTTCACCAAAGTCTTCGCTGCCACCTTCAGCGGTGCATCTTTCGAGAACCCACGAGATTGTGCTTGACAGTTCTTATGAGGAATTACAGAACGTGGGAATAGTCGAATGCGAGGAGTTCATTTTACTGTGCTACGGAAGGCACACAGAAGTAGTGGGAAGATAATGTATTTACCACACAAGTTATGGTCCCAACGGAAGACGCAATTATATCAGGAGATCACCTAATAAATCGTATTGGGTTTCAACGGACCTTGACGTCCGGTCGATGTGTTGGAGTTGTGAAGGACAAATATGATGAGTTATTGGAATGTATATATATATGGTATGGAAATGTCCTCCAAATAATTTATACATATTTAAGGTTGGTTCTTTTCATAGGGTAAGGATCGCCCCCAGAGAATGACGAAGAGTTTGTGAGTAAACGGGGTAGCTCAACAGTGTTAAGCCAACATAGCAAAAGAAGAAATTGGCCATCAATGTTTGTGACAAGATTACCAAGAGGGCAAGCCGGCCAATGCAACGCTATCTACTAAACTCTATTTTTAGAAAATGTTATGAAGACGTCACCCCGAGATTCTCTGCAATATGTGGTATGTGCGATCTGAACGGTTGTACCAGGTCACAATGACTGTGTCCGAATATATATTGCCATGAGCAATAAGTTAACCGATCCTTAAAGGAATTGCTGTGAATGTGGAATATTGGAGAAATACAATTTTAGGAAAGCACTCAGGCTACACGCTCCATTGCAGTTAATAATTATCCTACCTGGCCAGCCAGATGTAGAGGTTATGATGTTAGAGGTGGAGGTGAAAATCCTAGAGGTGGAGACCCGACCATTGATATAATTTTTATGATATGAGGGAGGTCACTACACCAAATGTGGTCATCACACGTATAATTCAGATTGTTATAGACAGAATAATTTTTCCCTTAATTTAATTTGGTTTTTGAAAGAAAATTTAGGCGAGTCCTTTTAACATGCTCCATTCATGAGCGAGCATCGTAATCATACTACTTAAGGAAATACTCCCGTTGAGATATTACATGAGGATAGACATCCCTATTATTAGGTGTTAGTCACTAAATATCCATGAGACTAAGAGTGACTTTATATTACTTATTACAGTATGTTTTGATATAATTCTCGGAATAACTAATTTTAATCGTTAATTGTCTGCCCTATCAGTATGGGGGTTCATTTTATGTCGTGATTATCTTTGACGGACAATTATTGAAAGGAAGAAAGAAATGAAATGAAAAATTTCAGATTTTATGATGTGCAAGCACTGTGATTCCGAGTTGAGGATGAGATCCTCCAATTTTTGGCATAATGTGAAATATTTCTAAGCCGAGCTTCAAGCTGCGGTGGATATCCTATGAGGACTGGGTCCTGGTAGTAAGAGTTTATGTGTTTAAAATTCTTCTTTTATGAATTAATACTTTCGTATCGCATTCGTAAATAAGAGTCATGTCCGTTAGGACTATTTGACAATTCTTGTATAGTTTCTATTCATATTAGCCATTTCTATTTTGAAACCGTTGAGCTTAGCCTTTGAGACGAGCACCAGGTAAGGATAAATATGACGCATTAATTCGGGAAAATAATCACGAGGTCACCATACCTCATTATGAGTAAAGTGGGATTTGTAGAATAAGGTATTTGATAATAGGGTTAATTGACAATGTTGTAATTTAAGAATAACTCTTATGGCCAGACTTCAGAGTCATGGATATGTGCATACACATGAGTGTCTTCGTGCCTTATTTAGACTTGTTCGTTGTAGTCTTCATTGTTGCCATATTGACATACTCCTGCAGTCAGAAGGAGCATGCGCAACATCTCAGAGCGGCTTTGCAGAATTTGAATAATACCCAACTATATGCAAAATTTTCAAAGTGTGAATTTTGGCTAAGTTCAGTTGCATTCCTGGGTCATATTGTGACGGCAGCAGGTATTCAGGTTGATCCGAAGAAGATTGAGGCAGTCAAGGACTGACCTAGACTAACATCAGCCACGGAGATTTGGAGTTTCTTGGGATTAGCGGGTTATTATCGGCGAGGGGTTTTCATCTATTGCAACCCCACTGACCAGATTGACACAGAAAGGTGTTCAATTTGAATAGTCAGATGAATGTGAGGCGAGCTTTCAAAAGCTCAAGACAGCCATGACTACAGCACCGGTATTGGTTTTACCCACAAGTGCGGGACCTTATACTGATTATTGTGCTGCTTTCCGTATTGGGCTTGGTGCAGTGTTAATGCAGGATGGCAAGGTTATTGCCTATGCTTCGAGGCAGTTGAAGATGCATGAAAAGAATTACCCAGTGCATGATCTAGAATTTGCGGCGATTATTCACGCATTGAAGATCTGGAGGCAATATTTGTATGGTGTAGTATGTGAAGTATACACCGATCATAAGAGTCTTCGATATTTGTTTAAACAAAAGAGTTGAATTTGAGGCAGAGAAGGTGGCTGGTATTGCGGAAAAATTATGATGTCACCTTTTTATATCATCAGGGAAAAAGCAAACGTGGTGGCTGACGCTTTGAGTAGGAAGTCAGCCAGTATGGGCAGTCTTGTTTATATTCCAGCCAATCAGAGGCCAATTGCTTTGGATGTTCAGTCCTTGGCCAATCGATTTGTGAGGTTGGATATTTCTGAGCCTAGTCGAGCACTAGCTTGTGCGATCGCTCGCTCTTCATTATTGGAGCGTATCTGCGAACAACAATATAATGATTCCTATTTATGTGACCTTAGAGACACGGTTCAGCGAGGAGGTGCTAATCAGGTCACCTTAGATGCTGATGGGATCAATTCCTGCCTTTGGCAGAGTTTGCTTATAATAATAGTTATCAATCGAGCATCCAGATGGCTCCTCATGAAGCGTTTTATGGTAGGCGGTGTCATTCTCTGGTTGGATGGTTTGAATCGGGAGAAACTCGGTTATTCGGTACAGATTTATTCCAGGAGGCCTTAGATAAGGTCAAGATTATTCAAGATAGGCTTCGCACAGCTCAGTCTAGACAAAAGAGCTATGCAGATCGCAAGGTTCGAGATATAACTTTCATAATTGGTTCGGAGATGTCCGTACTTATCTTTTGGAGGCTACAGGACTATTAGGAGTACTTCCCTTCTTGATTTCGTGTGACGACCCAAAGGGTCATCACTTATTTAATTAATCATTTCGAGCTTCCGAGGCCTTGAAAACCTCATTCTATGTTGCCTCGATTTATGTGCACGATCCGAGCATGTAGCCGGAAAGATTTTGTGATAGAAAATATGAATTCTATGAGAAATTTGGATAAAAATGATTTTAATATTGATATGGTTGACTTCGGTCAACATTTTTGGTAAACGGATCCGGACCCGAGATTTGATGGTCCCGAGAGGTCCGTAGGAAAATATGGGACTTGGACATGCGTCCGGAGTCGAATTCCGAGGCCTAGAGCCCGAGTTATGAATTTTTATGTGAAATTGTTTTTGATGCAATTATTAAAGGAAATAAATTAATTGACCTTGGTATCGGGCTCGTATTTTGGTTCCGACGCCCAGTACAAGTCTTAAATATTATATATGTGATTTCTGTAAAGTTTGGTGACATTTGGATGTCGTTTGAGATGTTTTGGACCTTGAGTCCCAAGTTTGAAAGTTTTGAAAACTAAAGGTATGAAAATCATGCATTTGAGGCTTGATTTGATGAAAACGAGGTGATATTGGCGACGTGATCGCACGAACAAGTTCATAATGTGTTTTTGAGGTTATGTGCATATTTGGTTTGGAGCCCCGAGGGCTCGGGTGAACTTTGGATAGGCCACGAGATCAATTTTTCATGTTAGAAGTTCCTGTCTGCAACTGGTCTGCAGAGTTCGCAAATGCGAACAATAGTTCGCAAATGCGAACTCCCCACTATTCTGCAGAGTTCGCAAATGCGAACAATAGTTCGCAAATGCGAACTCCCCCCCTATTGTGTCTGTGTTCGCAAATGCGAACAATAGTTCGCAAATGCGAACTTGACCCTTCAGTGCCTGTGTTCGCAAATGCGAGCTATAGTTCGCAAATGCGAACTGGCCACTATTCCGCCTGGGTTCGCAAATGCGAACAATAGTTCGCAAATGCGAACCTCCCCATATTTAGCTTGTGTTCGCAATTGCGAACAATAGTTCGCAAATGCGAACTTCCCAGTTTTGCCTTGGCTTCGCAAATGCGAAGAAATGTTCGCAAATGCGAACTTCCCACCCTTAGCTTATTTTTCAAACTCCAGAAATTGGTCGGGGTTCGCAATTGCGAACCCATGTTCGCAAATGCGAACACAGAGACCTGAAAAACACGAATTTCAATCATTTCTTCATTTTTCACAAAACCAAAACGCCCATTTGCGACTCTTCAAGGATTTCTTCTTCATCAAATCGATTGTAAGTCACTTTTTACTTAATTCTTTCAATTCCTAACATCATTAAACATGTTTTTCATTAGAAATCAAATGTTTTCATGGTAAAATTCTTGTTTTTGTTAGAGAATAGGGTTTTTCATAAATTGGGGAATTGGACCTCGAATTGAGGTCCGATTTTGAAACAAATCATATATATGAACTCGTGGGGGAATGGGTAACCGGATTTTAGTCATAACCCCGAATTCCGACCATGTGGGCCCGGGGTTGAAATTTACTATTCATGGCAGAATGTTGAAAAAGTGTTATTTGGTATTAAGAATTAGTTTGTTGAGTAGAATTGATGATATTAAATCAATTGTGTATAGATACGGTTGGATTGGAGCCAAATTGAAAGAAAAGATATTTCCACGGATTTGATTGTTCATAAACATTCGAGGTAAGTGTTTGTTCTATCCTAGCTTGAGGGAATAGGATTATGTGTTATGTGTTATGTGATCGAGTGCGGTGTATGGGCTGTGGTGACGAGCATCCATACATTGGCGTCTAGCATGACCGTGAGTCGTTGGAAAATAATTATTTTGAGATATATTACAGATGAATTGTTATTGTTCTCCCTTGTTGGGACTTGTTGTGAAGATAATTATTAATTGCCCTTGATGGGACGATTTATGAATTGTTGTTTCTTTCTTTGCCCTTAACTGTGATTGTTATTTGGGTGAGGAAGAGAGATAATGCACGAAGGGTGATGCCGTGCCATGTTTATTATTGATTATGCACGAAGGATCATGCCGTGCCATGTTTATTATTGATTATGCACGAAGGATCATGCCGTGCCATGTTTTATTATTTATGCACGAAGGATCATGCCGTGCCCTATTATTGAACCATGTACGAAGGATCATGCCGTACTATGGATGTGAGGATGAGAGTAAAAGCACGAAGGGTGATGCCGTGTACTTTATTTGTTTATTTGGTGAGGATGAGAGTAAAAGCACGAAGGGTGATGACGTGCAATTGTTTGCCATTTCTTGACTTGATATTACTTGTTTTTCCATTATATTTTATTTGGGTGATGTCGTGCAATTGTTTGCCATTTCTTGACTTGATATTACTTGTTTTTCCATTATACATTGTTTTCCTTGTGAACTTATTTGATTGTTACTTGGGTGAGGAAGAGTGATAATGCACGAAGGGTGATGCCGTGCCATGTTTATTTATTTATTTATGCACGAAGGATCATGCCGTGCCCTATTATTGAACCATGTACGAAGGATCATGCCGTACCATGGATGTGAGGATGAGAGTAAAAGCACGAAGGGTGATGCCGTGTACTTTATTTGTTTATTTGGTGAGGATGAGAGTAAAAGCACGAAGGGTGATGCCGTGCAACTTGTTTGCTATTTCTTGAATTGATATTACTTGTGTTTACATTACACTTTGTGTTTCATTGTGAAATTATTAATTGTGGTTAATTGTTGAATTCTTTAAGATATTCCTTATGGTGTCAATACTTGATTAATTCTTGTTATTTTGTGGTACATATATATATATTGAATTGCACAGGTTTACATGGGTGTCTGGTCCTAGGCTTGTCACTACTTCGCCGGGATAGGCCAGGCACTTACCAGCACATGGGGTCGGTTGTGCTGATGCTACACTTCTGTGCGTTTTTGCACAAGTCCAGGTTACGATCAGGAGCAACAACAGCAGTAAATAGATTGCGGGGGAATTGATCACATTTGAGACCGAGGTAGCTTGCAGACGTCCGCAGGCCCGGCGTCTCTTTCTTTATTTATGTTAATAGCTGTAGTCTCATTGTTCCGAGACAAACAGAATTATGTTATATTTCTTTCAGACTTTTATGTGTAGTATTCCATAGTAGTTTGTGAGTTGGTGACTCCACGTCTTGGGTAGAGGATTTCAGTATGATTTTCACAGTGTGATTTGTTATTCCGCATTTATTTAATTAAAATTTTGTTAAAAACAGGATAGTATGAATACAGTGGCTTGCCTACCTACCACGAGTAGGCGCCATCACGATCCCGATGTTGGGGGAAAATCCGGGTCGTGACAATAGCTTTCAATTGGCAACTGATTTTGATCAAATAGAATGAAATGCAATGACTGAAGTTCAGGGGTGACGGTATTTTGAAGTAAAGACAGAACTTATCTGGTTATGAAGGCTGATTCCTTTGACCATGCCATGCATTTGAATACCGACCCAGTCTGTCCAATGGAATTGTTGCCGACTTAAATTCCAACTTTCCATCAATCCATAACTTTCTTATTTTGCCGTTTTCCTTTCATCAGATCATACCTCACTTTCTCCTTATGGTGCATGTGAATATTTTCACCAATAAGACTCTCTCATTTTTATTTTTTCTCTCACCTCACATTCACTTTATGGTGCCCGTTAGCGTTTTCACCAATAAGACTCTCGCATTTGTTTTTTCTCTCACCTCACATTCGCCTTATAGTGCCCGTAAGGGTTTTCACCAATAAGACTCTCTCATTTATTTTTTTCCTCTCACCTCACATTCGCCTTATGGTGCTCGTAAGGGTTTTCACCAATAACACTCTCTCATTTATTTATTTTTTTCTATTTCCAACCTTCCGGGTATTGTCCATGATATGTTTCTCTTTATTCCTGTTATATCGTCATTTTCTTGAAATCAATCAGAAGGTCTTTTTTTGAACCGTAATGTGGCTTTTGGATGGGTTTAGAAAGAAAGGTATAAAGGCTCAAAATTTAAACAAGGGTTCAATATAATTACAACTCTCGGAATCATAAAACATAACTTCTGCCCCAGTTTCAATTTTTGGGAAATCTTACATTTTATTTCTATCGTGACTGAACCTCATTGAGGCTGCCTACGTACCCTTTCGGGATCAAGTCAAACGTAGTTCGTACCCTAAGGTATCTTCGTCATTGACTTTTTCCCGATTTTTCTTTTGTATTTTTTTATCATTTTTCTTTTCTTTTTTTCTTTTTTTCATTATCATTTTTTTTTCATTTTTCTTCATTTTCATTTTTCTTCATTCTCTTCTCATTTTATTGTTCATAATTGATTCCGAGAGAGGGGTATGAAAGAATAATGCAATAAGGCTCAAAAAAGGGGAAGCAATGGGTAAAGTGTTTGGATAGAGAAAATAAAATGCTTTCATCATTTCAATTTCAAAATCATGACAAATACAATTGTACATATGAAAAAGGAAATATACATAATATCTCTTGATTGCATCGGAGTTGATAGTAGTCTCTACACATTTCCCTTCCATATCTGTTAGATATAAAGCTCCGTTTGACAATACCCGGGACACCATGAATGGCACTTGCCAATTAGGTGCAAACTTTCCTTTTGCTTCGGCCCAATGTGGTAAAATACGTCTTAGCACCAACTGCCCAACTTCGAATTTCCGTGGACGTACTTTTTTGTTATATGCTCTGGCCATCCTTCATTGGTACAACTGTTTGTGGCATACTGCCGCTAACCTTTATTCATCGATCAAGCTCAATTGCTCTAGTCGGGCTTTTACCCATTTATCATCATCAATTTCAGCCTCAGCTATGATCCAGAGGGAAGGAATTTCGAGCTCTGCAGGTATTACTGCCTCCGTTCCGTACACCAATGAGTAAGGGGTTGCACCAATTGAAGTACGTACAGTAGTACGATAACCCATGAGAGCAAATGGTAATTTTTCATGCCACTGTCTTGACTCTTCCACCATTTTCCTGAGAATCTTCTTAATGTTGTTATTTGCAGCCACAACTGCTCCATTTGCTTTAGGCCGATAAGGTGTAGAGTTACGGTGCAAGATTTTGAACTTTTGACATGCCTCTGCCATGAGGTGACTGCCAAGATTTTCTCCATTGTCCGTGATAATCACTGTAGGAATTCCAAAGCGACAATTGATATTTGTATGTATGAAATCCACTACCGCCTTCTTTGTTACTGCTTTAAATGTCTTCGCCTCCGCCCATTTAGTGAAATAATCAATTGCTACCAAGATAAACATGTGACCATTGGATGTTGCAGGTTCTATTGAGCCGATGACATCCATGCCCCATGCGACGAATGGCCATGGTGCTGACATTGTATGCAACTCATAGGGTGGTGAATGAATCAAATCTCCATGTATCTGGCATTGGTGGCATTTCCGCACATACCTAATGCAATCACGCTCCATGGTAAGCCAATAATATCCAGCTCTTAATATTTTCTTGGCCAAAACATATCCACTCATATGAGGTCCGCAAGCTCTTGCATGTATTTCAGCCATGATTGTAGCGGCCTGTTGTGCATCTATACATCTCAGTAGACCCAAATCTGGGGTTCTCTTGTATACAACTCCTCCGCTGGAGAAAAATCCATTTGCTAGTCGCCTTATAGACCTTTTCTAATCTCTCGTGGCTTGTGCTGGGTACACCCCCATCCTCAAATATTCTTTAATATCAAGTTATCATGGCTCACCGTCAAGTTCCTCTTCTACTGTGAAACAATAAGCATTTTGATCACGAACTTGTATATGCAGTGGATCCATATAGGCTTTGTCCGGATGGTGCAACATGGACGATAATGTGGCCAGGGCATCTGCAACTTCGTTGTGCATTCTTGGGATATGCTTGAACTCTATGGATTAAATCATCTGAGCTTGTTCATGTAGACACTGTCGATATGGTATAAGTTTCAAATCCCTTTTCTCCCATTCTCCTTGAATTTGATGTATCAAAAGATCTGAATCACCCATGACCAAAATCTCTTGAACACCCATGTCTATTCCCATTCTTAATACCAATATATATGCTTCATACTCGGCCATGTTATTAGTACAGAAAAACCAGAGCTGAGCGGTAACAGGATAATGCTGACCCGTTTCTGAAATAAGCACTGCTCCAATTCCGACCCCTTTGCTATTGACGGCCCCATCAAAGTATAGTTTCCAGCCTGTCTTGTCGTCTTGTTCCAATTCCTCAATATTCATTGTCTCCTCAATGGGAAAATATGTCTTTAACGGTTCATACTCATTATCAACCGGATTTTCTGCCAAATGGTCAGCGACTGCTTGTGCCTTCATTGCAGTGCGGGTTACACCAATAATATCAAACTCTGTGAGTAGAATTTGCCATTTAGCGAGACTTTCTGTGGGCATAGTCTTTTGGAAGATGTACTTCAGTGGATCCAACCGAGATATAAGATAAGTGGTATAAGCCGACAAGTAATGTTTTAACTTCTTTTCAACCCATGTTAAAGCACAACATGTTCTTTCCAGCTGAGTGTATTTTACCTCGTAAGATGTAAATTTCTTACTAAGATAGTATATTGCTTGCTCTTTTTTCCCTGTTTCATCGTACTGCCCCAGTATACAGCCAAAAGAATTATCTAATACAGTCAGATAAATGATCATGGGCCTTCCAGGTTCTGGAGGAACTAAAACAGGAGGATTGGCCAGATATTCCTTGATTTTGTCAAATGCATCTTGACATTCCTCAGTCCAATTTACCGCAGCATCTTTCTTTAATAATTTGAAAATGGGCTTACAGGTTGATGTCAATTGAGCAATAAATCTGCTAATATAATTCAACCTGCCCAACAAACTCATCACCTCTTTCTTGTTCTTTGATAGAGGCAAGTTTTGAATTGTTTTTATCTTTGACGGGTCTAATTTAATACCATGTCGGCTTACTATGAATCATAATAGCTTTCTTGATGGCACTCCAAAAGCACATTTTGCTGGGTTGAGTTTGAGATTATATCTTCGAAGCCTCTGAAAAAAACTTTCTCCTGTCTTTGACATGATCACACTACTTTTTGGACTTGACAATAACATCATCCACATATACCTCAATCTCTTGATGTATCATGCCATGAAATATAGTGGCCATTGCCCTCATATATGTAGCTCCGGCATTTTTCAACCCAAACGGCATTACTCTGTAGCAATATGTCCCCCAAGGCATTATAAAGGCTGTCTTTTCTATATTTTCTTTGTCCATCAGGATCTGATGATAACCCGCATAACAATCCACAAAAGAACCAATCTCATGTTTGGCACAATTATCAATCAATATATGGATATTTGGCTATGGAAAATCATCCTTTGGACTGGCTTTATTGAGGTCTCTATAATCAATACACACTCTGGTTTTTCCGTCTTTCTTTGGAACATGCACAACATTGGCTAACCAGGTGGGATATTTGGTGACCCGTATAACGTTTACCTCAAATTGCTTATTGAACTCTTCTTTTATTTTCACATTGATATCCGTTTTGAACTTTCTTAACTTTTGCTTGACTGGCCGGCATTTTGGATAAATGGGCAACTTATGTACCACCAAGTCAGTACTGAGCCCGAGCATGTCATCATAAGACCAAGCAAATATGTCCTTGTAATCATGTAACAACCTGATCAAATCTTCTCTGAGTGAAGTCTCTAAGTGTACACTAATCTTTGTTTCTCGAATATTCTCCTCATTTCCTAAATTAATAGACTCTGTCTCATTTAAGTTTGGTTTGGGTTTCCCTTCATAATAGCTCAAATCTTTACTAATTTCCTCCAATACTTCCTCTTCCTCATATTCCACTTCATATTCATTTTCAATTTCTTGTGTATGTATTCGATTATCAAGACTGGATCGGGGATTCTTCATGCATGACATATCATTAGAATCAGCAAATATTGAACTGTACAAAAAGAAGAAGAAAAATAAAATAAGGCAAAAAATAGAGGAAGAAAGAAATTGCATTTCATTAAATTTTTGAAAGGTAACAAGGTTTGGATACATTTGACTTGAAAGAACATGGGATTACAATTTTAAAACAAGATAGTTTTGGAAATGGAATATTAAAAGCTAACTACCACAACTCCCTCCTAATTGGAAGAGGAGTAGCTTCCTAATTATTTAGCATAGTGTGGGATCCAACAAATTGAACGTCCATCTTGCTTGTTCCCTCGGCTGCCTCTATCACATTCACGTCTTCAAACAACCTTTCAAACATTGCTAAAAGTTCTTCATCCGGATTTATATCTGTACGGCCCTGCATGACAGTTTCCAGACGTCTCTGTGTACCAGGCTTGACAAAGGAGTTGGACTATTTTGGGATAGGTTTGGGTAGGGTCCACCCTTTCTTTTTCAATCTTTTGGCTCTTTATATATCAGCGATGGTTGGCTTAAAACTCAGGCCGAAAGTGTTAGTGCTACCCGGAAGATGAACTGGTTGCGTTATACCCTTTACCAGGGAGAACCCATTCTTTATCATCTCTTTGGCAACCATGACCACTGTAGGGGTCACTTTGGGTACTGGTATATTTTCTCCTTAAGATATTTTGTTCACAGTCATGGTGTCCATCACTTGGTACACCCACGGACCTTTGTCTCCTTCAACTTCTTCAAATGGCATGAAGGCATTACAAAAATTGTCTTCCCCGTGCACTATTATTTCTTGCTGATCCCACTCAAATTTTACCATTTGATGTAAAAACGATGGCACTGCTTTTGCAGCTTAGATCCATGGACGTCCTAACAAAAGGTTATAGGACACGGCAATGTCCAATACTTGAAACTCCATGGTGAAATCCATCGGTCCGATGGCCAGTTCTAGTATGATATCTCCCACAGTGTTCTTTCCGCCTCTGTCAAACCCCCTCATACATACACTATTTCGGTAAATCCTTTCATGATCAACTTTCAGCTTCCCTAGAGTTGACAAATGGTAAATATTGGCACTTGACCCGTTATCGACCAAGACATGAGTTACCACTGATTCCTCACATTTTACCATGAGGTATAACGCCTTACTATGTTCCATCCCTTCTAGTGGTAACTCATTATCTGAAAATGTTATCATATTTGTCTTAAAGTTCTTGTTTGTAATTTTCTCCAGATGACATACCGAGATTTTCTCTGGTATGTGAACTTCATTTAAGATCTTCATTAACGCCTTTCTATGTTCATCAGAATGAATTAGTAGGGATAGCAAAGATATTTGAGTGGGCGTCTTCCTCAATTTCTCAACTATGGAGCAGTATTGAGCTTTCATTTCTTTAGAAATTCCTCAGCTTCTTCCTCGGTGACTACTTTCTATACATAAGCTAGATTTTCTTTCACCACTTTCGTCTTTCTCAAATCATCAGGGGCATAACATCACCCAGACCGGGTCAAACCATGAGTTTCACAGATTTCCCCCTTGACTTCTTTCACCTTTGTACATAACAGTTACCTTGTCGTAATTCCAAGGTAGAGCTTAGGTACTCACAATCAGCATCTGAATGACTGGATTGATAACAACTGGTTCTATATAAGCCCCTTTCACAGTTAGTATGGGCTTCACCACAGGTACTATCACTTTTACCGGCTCGGGCTCAATCATCACTGATGGTTGTTTTGGTGGCTCAATTGACACTTTCTCACTCTCAACTTTCTCCTCAGCCTTGCTATTTTCTTTAATTATCATCACAATCTGAGAGGGTTTTTTGAAGCTTTCTCCCTGTACTAGTTCTATCATATGCGTTTCTTGATGCACCAGCAAAGGATTTTGCGTTATGTTGGGAGTCTCGGGTGCTTGCACCTCAATTCTTCTAGAGTCAATGAGTTATTGTATCGTAGACTTTAGGTGCCAACATTTCTCCATGTCATGTCCCGATGCCCCAGAACAGTATTCAAAACGGACGGACTGGTCTAAGTTTCTTGATGCAGGGTTGGGAATTTTAGGCTCAATGGGATTCAACATTCCCAATTCTCTCAGTCTGTGGAAGAGGCTAGTATATGATTCTCCCAGATGAGTGAATGTTCTTTTTCTCTGAGCCATGTTACCTTTCACTTCTGGGTCAGGACGAAAACCGGTTCGGTTAGGATTTCTGTAGGTTTTTTATGGTGGGTAGGCATTTTGGGCATGGTATACATTCTGAGGAGCTGGGGTTCACCATGAAGGTGGAGGCGGAGGGTAAGATTGAGCATGCTGGACAAAAAATTGAGGACCGGTCGGAGGATAATATTGTGGAGGTGGGTTATATGGTGCTGATGGATATGGTTGGTACGGGCGAGGTTGGTGATGATATGGGTTGGGGCCCCGGGACCAAGATCTTCCCTCAATAACTGCCACTTCTTCCTTCTTCTTCTTCCCAATTGATCCTCCGGTTCCCGTCTGAATTGCTTGATTTGTAGCCTTGATGGCTGAGTAGCTCATAATCTTATTTGTCTTCAGACCTTCTTCCACAAAACTCCCCATCTTCACTACCTCATTAAAGGTCTTTCTGATCGCAGACACCAAATAACCGTAGTATGTTGGCCCCAAAGCTTGTAGGAAACAATCTACCATTTCTCCTTCTTTCATTAGGAAACAATCTACCATTTCTCCGGGCTTCTTTTCCATCTTGGTCAATGACAATCTATCAGGGATGATTTCCAGATTATATTAAAAATGGTTTGCAAATGATTGAGCCAAATCATCCCAAATGAACCATCGGGTATGATCTTGACGTGTGTACCATTCCAATGCTGAGCCGCTGAGGCTTTGACTGAAGTAGGCCATTAGTGGTTCATCCTTTCCCCTAGCTCCACGCATTTTACTACAATATCCTCTCAGATGGGCCACTAGATTACCATGGCCATCATACATGTCAAATTTTGGCAATTTAAACCTGGTAGGTAGCTGTACCTCAGGGAACAAACATAAGTCCTTGTATGCCATACTAACTTGGCCTCCCAGACCCTGCATATTGCGAAATGACTACTCAAGGCTCTTCTTTTTCCTGGCCATCTCCTCTTGCTCAGGGTTTCTAGCAGGTTTCTCCTCCCCCGTCATATCGATAAGTGGGGTGTAAGAATCATGTTGCCTGAAGGTGGGTTCTGGAGGGTAGTAATGATTATCCTGGATCATGAAATACAGGCTCGCTAGAGGATTTATGTAGAGTGGCTGGTGGTGGTGCCACATACACGGGAGCGGCCTGGGGTGGTGGTGGTGGAGCTTGTTTAGGCAATGAGGGTGATACTTGTGATGTAGTGGCGTAATAATGTAGGTAAGTAGGATATGTAGAAGATGAGTTCATGGTGGGTGGTTCTTGGTTTGGGTTTGAGGGAGGAATATATGTGGGGTTAGCTGGGTAAGAAGGTGAGGGTTGCCTCCTTGACCAAGCCTGGTACATTTCTGACATTTGTTGTTTCAACTTATACATTTCTTCATTCATGCTATTCACATCTATTACTTCCTCCTCTTGCACGGGATCCATGATTGTCGGCTCAATTTCTTGGGTTACTACCTTTGTCATGCTTTTAGAATGAGTGTTGTAGTTGTGATGTGCCAGAATGCCAGTTGCTAACTGTTTTATCTGATACTCATCAACGATAAAAACTTGTTAATAGTTAGATCATAATAGATAAACATCACAAGATTTAAAAACACAACTTTTGTTTGGCAATTATGCATCATCCCGGCATTATTATTCTTCTTTTGACCCGCCAATTTTCTTTTTTCGGCTTTTCTTTTTATTTTATCTTTCACTCATCATTTTCATTGTTTTCATTGTTTCTTTTTCTTCTTTTTCTTTCCTCTTTTTTTTTCATTTTTCGATCCTATATGTTTGCCTATCGCTCAAGCAATTTGCATATAAGAGAAAAATAATGACAATTTCCTTGGATTTTCATTGATATTCAAACATTGATTACAAAAGATAATGTTGTACTACAACCTTCTAAATGCAAAAAAAATACAAATACAAAAATTCATGCCCTATGAATACATTAAAGCTCCTAGTGCCCGCGAGACATCGTTTGGTCTTACCGCGGGTCTATATGCTAATCCCTTTTGGAGTTTTTCCAACTCGGTCATTACTTATTTCACAAAGATCATTGCTGCTGTGGTAAACGTAGACTGGGTCATATCCTCGCACAGTTGGCATTTACGCGTAATGTATTGAGCAATGTTGACAATTCTTTCCCTGACGACCACTTTCTCTTGAAGCAACCTCCCAATCGGTTCAGCACAAGCATCTAAGGTTTGATGGATCTTCTTTTGAAGTTGTTGTAGCTCCAATTCTAACCAGGCCATAGCCATGTAGCAATGTTCTCTCTCTCTATATCAAATTGTTTGGTTTGTTTGCTACTTTTGACCTCGGCCGTAATGATCTTCTTCCTTAATCGGGCTACTTCAATATTTTGTTCATCTTTTAACTGTCGAACCATCCGAGCTCTTTCTTCGGCGTTCTTGGCTAATTGTTTCCGAACCCCAACTAGTTCCTTCTCAGCTTTATCTAGATCAAAGCTATAATCGTTAACCTTGCGCCGTAGATTTTCAATTAGCTTCTCATCCCGGGCAAGTCGAACTGGAGTTTCGGTTGTTGTTATTATTTTCACAATCTGAGCCTTCAATGTTTCATTTTCTTTCCTCAACTGTTTCTTTTCACCCTCATTGGCTGCTGCTTGTAGGCTGCTTTCAAATTTGAGGTCCTGCAATTATTTTTCCAACATGCTGATTTTGGCTCGATATTTATTATCCTTGGCCATCCAATCCTTTTGTTCCCTAGACTTCTCGGCAAACTCTTGAATATGAGGCCTCTTCGTCGGTCTCTCATGCTCAACATCTCTATGGTACCATGCAGAATATCCCAGTGATACTTCACCTCTAGCCCAATCTCTCACACAGGTGTCCATTCTCAGACATTGGCATTCATTCCATATTTGCCGAATTTTTGCTTCCCGGAATTGCCCATCAGGACTGATCTCTATTGCTTGAAGGCTGAGGTCCCCATCTTTCGGCACAACCTGATATCTTCCGAGTTGCCTTAATACCCTGTATGGCGCGTAAGGTTGGATACTCTTGAGACCCATTAACAGAAAATACGACCCTTCTGCTGGCATATATATAACTTCATTGAGGGGCAACCATCCATATGCCCATTCTATCTGGCTAGCAGTTATTTATCGGAAATATGTGATCCAACCCTTTGACCCTTCTGGCAACTTGGCCCCTTTTGTCCTCATGTAGAATTCTTCGATACATGTCTTTTCAAACGATCCATAGCTTGAAAATGGAAGGTGGTTGCACAAATGCTCTATCATCCACATTTGGAGAAGTAAATTACACCCCTCAAAGAACTCTTCTCCCGCTTTGCAGGCAATGAGAGCACGGACGATATCGGCCAATATCATTGGTACCAACATACTATTGTCCTGTACAAGGAGAGTACTGGCAATTCCGGCAACTCTAATGTCGATGTTCCCATCTTTCCTTGGAAACTTGATTAACCCTAAAAAGGCTACCATAAAGGCGAAACGCCTGTGTTCCTCCCACTTAGCCCGGTTCGATTTGCTGCAGAGTTTGTTTGTTGTATCAATGAATCCTCCAACGTGGCCATATCTGCGGTATATAAAGTTCATAGTGCAAAACCCGTGGACCAAATCTTCATTGTGAATATTTCTGGCGATCTTTAAGGAGTCGAGGAATCTATGCACAGTGATAGCCCTTGGAGCAACCGGATACTTGTCTTTTAAGGGAACCTCGCCCTTTCTGATGTAGTTAGCACTTTCCTCCAATGTCGGAGTAAGCTCAAAATCCAAGAAGTTGATCACGTTGTGTGCGGGATCCCAGCAAGCAACTAGAGCTCGGATAATATCACCTCGAGGTACTATGTTTAGCATCCCAGTAAGATCTTTTAAATATTTGTTGACCCAATCCTATCCATTTTGGCCTAAATCATTCCACCACAATCACAACTCCAAAGGTTTCTTGTTCATTAATACAAAGGGTTCATTTTGTATTGTGCTCATCATGCACATTTAATAAAGGCGATTTATTTAATTCAAAAACAAAAATATTTTCAAGGACAATTTTCATTATTTCAAAAGAGTCAACCTTTCCATATTTCATTTGAAAATTTCAAGGCTATTATTTTTAAAGAAAAATGACTTCAAAGCGGCTATTTTTGCACAAACAGTCTTCCGGCGTCCTTTCGGAACATTCGGCTATTTTCAAAAACGGCATCACTTTGATTTTATTGACAAAACTAAGAATTCGACACATTTTTTGTTTATTTTTTAAAAGGGGTGGTTGGACCCGTAACGGTTTGCCTACGTATCTCGCCTAGTGGTGAGAATCAAACCTGCGTAGTTAGGTCAAATTTTTTAAGACCAATTATTTCGACAAAATTGTTCCGAATATTTCAAACTTTTCTTTTCAAACTTTCCACAGCGTTTCATCAATATTTTGGTATTGCTATTCTAAAAATTGCTATTTTTCTTTCTTTTTGTTTTCAGGTATTTAGCCGATCAACATAATAATCTAGGACAAATAAATGTAACATATAACCATGCTCGGTCTTTGATATCCAGGTCACCTGTCCTAGACGGACCCAACCCATGTGTTGAGTCCCCTAAGTCAGATATGATGCAAATAAACATCCTAAATCTAGGCTCAATATCCTGAGTTTTCATGGTACTAGACTGTGTACCCGAGTGGACAACTCGGATCGAGGAGGGGGCTACGTATCGGGGACTCGCGGGATTGTCCGGCATTGTAACTTATCCGGCCTCTATTTCTTATTGGGTATTGACTTAACAGAAACGGGAGTCTCAACCAGTAAGCACATCCCTAAAGGTAAGAAGAGAAGGGTTTTCGGCATAATTTTTATATACAATTCACATAATATCAAGGCGGTAAACATATAGCACGTTGATCAAAGCATATAATGAAATCAAAGACAACCAAAATAGCAATTTAACTAAGCTCGAATACTTAAACCCTGAACTGAAGTTCTGAGTTTCTTATCCCCAGCAGAGTCGCCAGAGCTGTCACACCTCCTCTTTGACGTGTCCCAACTATTTACTAATACACCCTAGGAAGGGATATATTTATAATAGTAGCGAAGGAGTTTTTCCAATTAAAGGACATTCGGGGTGGGATTTTATTTTTATTAATTTTCAGAGTCGCCACTTGGGTGAATAATGGTGTCCTAAGTCTCCATTTTAATCCCGAACCGAGAAAATTATAACTCTGTTTAACAGTCCGCGAAAGTAGAAATACGGAAAAGGAATTCTGTTAACCAGGGAGAATGTGTTAGGCACTCCCGAATTCCGTGGTTCTAGCACGGTCGCTCAACTGCCGTATTTGTTATATTTGATTTCCTTATATGCTTCAGTTTCAAATGCTATTAATATTCCACTTTGTTGATTTTAGAACTTGCGACGTCGCGAAAATGCATTTCAAGTTACACCGCAACCAGTACGCCTGCGGCTTTAATGCATTTTAGCTTTGGTGGGATTATAGATTTGGGTCACATAAAATGTGCACCCGTATTAGGAATGTATTTTGGTTTATCATGCCTATAGTGTCTACGTCTTGTTAACTTTGGGAAAGACAGTGAAATTTACTAAACAGTCCTTCCTAGTCTAACATTTTACTTTAGAATCTGCTTGGGGGCCCCGTGTATTTTATATTCGGAAGGAGGCTCATCCCTTATTTTAAGGTTCAGACCTATTTACGTACTACGTTATCTATTTTTGTTTTTTCTTCCTATTTGCATATGTTTTTGCATTAGATTTTAGGACTATAACAGCGCAGTCCAGTCCATTTATTCACTATTGGGCCTGGACTTTGGACTGCTTAACAGTCCATTATTGTAGGCAATTGGACTTCTGAAGCCCAACATACTTAACTACCTTATTCGAAAGTCCAATCATTTGGTTAATCAGACCTGGGCCTATATTCATAATTAGGCCCAGAATATATGAACAGAATCCAGCAGGCTAACAGTTTCAACACTGGATTAAGACAAATATTTTCAATTTGATAAAGAGAAACGATGAAATCATATTATTTCAACAAGTATCCTATTACAATTCTCGATTACTGCTAACTTCAGTATCTAACTATCAACTAAAATTCTAACCTAATGATTTTGTATCATTTGTATCATACTATAAAACAGGTTATGATTTCAGTATCTAATTTCAATATCTAACTATGATGCTTGAATTGCCGAAATACAACCAATTGTAACAACATGTATCTGAGGTTGATTCATATTCAGTGAACACAAACCATACTACGAGCTGATTCATTTACACTCTTAGGTTAATGATCTTAATTCGGATTTTAGCTAATAAAGTAGAGAAGTGTACATTTGTAAGTCCAGTTTCAGAATCATGTCTATTTACCTAACTGTATTAGATTTATATTATCCTATTTTAGTTTTGAATTAAGTGATAAGCTATTAACTACGTTTAACTACTTCATTAACTACTCTACTCTAATCTAAATCACAATCATATGGCTGTTAATTATTATAACCGATACCTAACAAATTACAATGGATTTCTATGAGGTATAGCTACAGCTAAAAGAAGAAGCAGAAGACAGTTTTATCATAAATCAATTGAGGCTTCATTTCTTCATCACAAATCTCAATTACATCTCCAGGAAAACAAATGTGTACCTGATCAACGAAAATGAAACAATGAGTTCTAATGGAAATGAAAAGCATGAGTAACCAGCAATAGGCAGCAATTGAATGTCAACAGCAATGAGGATGGATTAACCCAACAACAGTTGATATTTCAAAGCAGAAAACCCAGCGAATTCAACCCAAATAAGTAGAAGACCCAGTGAATTCCACCAAACAAATGAAGCACAATGAACAGAAGATCAAAAGGTTCAACCAATGTCTAACTCAGAATTAATATTTCGAACTCTCTATTTCTGAACTAGAATTATAATGTTTGCAACCTCCTAAATCTCTGAACTATGGAACCCCTTTTTCAGGCTTATTAGAAGCCTATTTATAGAGGTATTTTGGGGGGAATTTCAAATAAATTAACTGTATTTCCCTCCTCTTATTATTTCAATTAATTACAGAATGGTCTATTAAAGATATATCGAACAGTCTTCAGACCCATGCTAGAAGGTTCTGGGCAGTTCTATTAGATTCTATTATGTGGATTTTACCCAATTGCCCCCACTTGCTAAGGTTTATTACATAAATGCTTTTTAACTCAACCTATTATACCCTTTATTATCTGTGAAATTTCAGAAAAACCATATACCAAAGTCATCTTTGTCCATATGGGCTCTATTTAATCCACAATAATGTCATTTACCCGTCCCCTTTTACCCCTTTTCATTTACGTGTTATTACCCGACCTGCCTTAGGTCTGGCAGGATTAGGGTAGTACTTATTTAACGAATAACCACTAGTCAATCATGCCTTTAAGACTTAACCAGTTTCAGGTTATAAACCTTTTCAATTTTAACCTCTTTTACACAAATAGCCACTAATCAAAATTTAATCTTAATTTGCAAACACAGCCACAAAATACTTACACATATAACCCAAGTTCACTTAAGTACTCAGAAATTCAGAAGAAACAAACACATGAGTCAAGTTGCAAATATAACCAATTTCATGTTGTTTTGCATAAATAACCCTAATCACAAATTAACTTCCAATTAATCAGAACTCAGAGGAGAAATTTGATAATGGTTGAATTCCAATAAACTAAAACCCAATCGAGACAGAATAATTAGCAATCACATAAAACTAGCATATTTAACATATGATTCATGAGCAGTTACTGCCAAAAACCTAGAAATACTCAAATGACTTCAGGCATGCATAAGATTCAGGGAAAGTACGAATCAAGATACAAAATAGAGATAGAAGCATGCGTAGGATAAGTTTCAAGTTCTAAGCATGATAGACATGTGAAGCAGTTAACAGAACAAGTTCAAAAGACAAAAAGAATCATGTTTTTCAAAAAGGATGAACAACTAAAAATTGGGGTAGGGTACTTAGCTTTTAGGCTTTTCCTTTTCTTTTCTTTTTATTTTCTTCCTTCTTTTCTTCTTTTTCTTATTTTTCTCTTCGATCTTTTCATTTTCTTGGTTTTCATATACCTTTAGAGATGGTTGGTCTCTGGAGTGTTAGATCTCCCTCAATAAGTCATCAAGGTTTGATTTTGGGTGTAAGGGAAGAGATAAGAAGCCATTAGAGTAGTGTTTTGGGGTGGGGTCCATTTTTGGTATTCGCCGGAGTAGGGTTCCGGTGAGTATTTTTTGATTATTCGAGAGGTTAGAGGTAGATTCGAAGGAAACCACTTGGTTGGGGTGAAAGATCGTCTAAAGACGGTAAAGGGGTGTTGTTTTGGTGGTCTGATTCATACTTTGGGGTGGACGCCAGGGTTTCGGGGTTTCGGCGACCTGGATTTCAAGAATAGGGGTTGTTGGTTTTTGATCGGGGTTAATGGGGTTCTAGGGTGGTTTAAAGGTGAGGAGGGGTATTTGGTGGCCTGGTGTTGGCCGGATACGGAGACTATAACAGTCTCCGGTGGTCTCCATGGGAGACTGGGTGGAAGGAGGAAGACGACCTAAGGCGGCTAGGGTTTGTTAAGTGTATGTATGTGTGTGTATAATGGCGGGTTAAACGGGAGAGGGGAGTATATATATAAATCTTAGATTGATGATTCCTGGCCCTTAGATAAATTGACATGAATGGCCAGGATCATCAGTGCCTTAAACGACGTCGTATGAATTAGTGAGGGGTATTATGAGATTCGTTAGATCAAGTTGTTTGAACGGCCGAGATTAATTATTTTAAACTGCATCGTTTTGTTTAATTGGTTCACTAGTCTCAACCATTAGATCTGACATAATGAACGGCTGTGATTAATTCCAAACACAACGTCGTATCCTTTGTGATGGAACCACCTTATCTCGTCCGTTGATCAAGTATGATCAATGGTCCAAATTTATTGGTCCTGGTACGGTGTCGTTTGGTTAGTGCTGAGGGGGGAGACAGGCTGAAATTTGGGCCTGGTCCGTGTATAATGTGTTTGGGCTGTGTATTTGGCCCAAATCACATGTAATGTACTTGTATTTTTTGTATTTTATTGTTTTAACTTGTATTTTATTTACTTTTCTTGTATTTTGTTTTTATATTTTGTACATTTTTATTTGTACTTATTTTCCAACTAATATATTTCTTTTATTTTCTCTTTTTTTTGTTGCATTTTTCTTTAATTTTCCAATATTTTTGTATTTTTACTCTATTTTCCGATATTTTTTGCTTTTTTACTTAATTTTTCAATATTTAACATTTTTGTGATATTGATCTCATCCGTTAGATTAACAAAATGAATGAGTGTGATTATTTCCGTTACACGTCGTCGTTTAATTCCCTTGGTAACAGCCTTATTTGGTCTATTGATTGATTACATCAACGGTTCAGATTTGTTACGTGATACGGCGTCGTTTGGCTAATGTATAGGCAGACTGGTCTATGGGTGTTGTTTTTGGGCTAATTATTTCGTATAGTTGGCCCAAAATTTCTTGTATTTCTGTATTTCCATGTATTTATCCTATTTTTTCTATTTTCTCTATTTTTTAAATTGTATTTATTTATTTAATTTCTGTATTTTTTCTTGTATTTTAGACTTATTTTTTTGTATTTTTTTATACTGATATATTTTTCTTTGATTTTCAAATTATGTATTTTTCCTTGATTTTCAAATTTCCTAGTAATTACCTTACATTTTTTATATTTTCCAATTAATTTCATTTTGTATTTCATTTTATTTTTTAACAATTAACACACATTGATATTTTCTACACAATAATCAAACCAATTTCAATCAAAAATTATTTTTTGTATTTTTATTTTGGAATTAATTGTTTGGGGCAAAAATCACGTGCTCACAAAGATCATTTTGGAGGAAGATGCAAGTCAGTCGCTTGAACACCAAAGAAGATTAAATGAAGCTATGCAAGGGGTGATCAAGAAGGAGGTTATCAAGTGGTTGGATACCGGTGTAGTCTACCCAATATCGGATAGTTCATGGACCTCCCCGGTCTAATGTGTTTCAAAGAAGGGTGGCATCACGATGGTCACAAATGCAAACAATGAATTGATTCCGACCCGCGCGGTCACAGGTTGGAGGGTATGCATGGATTATAGAAAGCTCAACAAGGTCACTAGGAAGGATCATTTCCGTCTACCATTTTTGGACCAAATACCTGATTGTTTAGCGGGATGGGCTTATTATTGCTTCCTCGATGGCTATTCGGGGTATAACCAAATTCTCATTGCCCTGGAGGATTAATAAAAGACAACATTTACTTGTCCATATGGCACATTCACTTTCTCAAGGATGCCATTTGGGCTTTGTAATGCTCCGGCGACCTTCCAAAGATGCATGATGGCAATCTTCACCGACATGTTGGAGGACATTCTGGAGGTGTTCATGGACGATTTTAATATGGTGGGGGACTCATTTAATGAATCCCTAGGGAACTTGGATGGAGTGTTGAAAAGATGTGAGGAAACCAATCTTGTACTAAACTGGGAGAAATGTCACTTCATGGTGCAAGAGGAAATTGTTTTGGGGCACAAGATTTCAAAGAATGGCATTGAAGTTAACAAAGCAAAGATAGAGGTTATCTCGAGGCTTCCTCCCCCTACCTCTATCAATGGGGAGAGGGGTTTCTTAGGCCACACTGGATTCTACCGGCATTTTATCAAGGATTTCTAAAAGGTTGTGAACCCGTTGTGCAAGCTATTAGAGAAGGATGTGAAGTTTGTGTTTGATGAGAGGAGTATGATGAGAGAAGTATGGAATCCTTTGAATTGTTGAAACATAAGTTGACTACCACTCCCATTATCACCTCACCAAATTGGGATTTGGCTTTTGAGTTAATGTGGGATGCTAGTGATGCAGCGGTTGGTACGGTGCTTGGCCAAAGAATTAACAAGATGTTCCATCTAGTGTACTACGCAAGCAAGACGATGAATGGGGCTCAATAGAACTATACAGTCACCGAGAAGGAGTTGCTAGCTATTTGTTTGCCATGGAAAAATTTTGCCCATACCTTATAGGGGCCAAAGTGATTATTCATACCGATCATGCGGCCTTTAGGTACTTGATGACAAAGAAAGACTCGAAGGAGAGATTGATGAGATGGGTATTATTCTTGAAAGAATTTTATCTTGAGATTATTGATAGAAATGGAAGCGAAAATCAGGTCGCGGATCACTTGTCCCGGCTAGAGGGGGAGGAAGACCAAGCAATGGTGTTGAGATTAATGATGCTTTTCTGTATAAACAACTCTTTGCGGTGTCTATGCATGATATGCCATGGTTTGCCGATGTAGCCAATTATCTTGTGATCGGCATCATCCTGTATGAGCTCTCTTCTAATCAAAGGAAGAAAGCTCAAACGGGTAAGTTTGGATTACTATTGGTACTAGCCCTACTTGTTCAAAATTTGCACCGATGGTGTGATTCATCATTGTGTCCCGGAAGAAGAACAATTGAACATATCGGAAGCTTGCCACTCTTCTCCTTATGGTGGTCATCATGAGGGAGTGAGAACGACATCAAAGGTTCTATGTTGTGGGTTCTATTGGCCGACTTTGTTTCAAGATGCAAGTGATTTTTAAAAGGTGTGATGCATGTCAACGAGCCAGTGGGATTTCTAAAAAGGATGAGAAGCCTCTTAACACCATTTTAGAGGTTGATATTTTTTATGTGTGGGGCACTGACTTCATAGGCCCATTTGTAAGCTCTTGTTGGAATACGTACATTCTCGTGGCGGTAGATCATGTCTCCAAATGGGTTGAAGTTGTGGCTCTTCCCAACAATGAAGCCCGGAGTGTCATAGCATTCTTGAAGAAGAAGATATTCACTAGGTTTGGAACCCCTCGTGCTATCATTAGTGATGTGGGGTCCCATTTTTGTAACTAGGAATTTGATTCTTTGCTCACCAAATATGGAGTTAACCACAAGGTGACTACCCCATACCATCCATAAGCAAGTGTATAAGTTGAGGTTTCTAACAGGGAAATTAAGAGTATTTTGTCCAAAATAGTGAATGCAAATAGGACCGATTGGTCAAAGAAGTTGGATGATACTCTTTGGGCCTATAGGATGGCATACAAGACTCTGATTGGTATGTATCCATATCGATTGGTGTTTGGTATGTCATCTCCCGATAGAACCAGAGCACAAAGCGATGTAGGCTTTGAAAAGGTTAAATTTTGAATGGGATGTTGTGGACAACCTCCGAGTGGAACAATTGAATGAGCTTGATGAATTTTGTTTTCATGCTTACTCCAGCTCGTTCTTGTATAAGGACAAGATGAAGTACCTCCGTTATAAGTATGCTCGGGGTAAAGAGTTCAAGGTTGGTTATATGGTCCTTCTTTTCAACTCAAGGCTAAGGTTATTTCCGGGGAAGATCAAATCTAAAAGGAGTGGTCCCTTTGAAGTGGTTTGTAACTCCTTTTGGTGCCTTTGATCTCAAGAACAAAAATGGTGAAGTATTCCGGGTTAATGAGAATCATGTCAAGCATTACTTGGGAAAGGTTGATGATAGCCACGTGGTGGCGCTTATTCACTTGAAGTAAAATTATGGTAACACGCGTTGTGTCGCAACGTTAAATCAGGCACTTCTTGGGAGGTAACCCATGTCTTTTGAATTTCTTAATTTTTTCCTTCATAGAGTAGGATTTTTGAGCCAATGGTTTGTGCAGCGTTGTAGGGATAATGTTGAATCAGTTCAGGGCAAAAGTGAAAAATGATAAGTCTCTTAATAGTGCCACGCAGCCGCACACCAAAATAGTGCGGTCCGCATGGGATTGAAATGTTGAAGGTTGGAACTCAGAAGACCCAGTGATCCGCTCTGGAAACACAAAATATATCAAGGTCTCTAAAGTTTCTCACGCGGCCGCAAACCAAAACAGTGCGGTCCGCGTAGAAATTTCCCAAGGAGGATGAGTCTCTGCAGTTACCCACGCGGCCACGCACCAAAACAGTGTGGTCCACGTGGGAGTTGCTGAAGCCCAAAGTTTGAAAAACCCTTTGCGGTCCGCGTGGCATTTTTGTGCGGTCACACAGGTAGGTAAGATAAGGGCCCCACATTCTTCTATAAATAGGAGACTTGGGCCTCATTTTAACCTTATCGCAAACTGTTCATCTGAGAGCACCTTGTTACTGTTCACCCGTGTATATTGTGCAAGATTCTCATTATCATTAACCCCTGGTAACAACTCATCTATATTTAAATTCTTAGTTTCATTTTTGTTTATCTTAATTCATTTCTAGTAGATTAACTTCTTAATTTCTTCTTTTTTCTTCCTTGTTCATGTTAGTTAGTGGTTAGAATAGGGTTTGTGAGCACTGATGAAAGTTAGCCATATGTTCTTAATTTAAACCACTGAGTAGGGACACTTAGGATAAAAATTGGACTAAAAAACAATAAAATATCCTGCCTAGTTATTTTTGCCCTACGCGGTCACATAACATTTGTGTGTGGTCCGCGTGCATTGTTTGATAATTGAGAATTCTTCAGCGCGGTCTACGTGACCATTTCTGTGTGGTCCGCATCAGCGCGGCCATGGTCCAAAACAGTGCAGACCTCGTGGCCAAAGTTCAGAGAGTACATTTTCTAAGTGATTGATCTATGCGGACTGTGTGACATAATTGTGCGGTCCGCGTTGGACCTACGCGGTCGCAATCCAAAACAGTGCGGTCCGCATAGGCCATGTTCAGAGAATGGGTATTTTTGGTATCTTGCTTGTGCGAACCGCGTGACATAATTGTGTGGTCCGTGTTGGACCTACGCGGCCGCAATCCAAAATAGTGCAGTTCGCGTAGGTCAGGTTCAGAGAGCTCGTAATGGTAATGTTTTGCCTGTGCAGACCGCATGAATTTTCTGTGCGGTTTGCATCCCTCCTGTCTAGAATATTGTCTACATTTATGCATTACATCTTAAACTGTCCACTTCTCAAGTGCTTCCACTAACAAGTTAAGACTTATATCTCTTGCAGAAAATAGTGAAAAAAGGCAGAGGCGGACAATCACAACGTGGAGGCAAAGATAAGCAAACCCGGAGGGGTGGTTCTTCCCGAGGGAAGATAGTTAGAATAGTGGTAAAGCATACTGGCAAGGACATAGAAACTATAAAGAAAAACAGGAAGATCATTCGGACAGCCGACAGGGCTGCTTCCCAGTCAACTAGTAGTGAATATGCCCCCTCCCGGACTGTGACTTCAGAGTTTGCCCCCACACACATGTTCGTGGAGGTGCTAGCACATGAATCTTCTTCACTTGAACAAACAAATGTGGCTACCTCCAAGAGGCCAATGAATGTGGTATCTTCGGACTCGTCTAATGGGTCCGGAATAGAAAAGGGTACTGATGGTAAATACTCCATTTCTCCCACAGTTTAATTATCAGGGGAGAGTGGAGAACAAGAGGAAGGATGTGAGCCACAAATAGGGGGGATAGAGCGGACTAGGAAACCCGACGTTTGGGAGGACAGGTTCGTCAGTCAGGTTGCTTTCCACCGGTTCAGAGAGTGGTGGCCAAAGAGAAAGCTCATCCTAGAGAGGAGGTTTATTGATGCTGATTTGGTTCCTCACAACCCTCACGTACAAGCACAGTTCCATACAAGAGAGGGTTGGAGATTTTTCAAAGAACGAGTGAGATTGGCAAATGAAGACACGGTGAAGGAATTTTATAGCAATGTTCACCATGTAGTTCGGGGCTCCACAGCTACAAAGGTGATGGATAAGATAGTGCTTTTTGATGCTAAGTCTCTTAATGAATTATTGGGCTTTGCGGAGGAGGACGACTCTCAATACTTGGAGAAGTTAGATTTTAAAGAAGAAGCTCGGCCATGGTTGGCTGAGATTTTAGCGGCTCCAGGAAGAGTCCCGGTATGGCTCAAGGCACAAGAAAAGATATTGTGCCACACCCTAAATTTTGAAGCAAAAGGGTGGTTAACATTCGTATGCAATCGGCTTAACCCGACCACACATGATCACTCCGTCTCCATTGATCGTGTTGTATTGGTTGCTTCCATCATGGCCGGATTTCCATTGAATGTGGGAAAAATTATGCAGAAGGTGATTTCCACAGTGGGCTATGAAACGAAGACAAACTACCCCTTCCCTAACACATTGTCCTTGTATTTCAAAGGGTTGGGGGTAGAAAAGAAGACATATAATGTTATGGTACCCGTCGTAAGCCCATATTCGTGGTATGATCAAAAAGGTCCCGATAACCCGAAAAATGCAAAGAAAAACCAAGCCTCCACTTCTTCTGTAGCTGGCTAGTCTGAAGAGCCAGTTGCCATTGAGCAGCCCACTAATACTACTATAGTTTCCCCAGGACCATCCGTAGCACCCCTTTCCACCTCAGCTAATCTGGTGATCCCGGTATCAAAGACTCCCAAATTCACCGCTAACCAGCTCACGCACTCATTAGCCAGTCTGAACATCTAGATGCCGACAGTGACATCCAAGTTATCCACATTGACCACAGCTATACAGGCTCAGCGAGCACCAGTGACTGTTGAGGTACCTACTTCTATTGAGGAGACCTTGAAGAAAATCCTAGCTAACCAAGAGCAGATGATAGCAAAGCAGGATTCCTTGGCCAAGGCAGTCAGCGAGCATATCAAGGCACTCAAGAGCTTGGCCAAAAAGCACAGGAAGTTGAGGAAGACTAAGGCCTCGATAGAGTCCGTGATAGCTTTGAAGGAGTGGGTGGACAAGCTAGTGGCGGATCAGCTGCCACTAGACTTGTTATTTGAGGAGCCAGTTGTAGAACCACCAATTGAGCAGCCGCAGGAGGAGGAGCACATGCCAAAGAAGAAGAGGAAACTCCCCAACACTGAGGGAGTTCTGATATCAGTTGCTCCTGAGCCTGAGGGTCCCTCTAGTTCCCCTTCAGATGATGAGCCCGACACCGAGCAGGCACCCGTCCCAGTGACACAGCAGCAGCAGGTTAGGGACCAGTCTGAGGTCCCTGACAGTACAGAGGATACGGGTGCCACTGACCCGCATAGAGCAGTTGATGAGGCTTGACGGGCCACTTCTATATCCTTTGCTTGATTTTTGATATTTTATTTGGTAGTTAGCATTTGGGATAATGTTATCTCTTATTCTTGGGGGTGTGGCCCTACTTTTTGTTATGGATAACTGTTTATACTTTATATTCTTATTACATTCATAGACATAGATGGTTTGTATATAATCTTTCATTTTGAACTTCTTTAGTTGTATATTAGACTTCTCATGTGTACATATTCATTTGGCTATCATTTAAGCTTTCTTTCTCTTTTTGTTATTTTCATTAAACTTTTTCATTTTAGTGCAAAGTTAGGCTCGTAGCCTCTTTTTGGTTTTACTTTGATGTTGTAATAAGCCCTTGGTTTTCTTCATGCCACGGTTCTTTCCAAGGGTAAACCGGGTGGCTCTTCCCAATGATAGATAGCGTGACAACTTTCTTAAGGGTTGAGTCAGTCTTTGAGCTTTTCTTTTTGATTTTCAAGTTTTTCGTAGTTAAGAGTACCTCAAGAAAATCTTCACTTGGGCCTAGCACATTTTCCTTTGATCTTATGGTCAAAGACATTAAGTTGTGTTTAGGATGGTAAAAGTCTATATATATATATATATATATATATATATATATATATATATATATATATGTGTGTGTGTGTGTGTGTGTGTGTGTGTGTGTGTGTGTGTTAAATAACTTCGATTTGTCTTTTCCGGAATCACCTTCTCAAAAGGAGTTAGATTGGACAGTACCCTCAGATAAACTAATGATCAAAAGCAATTCAATGTTATCACAGCGAATTTTGGCCAACTAATGACTTGTTGAGGAATATGAGGGTGTTCGACTAAGCTTATAAGCTGGTCAAACTAGCTTATAAGAACTTTTTGGCTTATCTAAGCGTTTGGTAAAGTTAAAATATTTATAAGCCAAGTGCATATAAGTCAAAAGTTATAAGCTAGTCACCCTCAGCTTATGAATTCTTAACTAATAAGCACTTGAAGTTTGACCAATATTTTTACTACTTTATCCTTAAAATATTTGTGATGATTCGACCCGTCTTCTCATGTGTTTCCATCCTATTTTCCCCATTTATTGCTTCTTCATGATTTATTATATATGTCGGGCGATTTTCAGTTGACTCGGATTGGATTTGGTAGGAAATGGGGCAATTAGGCTCTTTAAGGAAAGGTTGGTTTAGAAAAGTCAACTAAAAGTTGACTTGTGAGTTAGAGGGCTCGGATGTGATTTCTGATGATTCAGTTAGCTTTGGGGGATGATTTGAGGCATAGGAGCACAATCAAAAGTAATTTTGGAGGTTCGGTGTAGAACTAGGTTTGAATTGGAGAAGCTAGCATTTTGGCGATATCCGGTTGATAGGTGAGATTTTGATGTCGGAATGGAATTCCGAGAGTTGAAGTAGCTTCGCTAGGTAATTTTTTATGTGTGTGCAAGATTTCAGTTTAATCGAAGGTGTTTAGGTTGGATTATTTATCGAATGTGAGTTTTGGAAGAATTTGATAAATTTAGGCTTTGATTTGGTGAAATTTGATCACTTTGATGTTAACGGTAATGTTTTGATGGTTCAAGGGAGTTTGAATAAGGCAATAGATCATATCTGTGCTTTTGGTTGAGGTCTCGGCGGCCTCGGGGGTGAGTTCGGGTGGTTAAATAGAGAGTTTGGAGTTTGTTGCATGTTTTGGGATTTGCTGGTTCTGTCATTTCCGCATCTGTGAAAAAGGGACCGCAGAAGCAATTCTGCAGTTGCGATGGGGTAGATCGCGGAATCAATTTTAGAGGGGCTTGGCAATTCCACAGAAGCGGAAGGGTTTCCGCAAAACCGGTCATCGCAGGTGCAGCTTTGAACCGAAGAAATGGTCCGAAGTGACTTGATGAAAAACCGCAGAAGCGGTAACCACAGAAGCGGTATTTTGGGCCGAAGAAGCGAAAAGGTCTGGGCAGATATTAAATTAAGTCATCTTCGCAAATTTTGAAAGAGCAAACATTTTGAACTTCGGACTAAGAGGGTTTTGGGCGATTTTCGAAGAGGGTTTCTAGGGCTATTGTCAGGTATGGATTCCTGGACTTAAATTATGATATTATGGTGTATAAACATGGATTAACACTGAAAACTCAAGAAATTAAAGGTTAAAAAATTTGGTTTAGGGCTTGAATTTAAGAGAGTTAAAAATAAGGATTTGAGGGGCTAAACGCACCCAGATTTTGATAAATTTGATATGTATAGACTCGTGGCGAGATGAGAAATCTAGTAATGTGAGTTTTGTAATTTTTCGAGAAGTGGGACTAAGGCTCAAGTTTTGCTAGTTTCGAGATTTCTACTATTTCTCGATTATTTTCGATTGGGTATTGTTCCCTTAGCATATTGTAATGTATTCGCTCTAATTTTGGTTAGATTCGACGTGCGTGGAGGCTGATTTGAGGGACAAAGGCGTCGCGAGCTTGAGATTTCTCCGGTTCGAGGTGAGTAATACTTGTAAATGGTATTCTGAAGATCTAAAACCCCCAGATTTGCACATCATAGTGCTATATTAAGGTGACTTGCACGCCGGATATGAGCGTGGGGTAGAGCATCATTGGGGATTGTGACTTGGTCTGTTCCGGTTATTGATTTTACTACGTGATTAATTGAAACTTACTTGATACTATTATGATTTGGGCTTATTGCCATATGTTGGGTTTCATGCCAATTATTTGGATCCTTCAGGGATTGGTAGCATTGTTTTTGCATTACTTTGCATATTATTTGGTCTCATTCCAAGGTTTTAGTACGGCTTTACAAACTCAGCTATTTTTCTAAGATTCGAAAAACTTAAAAAATATTTTATTATCATTTTGAGCTGAGAATTGTCATTTGCCCAAGTGGCTTATGTGCATTTCTGGACTGAGCACGGATCGGGCTGCGTGTCGTAGCAGTGTTATCGTGATTTCTGGATATCTGGTTGGCTCAGGCTGCACGCCACAGCGATGATATATTGATATTGAGGCCGAGAGCCTGTTTGTGCCACGACATGGCTGATATTGCGCTTGGGCTATGGGATCCTCTCCGGAGTCTATACACACCCCTAGTGAATGTCGTCGACATTAAATGGATCGGACTGCACGCCAAAGTGGGTACCGGAGTATACCGTCATATATTGCATTGCATTCATACTTTTATGCATTTTTAGTTGTTGTGTTATTTCTTAATATATTTTAATTGTTGTTCTGATATTGTCCGGTCACTTTTAAAGAGGATAAATTTGAGACAGTGGTAACAATTACATTGTATGATGTTAACGGGTCGGGTAACAATGGCTGACCAGGAACAAAAATATTGCCAGTTTATGAGCTCAATTATGCATACTTGTTTGTGCCCGAGGGACTCACTTTTGTGCTAACTTGCACTATATATTTCGCATTTAATTGCTTAGCCGTTGGGGAAAGATATTCTCAAAAAGAGGTTTAGAACTGAGTCAAGCTATTTTCTAAAGGATTTTTTTACGTTTTCCCTGTCTTCTCAATGGTTACACTATATTATATAGCTTTTTGATTTGCTTTATGTGGTTTATTGATGCTTAGTTATTGTTTACTCTTATTATTCATTGAGTTGGAGTACTCACTTTACTCCCTACACCTCGTGTGCAGATACAGGTACTTGACCACTCGGTAGCGAGTTTTGAGCTGATTGAAGATTTGTTATCTTAGCGGAGCCATGTGACCGCTAGCGTCCGCGACACCAGATCCTCTCTCTTATTTTATGTTGTTCGTGTTACTTTCAGACTTTGTTACTATTTCTGGACTTGTAGTAATTTAGTGAACTTTGTAGTAGCTTATGACTAGTGATACCTCGATGTCGGGATGTGTCGGGATGTTCCCTGTTGTTACTATTGTTTTTCACGCTTTTGATTATGATAATCATATTTTAGCTTTATAAATGCTAAATAACTGTTAAGAAGGAAGCGTTTGTTTTGTTGGCTGGCCTTGTCTTCACGAGAGGCGCCATCACGACAGGGTTTGGGATTTGGATCGTAACAATATTCCTTTTCAAAATAGAACTCCTACATCGATACTCACTGCCTCGCGTATTTTTTCTACCTAAACCCTCGCCTCTTCAAGTCTGGAATTTTCATTGACTATTTGAGGTATGCAAATTCTCTATTCCTTTGCATATTTATATTTATGCGATTGTGTATTAATCTTTAAACTGTATGTAATAAACGAGGATGTATTAAATTTTTAGTGTATTGGTTTCAAAGTGTTGTAGTGATGAAGACATTGTTTCTCTTCAAATATTTTACCCTATTTAGGTTTTATTTTTTTACGGAGAAATTTTTATCAATTTATTAATTATATAACTTATGATTTTATGTTTATCATAAAATAGATTATATTTATCATAAAAATTATATTATCTAATCACAGTTGTATTTAAATAAAATGACAAATATAATATTTTGTATTTGAATCGACTGGAATCAAAAATTTTGAAGAAATTACACCTTATAAGTGTAAACAGTTCAAAGGTTATTCAGGACATTTTAACAAAAAACAAAAATAACTTATCAGCACTTTTTTATCAAATACTGCAGCAGTTTATTAGCAATTTTAGCATTTGTATCCATATACGTAATTGCTTATTTATAACATTAGTTTCAATACTTATAAGTATTTTTCAGCACATAATGCTTATCAGTTAGTTCAAATCGGCTAATCCAAATGGGCTCTATGTGCTATTCCAGCTTTGTATGACTTGGAGCATTGAATTCGTTTGTTGGGTGTAAATCAACCCTAAAAGATATTTTATAACATGAGAATTGTTGAAATCTCGAAGATTATACACATATATATATATATATATATATATATATATATATATATATATATATATATATATATATAAAGGAGGGAATAAAAAAGTTGAGGTGGCACCTCTTTTTTGCCAAGAATCCTATTTATCTTTTTTCTCCATTTTTTAACTTTTTATTCCTTCTTTCTTAATTTTAACTGTTGTAGCAATAAAAGTATTCATTATTATTGCTCCAACATTTCATATGCTTTACTGTAAACTAGTACCCACGAACTGATTCCATTAATATTCCACATTAATGGTCCTTAAAAATTTGCATTAATAATGAAAAGGAGGCCAAAAAGAACAAGTAATGCATATATAAAGATACCGGCCAATATCAAATAGGTTCTGAATTATATCCTCTTTAGAAAGGCTTCTTATATTTTCTCCCGTATGGTTTCGAAGAAAAGAGTAAGGAAAGTTGTTGTTGTACGACCTTGGAAAATTTTCAACAGTGTTAGGATTATTTAATGCATATAAAATTTATTTGTATATTGTTATTTGAGTAATGTTCTAGTATTCCTTGCATTTTCGCTGGGTAAAAAAGTCACTCCTTGCCCGTTTTATCGTTCTTCGTTTCTTAACTAATAGCAATGTACTACAATATCAATTTCTACTATTGTGTATTAAATATATTGAAGTGTGTCTTCCAATTTTCTAATAATTTATGATTGGTGTTAGGGCATGTTGGTTATGCTTAATCATATAATGTGTACTCTTATGGAAGGAGTTGAAACAACAGTTTTGATTCCATTCGTCCTTGTGTGTATTGAATTACAAG
The DNA here is from genome assembly GCA_032618575.1 of Nicotiana noctiflora. Taxonomy (NCBI): domain Eukaryota; kingdom Viridiplantae; phylum Streptophyta; class Magnoliopsida; order Solanales; family Solanaceae; genus Nicotiana; species Nicotiana noctiflora. Next base: position 21,539 of record JASVEL010001224.1, on the reverse strand, counting down.
GTACTTCAAGAGTTCATGTTATGTTTTTTTGTTTTTTTTTATCTATATTGTATTTGGATAGTTTCATTTGAATTGATGCAATAGCCAAAGCGCTTCTAAGTAGTCCACTTTCCCGTAGTGGATCCTCATTCTTCAAAGCAACATTAGGTAGATTTTGGTGATATTGGATCAATAATGATTACAAGAAAAATATGGTTTTTATTGTCAGGAACAAGGTGCGAGGAAGCATACTGAAAATTACCTTTGAAAAGTAGAATAAATGGAGGATGGCAGATCAGCGATTTCTGTAAAAAAATTATTATTACTACAACTTTAATTCTTTCTGGATTCAGATCTCTTGAACAATATAGTTATGTTTAAATGATTTAATTAAAGGAAAAAAATAACAGTTTTCTTGCATATATATATATATATATATATATAGTTATAGTTTTGGTCTTAGCAAATGTGATATTGGCACATCATTTAAATATAAGAAACCTATTTTTCTTCCCTTGCTTTTTCTTTTACTTTTCCATTTACCTTATTTTTAATAGTCTATAGGATTATTTAATTTTTTTCCTCCCCCTTAATTGATTTATTTTAGATGTTTTAACACCTTATTATATTTTTTCACCATTTTCCCTTCCCCTATTATTATAGTTTATTTACAAGATATTTTACCATCAGTATATGTAGTCGATTAAAAGTTTATTTTCATAGTGTTTGATTCTCTTCTTTTTCTTTCTTTGGATAAAACATATTTGACAGAGGAAATATATGAATACATCCTTATAGTAATGTTCCCTTATTTTTCTTAATCACACAGGCATTTAAATACATGCCTTTTTTTTTTTAAGTTCTTTTTCCTTCTATTGATATTCTTTTACTCTCTTTTTATCAACAATATATATATTACCAGTATGAAACAAATAATACTTAATCAACATATTATATATATATATATATATATATATATATATATATATATATATGGAACAGTCATATATATATTCTTTGATTTCTTTTCTTTTCCTTTTCTCCCTCTCCTACTTCCTTTATTTTTTTCCCTCACTTTGTCCGACAGTTACGCCATTCTTCATGCTTACAAGTTTCTATTTTCTTCTCTTAATTTCGTTCAAAATATAATTTCAACACAATACATAGACAATATAAAGAGGGGTGAAAAGACCAAGGAATGAGATAAAAAAGCAAAAGACAAAATAAGAAAAAATAACTAAGACGGATGATACAATTAATCTTCACAATGTATTTGTAAAATTATTGTTCACTTGTACGTAGTACAACTCTTTGATACTTTTAAATGAAACATCTTTTTAGATTATTAATTTGTGGAAACAATCTAAATGTTACTTCTGTTAAAGTGGACTATGAGGTTAAATAGACACTTTTAGTATGAAAATTTTATAACTGTCCTTCCATGCATTAAAAAATATAAAACTGATAATTATGATAATTTATAAAAAAAATATCTTTCGAATATTTTAATTAGTATGATACAGAGAGGTAATTGTTGTATTTTATTGGCATACTGTTTTTAGCGATAAGAGTTATGCCACATAATTTTTCTCTATAAAATGAGCATTAACTTCTCTTCCCTAATTTAAAAGAACCCAAAAAAAAAAAAAAATCTCTTCCCAAATTGAGAAGATTTTTCCACGCCATTATTGAACTACAAAAGGTAAGCATTGTTTTATTATTTTCATTTATTTTATTAGACATGCACTTAATTTTTCGTATATATTTGATCTTTAGTAATTATAATATGTATGTCTTTAAAAAATTTTATTTAAATTTATTCATACAATAACATTTTTATCTCTTCTATAGTACCAGTACCAACAAAATTACAAAAAGGAAATAACCGCTCGAAGTGCATGTTTGTTAACTAGATTACCTATAGGAAACATAATTGAGAGGTATCTATTGTCACACCTCCTTTTGGCGCGCCCCGCTACCCGGAGGGTAGATGCGCGAGGGGAGTTTTTCCAATTTAAGTGACAATGTTCGAAACAGGATTATTTTATTTATTTCAGAGTCACCACTTGGAATAAATTAAGGTGTCCCAAGTCACCGATTTATTTGAATCCCGAATCGAGGAAATTTCGACTTTCCAAATGAAGTCTGCGAACCAGAAATTCTAAGTAAGGAATTCTGTTGACCTGAGGGAAGGTGTTAGGCACCCCCGGATCCCGTGGTTCTAGCACGGTCGCTTCAATTAATGTAAATGGCTAAAAATATCTGATTTTATGTATGTTTATAAATATCTAGTATAATGAGGATTCCATAATTTGTGCATTTTTATTTGGCAAGGCTCGTCACATTTATAAAAAAAAAATATGATGAAAATTAAAATTACTGAAGTAAACTGAGTTCAAACTCCAAACTTTTACAAACCAATACTAGCAAATATACTTATAGTAATAGCACTGTTGTCGTGTGACTAATTTGGATTTTGGCACTACAATGAAATTTACATTAATACTTGCAATTCTGAATCATATATTATAACAATAAAGGAATAAGTATATCAATACCTATTTGCCTCTAAGGTGAGTCCCACAAAATTCCAAATAGCAAAATTGATTTATAGTGATGTATACTGTCGTTTGAGGCCTTTTTGGATTCTACTACAATTTTGATTCTACTACGACTTTAAACCATAATCTCATGATTTGTAACATTTTAGAATGGAATGACCCATTGAATAATAATAATATTATAGTTTCAAGATATGCAAAACATAATGTCTATTTCAATTAATTAATTTACCTCGACATTCAGTCAACACTCTAGGACATGAAACTGAGTTTTAAACCGACATACCAACATTTAGACCAAGAAATTCTAACTTATAGCTCCAAATGGAACCTTTGTTTTTTTTTTTAATAGATGAAACATACGATTTTATTCTAGCAATTCTGGCAAAATTTAAACACAAATACGTTTAAAGTAATAGGCAAGTATCTCAATATTCATCAATACATGTAGAATAGTTAAATAACTACTATGATGATACAAATCTCTGCTCTTCGATATCAACCCATTTTCCTCAAAAAAAACTTTTACTTCATAATCAACATGGTTACAAAGGATGTACCTGGAATAGTATAAAATGAAGTAGAAAGGGTCAGCAAAAGGTTGTAACACAGCAAGGTAGACCACCAGAACCAGCAACAACTAGATCAATGCAACCTCCAGTAATGCAATAATGATATCCAGCCTTAAAACAACTCCAAATCAGGGCTTTTATAACTAAAATCAAACCAGTTTTCACCCGACAATTGCAGAATCTGGACTCCTAAGATTTTAGTCTAGTGATGAGATTCATAAAACCAATTCTAGATTAAATTCAAAAAACCAAAAAAAATAGAGGAGCAACAATGAGACAGTGCAATCTTTTCTGTTTTTTTTTTAGAGAAAGTATATCAAAATCTATTGTTTTCAAGTATGAAAATCTCCCCCGCTTTGTGTTTCTGCTTCCTGTCTTTTATAGCATCAACAATTCAAAACAGCAGCCCCTCTTTTCAACAATAGACAACTAACAACTATCCACTATCCTCATATTATAATACTATCTAGGTTGACCCCTAGGTTTAAACTAAATAACCCCTAAACAATTATCAGCACCCCTAACTATTCAACTATAACCAAACAGTCCTATTTGATTTACAGCTATATCCAACTAAAATCAATCAGGAATAGAGCCGTATCCAATTCATTTTCTAATACAAATAATTCAACTTCAATTCAGCAAGGTAACAAATTTCGGACAGAGACAGGTACAAGATACAGAATTGGTTATTCGACGATATTAATCGAATCGAATTCAATTTACAACGAATATTTGCAACGACGAACAACAAGAAAACAAATCGACCAAATAAAAAGGTCCCAAAAGATGAGGAAAAACAGAAAATTCCTCGAAAATATCCGAGGAATTTCAAACACAAATGAAAAATCTGAAAAATAATCAAACTGAAACCGAGATATAAGAAAACAAAAACAGAAAAATATTAAAAAAAAAAAGAAAAATTACCTACGAAAATAGAGAGATCGGAAGCTCAGCCGTCTTGGGTTCTTGGAATCGAATGGAACTTAATCGAAGTATTTTCAAATGAAAATACCCCGATTAAAGTCTATTAGATCCCAAATCTTGGTTAATCGGACGAAATCCCTATTTTTTAAATATCTAGGGTTCTTGAATCAACTCGGTATTTGGGGCTTGACGGTTTGGAGAAAGATTTCGCGAGGGATCGCCGGTTTAGTGGTCGTCGGCGGCGGCGGTTCAGTGCGAGAAGAAAAAAAAAAAAGAAAGGACGCGCAGGGGTGCGGCGGCGGTTCGAAGGCGACTGTGGTCGTCGCTGTGGTTCGAACGTGGGGCGGTTGGTTTGGACGGCAGCGACCGGCCATCTGTTGTTGATGGAAGAAAATGGCTTGGGCTGGGACAGGGATTTGTCGGCGAAAATTGGAAGAGGGAGGTGGGTCTAGGGTTTGAAAAAATGAAATTGAAAAAGAAAGGGGTGGGGACATTTGGTTTAGGAGACAAAACTGGGTCGGGGCGGGTCAATTGGCCGGGTCAGGTGGTTTTTTATTTATTATTTTGGGCCTAGTTTAAGTGAGTATAATACAAGATTAGGGTGATTTGGTTTGGGCTGGGGATTAGAATTGGCCCAATCCGGATTCCTACTCTCTAATTCTATTTTTTTTCTTGATTTTTCCTTGTTTTATTTCAAAAATTAAAAACTAAATTTACTAATTTTAATTACAAAAATAAATTAAACTATCACAATTACTAAATAACTCTAAGTAGTAATTTTTCACAAACAATCAAACATCAAACCGCACAATTTTGACTAAAAATGCAAAGATAACCAAAATTACTTAATTAAATCTTAAATTCAAATGCAAATATATATATATATATATATATATATATATATATATTGTATATTTTAACAAACAAATACGTATGGACAAAAATGCAAATAATAATTAAGAAAATTAAACAAAAAAAATTTTAGAAAATCATGCACAACACCAACATACAATAATTTTGGATCTAAAAATACTAACAAAATACGGACAAGAACAAAAATTTGAAATCGACTAACCGGATTGAGACAAACGATCAGTCGTCCAGATTCATTATATATATATATAAACATATATACATATACACACAGAAGAAGAAAAAGAGCATAATGGCAACGAAAACATAGGTGGGGAGTGGCTCCCGGATTACTGCCTGGCGGTTGTTTTTGGGAAACATTCCGGCGGGTGTTATTGGAGAGTTGAAGAAAAAGAAGAAAGAGTGGTGCGTAAGGGTTGTGGCGGCTAGGGTTTGTGGAGTGTATAATGGCTGGTCTCTACTGAGACCAAAGCCTTATATACTCGGAGCCCTCAAGATGATCCTGGCCGTTGGATATCTGATGATCAACGGTTGGGGGTTGGCCTAATCAAACGATGCCGTATTGACCCATATGAGGCCACCGGTCTCCTCCGTAGGATCATCTGGATTGGACAGTTGAGATCAAGTCCCTCATATTAATTAACCATTAAAATCCATTAATAATCTCAAACCGTTGGATCAGAGGAAATGAACGGCTGAGATTCTATCAATTTAAATAACTGGACCGGATCTTTTGGGCTAAAACATTGGGCCACAATTCAGACATAATCTTGGCCCCAATTCTTATTACGCCTGTATATATATATATATATTTTTTTATTATTTTAATTATTTAAATAAATAAATATGCACAGATAAATGCAAATAATACAAGAAAATAACACAAAATTCACAACAATCGCAAGAAAACTAAAAATTATTTTATTTTGAATCTTTGGGAGTATTTCTCTTATAGGGCAAAAAATCACGTGCTCACAGCTGCCCCTCTTTGCCCGGAAACGCGAAGAGTTTTTGTGCAAAGAATGATGAGCAAGTACGAGCGATTTTTGTCCGTTCGAGCACTCCGTGTGAAGCATTTTTGGAAAGATTTTGACCGAGCCTTTGCTTCGGGAGGCTTCCTACATATCCCGGGCTGAACAGGAATCAGGTCAATGTAGTTCGGGAAGTTTTAGTAGCTGGGACTACCGTGGACTGACACTTTGCTGTTACTGTCGCTACCGTTGCTGTTCTTACTGCTTACTGCTTACTGCTTACTGCTTACTGACCTCCTTATTACACCAAAAGAGAAATTAAAGCTAAGCTAGCTATGCTATCAACTATGGGTTATAAGATTCCCATCTATAATTCTCTTGAAAACTTGATCTTGAATCTTAGCTGATTTGCTGTAGACCTCGATCTGAATCTTGATGCTCCACAAGCTGTACGTGCCCGTTTATTTCTGTAACATTGAGTGAAAACGGAGTCGGCGGAGCTTGTTACTTCAATCATCTTCTGAGCAATCCGCGCCTTTGTTTACTCCAACGTTTGAAATCTTTTCTCTCGATTCTTTTCTTCTTTTCTTCACTCTGGATTGATGTTCCATTTGTAGGTTATCTTGATCCTTGCATCCCGAGGTCAAACCTATTTAGACAACAAAACAAACAAACGAACGAAATTTTTCTGCCCCAGTTTTGCTAGGAAAATTTCGTGAGTTAGTTGTGACACAGAAAGTGATTAAAAGACTCTTTGGTATTGGGTAAGAAAGTCATGGTTTCACAAAGGTTCAAACGGCTTTCCGGCCGGGATTTTGTAGAAGAGTTTCACGGCTTTCTGGCCGGAATTCAAACAATATCTAACGATTTTTGGCCGTCGGATCCTCGGTTTTTTGGCCGGGGTAAAAATAAATGGCTCCGCAGTTTTCTGACATGGGAGATCCTCGGTTTTCGACCGGAAGAAAAATTTCACGGCTTTACGGCCGGAATTCAAACAATATCTAACGGTTTTTGGCCGTCGGATCCTCGGTTTTTTGGCGGGGTAAAAATAAATAGCTCCGCAGTTTTCTGGTCGGGAGATCCTCGGTTTTCGACCGGGATAAAAGTTTCACGGCTTTCGGCGAATTCAAACAATATCTAACGGTTTTTGGCCGTCGGATCCTCGGTTTTTGGTCGGGGTTAAAGTAAATAGCTCCATAGTTTTTCTTATCGGGAGATTCTCGGTTTTCGACGGGAAGAAAAGTTTCACGGCTTTCAGTCGGAATTCAAACAATATCTAACGGTTTTTTGGCCGTCGGATCCTCGGTTTTTGGTCGGGGTTAAAGTAAATGGCTCCACAGCTTTCTGACTGGGAAGATCCTCAGTTTTCTGATTGGGGAGAAAAGTTTCACGGCTTTACGGCGGAATTCAAACAATATCTAACGGTTTTTTGGCCGTCGGATCCTCGGTTTTTGGCAGGGGTTAAAGTAAATAGCTCCGTTTTCTGACTAGGAGATTCTCGGTTTTCGACCGGGAAAAAAAGTTTCACGCCTTTCTGGCCGGATTAACATCTAACGGTTTTTTGGCAGTCGGATCCTCGGTTTTTTTGGTCGGGGTTAAAGTAAATAGCTCAGCGATTTTCCGACGGGAGATTCTCGGTTTTCGACAAGGAAGAAAAGTTTCATGGCTTTATGGCCGGAATTCAAACAATACCGACGGTTTTTGGCCGTCGGATCCTCGATTTTTGGCGGGGTTAAAGTAAATAGCTCCCGCAGTTTTCGACTGGGAGATTCTCGGTTTTCGACCAGGAAGAAAAGTTTCACGGCTTTCGGCCGGAATTCAAACAATATCTAACGGTTTTTGGCCGTCGGATCCTCGATTTTTTGGCCGGGGTTAAAGTAAATAGCTCCGCAGTTTTCTGATCGGGGAGATCCTCGGTTTTCTGACCGGGGATAAAAGTTTCACGACTTTCTGGCCGGAATTCAAACGTTGTTTCACGGCTTTCTGGCCGGAAGACCCTCAGTTTTCTGGCCGGGGTTTAAAAGAAATGGCTCCATAGTTTTCTGACCGGGAGATCCTCGGTTTTCTGAGCGGGGATTTTGAAAGAAAGGCTTTCTTGCCGGAAAGACCCTCGGTTTTTCTGACCAGGGTCCAAACAGATATTGGACTGATATGATTTGATTCTCTTTTTCGGAGTTTTCATTTTCTTTTCTTTCATTCTCTTTTTTTGGCTTTTTTTGGCCTTCTTTTCGGCGTTCTTTTTAAACATCAACAAATGCATAGGATAAATCTCTAAAAAGAAACTTACCTTTTTATGTGTTTTCCTTGTTCCAAAACCATTTCAAAGCTTGCGTATTTCACTTCTTCGAGTTGTACCTTCTTTTTGCACAATTAAACAGACCTGCTTTCAACAAAGAACATTTTATCAGTTGAAAAAAAAAGTGGTTGACTTTGCGGCCTTGATTATCTTCATTGCTTGATCGTTTCCCCATTTCCATTGAGAAGTTTGCTACCAATTGTCTTTGGGGTGACTTCCTTTCGAACTGACCGGGTTCATTCCCAAAATTCCATGGGGATTTTCCGTGTAGGTTCCATCCTTCTGCCTTATTCTGTCTCTTCTAAGACCTTAGCCTTTGATTTCCGTTTCCTTTCTAAAACTCTTTTCCTTTGGAAACAATTGATCATTACGAAATCGTGGATTGTAACAATACACCACTGAGGCTGTTTTTCTTTTCTTCTTTACCAGGCGGAGTCCTGTAAAACCGGTCCTGTCACCTTCCTTTGTAATATTTTCAGAATTAAAATTAAACCGAAAAGGATTCAAAGAAGAAGAATGAATCAAAGAATGGAAAAACGTATCAAAGATAGAGGAGTCCCTTTCGAGGGAGAAAAGAAGGACTTATCTGAGGTATACGCTGACTTTAACCAACATGACATGCTCCTCGGACTAGATGCTCGATCGTCACAAAACTCCCATTTTCTTATGAACCAAAACGGGTCTATATTTCCGAGCTAAGGAGCCGTGCCGGGACCTCTCGTGGTGAAACAAACTTTTCGGTTGATAGCGCCCTTTTGCGGGTTTTCGCCAATCGACCTCTCTCATTTCTCTTCTTACCATCGCCAGATAGCACTCTTTGCGAGTTTTTACCAACAGGCTCTCTCTCATTTTGTATTTCTCTACTTCCATCGTCTTATGGTGCCCGAAGGTTTTCACCAATAAGACTCTCTCATTTTATTTCTTTTCATTCCAGGAACCTCGGATCGCAACAATGATGTTCTCACAACTTCCAATCGATCTTGAAGGACTTGTACTCGGTTCGGGTAACAAGAATTGTAAACAAAATTACAACTTTGGAATCATCTTGACGGATCTTAAATCGAATCAAAAATATCATCTGCCCCAGTTTCATTTTTTGGGGAAACCGGGATTTTTGGTTTGGTGTGACTGAACCTCAGGGAGAGGTTGCCTACGTATCCTTTCGGAATCAAGTCAGAACGTAGTTCAGGAAATTTTTTTTTTTTTTTTTTTTTTTTTTTTTTTTTTTTTTTTGGTTTGGATTCCAAAGAGGGTAGCCAAAGGAAGGTAACCGGCTCAAAGGGTTTACAAAAGGGTTGGTAGTGTTTGGGTAGCGGGAATAAAAGCCTTCAATCATTTCGACTTGTGAGGACCTCATTGAAGCAAGTTCAGACATAATACCTTTTCACAGCATCTGCATTCACAGCCGTTTCAGGATCTTTTCCTTCCATGTCTCCCAAGTATAATGCTCCTCTTGGCAGTATCTTCCTGATGATGTATGGTCCTTTCCAATTAGGAGCGAATTTTCCTTTCGCTTCCTCATGGTGTGGAAGAATGCGTCATAAGACCAACTGACCTACTTCGAAATTTCTCGGTCGTACTTTCTTGTTGTAAGCACGAGCCATTCTTTGTTGGTACAGTTGTCCATGACAGACCGCGACCATTCGCTTTTCATCAATCAAAGTTAATTGTTCCAAACGAGTCTTAACCCACTCGCTATCTTCAATCTCTGCTTCAACAATTGTACGAAGCGAAGGAATTTCTACCTCTGCCGGTATCACAGCCTCAGTTCCATAGACTAGCAGGTATGGAGTTGCTCCCACCGATGTGCGTACTGTAGTACGGTATCCCAGTAAAGCGAACCGTAATTGTTCATGCCATTGTCTAGAACTTTGGATTGTTTTTCTCAAAATCTTCTTAATGTTTTTGTTCGCTGCTTCCACGGCACCGTATTGGCTTTGGGCCGATAAGGGGTGGAGTTCCTATGCGTTATTTTGAATTGCTCGCATATTTCTTCCATCAAATGACTTTTCAAATTCGCAGCATTGTCTGTGATGATAGTTGCGGGTATACCAAACGACAGATAAGATTTGAGTGTACAAAATCCACCACCGCTTTCTTGGTGACTGATTTGAGAGTGATGGCTTCAACCCATTTCGTGAAGTAATCGATAGCCACTAGTATGAATCGGTGTCCATTCGAGGCTTTCGGCTCAATCGGGCCGATGACATCCATTCCCCAAGCGACAAATGGCCACGGCGCTGACATAGGATGCAGCTCAGTTGGAGGTGCATGAATCAGATCTCCATGTACCTGACATTGATGGCATTTTCGGACAAAACCGAAACAATCTTTCTCCATGGTCATCCAATAATAACCTGCTCGAAGGATTTTCTTGGCTAAGACATAACCATTCATATGAGGCCCGCATACTCCTGCATGTACTTCGTGCATGATTCTTCCTGCTTCTTCGGCATCAACACACCTTAAAAGGTTAAGATCTGGGGTTCTTTTGTACATGACCTCGCCGCTCAAAAAGAAACCACCTGCATGTCTCCTAATGGTCCTCTTTTGATCTCCAATAGCATGTTCTGGGTATTCTTGCGTTTTCAGAAATCTCCTGATATCGTAATACCATGGCTTGACGCTCGGTCCTTCTTCGATTGCATTGCAATAACCGTGGCTTTCCCTGATTTGAATTTCCAAGGGATTGACATGGGCGTTGCCCGGATAAGGTAGCATTGAAGCTAAAGTGGCCAGTGCATCAGCTAGTTCATTGTGACATCGTGGGATATACCTGAACTCTATCGATGCAAACCGCTTGCCGAGAATGTTCACGTGTTGTCGGTAAGGGAGGAGTTTAACGTCTCGAGTTTCCCATTCACCTTGAGATTGTTTGATAATTAGATCCGAATCTCCCATGATCAACAAATCTTCGACGCCCTGATCAATTGCCATGTTCATGCCCATGATACAAGCTTCATACTCAGCCGTATTGTTCGTGCAGAAGAAACGGAGCCTAGCCGTGGCCGGATAATGCTGACTAGCAGGAGAGATCAAGATTGCCCCAATCCCTACACCTTTAGCGTTTACCGCCCCATCGAAAAACATTTTCCAAGCATGACTGTCTTCCGAAACAACTTCTGTCGTATTTACCTCTTCATCAGGAAAGTAGGTATTCAATGGTTGATACTCTTCGTCGATCGGGTTCTCGGCCAAATGGTCTGCCAATGCTTGGGCCTTCATTGCCGTGCGAGTGACATAGACTATGTCAAACTCGGTGAGCAGGATTTGCCACTTTGCCAATCTTCCGGTGGGCATCGGTTTCTGGAATATATACTTCAAAGGATCCAACCGAGTAATGAGGTGAGTCGTATGGGCTTGGAGGTAGTGTCTCAATTTCTGAGCGACCCAAGTTAAAGCACAACACGTTCTTTCCAGCAAAGTGTACTTGACCTCATAACTAGTGAATTTCTTGCTCGGGTAGTAAATCGCATGCTCTTTCTTCTCTGCTGCATCACGTTGTCCGAGAACACAACCAAAAGAGTTTTCCAAGACTGTTAAATACAAGAAAAGAGGTCTCCCTGGCTCTGGCGGGACTAAGACTGGAGGGTTTGACAAATATTCTTTGATCTTGTCAAAAGCTTCTTGGCATTCGGTTGTCCATTTGATTGCAGCGTCTTTCTTCAACAACTTGAATATGGGTTCACATGTGGAAGTCAGCTGAGCGATGAACCTACTGATGTAGTTCAGTCGGCCTAGAAGACTCATTACATCTTTCTTTGTTCTGGGGGGAGGTAAATCCCGGATGGATTTTATCTTTGTGGGATCTAATTCAATACCTCTTCTACTGACTATGAAACCCAAAAGTTTACCTGACGGGACTCCAAAGGCGCATTTGGCCGGATTCAGTTTCAAATCGTACTTCCGCAACCTCTCAAAGAATTTCCTCAAGTCTCTCACATGATCGCCTTGAGTTCTGGATTTGATGATCACATCGTCCACGTACACCTGTATTTCCTGATGCATCATGTCGTGGAAAATAGCAGTCATAGCTCTCATGTATGTTGCTCCAGCATTTTTCAAACCGAATGGCATGACTTGGTAACAATAAGTCCCCCAAGGTGTGGTAAAAGTAGTCTTCTCGGCGTCCTCTTCATCCATCAACACTTGATGATATCCCGCATAACAATCCACAAACGACTTGTATCTCATGTTTGGCACAATTATCAACAAGGATGTGGATGTTCGGTAAAGGAAAGTTATCTTTAGGACTCGCTTTATTCAAATCTCGGTAGTCAACACATACTCGAGTTTTTCCGTCTTTCTTTGGCACGGGCACAACATTAGCCAACCACGTGGTGTATTGTACCACTCGAATTTCCCATGCTTTCAACTGCTTAGTGATTTCTTCTTTGATTTTATCAATGATGTCAGTCTTGAACTTTCTTTGCTTCTGTTGCACTGGGCGACAGTCAGGGTAGATTGGTAATTTGTGCACCACTAGATCAGCTCCTAATCCTGGCATATCATCGTAAGACCAAGCAAACACGTCTTTAAATTCAAACAAGAGTTGGATTATTGCATCTCGTGTTTTCTCATCCGTGTGGATGCTTATCTTGGTCTCTCGGACCTCTTCATCAATTCCCAAATTAACCGGTTCGGTGTCATTCAAGTTTGGCTTAGGTTTATTCTCGAAATGTTCCAATTCTCGATTTATTTCCCTAAAAGCCTCATCTTCATCGTATTCCGGTTCTTGGTTCATTATTTCCGGATTAGGTGGCGTGTTCGGATTTGAGCATGAGTTCCGCAAGCATGTCATGTTATTTAAAGCCGCATTATTAGGACTGAAAAGGAAGAATAAATAACAAAATTAGAAAGAGTGCAAAATAAGGAAATATTTATTTTATTTTCTTGGAATTTTTTGAAAACAAACAAAATTACATTGGGGAAACCAAAATACAAGAAAACAAAGAAAAACATCCAAGCTACGTCCCGAAGTAACTTGTGATGAAGGAAAAACGACAGGACAAATCTACCAGAACTCCCGCCTGATTGGGAAGGGTGTGGCTTTCCAATTTTGCAATTTAGCTTCAGGGCCCACATACAGCACCTCAACGGTGCTTGTTCCTTCTCCCGATTGGACCATATTAACATCATAGAGCATTTGCCTCATGGCCCCACATATGTCTTCAATTTCCTCCGCTGTAAAGACCTCGTCTTCTTCTTCTTCACTGTACCTTGGTCGGACAAAAGTTTGGTACAGATGCGGCAATGGTTGCGGCAGAACCCATCCTTTCTCCTTTCTCTTTTTGGCCCATCTTTCATCTTCAGGGGTTGGGCGAAAGCCCACTCCGAAAAACTTTTCAGCTACAAGTAAAGTTATCAGCTTCGGCACTCCTTGTAAGGACTTTCCCAAACCTTTTCCTGGCTGGAAGCCATGTTTAATCATTTCTTTCGCCACCATGATGGAGGCGTTAGACAAAAAAGGTTGGGGGAGAGGGTTCCCTTCTTCGTGTTGATCTGCCAACACAATCTCGAAAGCTTGATAGACAATGTTTTCGCTTCCCGCTTCCGTTTCCAAGCAAGGTATGGATGGATCTCGGTAAATTGATTGCTCATCTTCCCCGTGGACCACGATCTCTTGTCCCTTGTGCTCAAATTTCAACATCCGATGGAGGGTAGAGGGCACAGCTCCGGCCGCATGAATCCATGGTCTCCCTAGAAGAAAGTTGTAAGAAGTGTCCATATCCAAAACTTGGAATGTCACTTCGAAGTCCACCAGGCCGATGGTCATAATTACATCAATCTTTCCGACAGTATCTCTTTTCACACCGTCAAAAGCTCGCACACATATGTTGTTAGGCCGAATCCTTTCAGCTCCGATTCCTATGCGGCCTAAAGTGGAAAGCGGGCATATGTCTACCCCCGAACCCCCATCAACCATGACCCTCTTCATATAGTAGCCTTCGCTTTTGATAGTCAAATGCAAAGCTTTGTTGTGGGCGGCACCCTCCAAAGGCAAATCAGCTTTACTGAAGGAAATCTGATTGATCGCGAAGAATCTTTCCGTCATTCTTTCAAGTTGTTCGGATGAAGTCTCAATAGGCACGTATGCCTCATTCAAAGCTTTTAGCAAAACCTTTTGATGTTCAGTAGACTTCATTAGAAGGGACAACATCGACACCTGCTCTGGGCATTTACGCAGTTGGTCTATCACCTCATAATCAGGCATTTGCATCTTTTGAAAAAAGACCTCTGCCTCTTCAGCACTTACAGATTTCTTTGATGGGAAACGCCTTTGTGTGGCGTTATTTACCTCCTGTGTGTTTAAGTACTTCTGTCCTAAGACACTCTCAGATGAATTTCCCATGATCTCTTTCCATTTGCGCGTAACAAGTGTTCGTTGGTAGCTCCAGGGTACTGCGGATGGATCTGTCATTGGTTTTTGTTGCACGCGTGCAATAACCACAGGTTCATCTGGTTTTCGGGCCACATAAGTTCCCTTTGGTACATACATTGATGTTTCTCTCTTTAAATGGAACTTCTTGAGGGCACCTATGGACAATGGTTTTTCCACTCTACCTCGTGGGAGGTAAAGGACTCCGCCCTTCTAAGACGATGCTTTCAATTCAATCGTCTTTTCGGATTTGGTTTCAAGAGCTTCAACCTTTTTCCACATTTTCTCTTGTTTCGGGGTAGCCTCAGGGACGCTTCTCTATGTTGGCGATGGCGATTATCGCTTTCAAAGCTGGGTCAAATTCTTTGTCGTCACAAATCATCCCAATCACCGGTCCGTTGTTGTGGGTTGGTAATGGGTTGTTTGTCACATTTGGGATGTCTTCATCTGCGAAGACAATCCTCCCTTGATTGATCAATTATTGCACTGCCTTCTTTAACGTCCAACAATTGTCAGTACTGTGTCCTTCAACACCTGAATGATATGCACAGTATATCCCCCTCTGGTAGGCAGGAGAGTCTGGATTCTGCCTGTTCTGCGGAACAGGGTGCAATAGGTTTTCTTGCCTGAGTTTTGGGAAAAGAGTGGAATACGGCTCCCCAATCGGTGTAAAGCTCGTTTTGGGTTGCTCACGGTGGCGAGCGTTATTTGGCTGTGGATTATACTGGTTTGGGTAAGGAGGTTGGTTTCTCTGGAATGGAGGTGGATTCCTGTTGGCTGGTGGCTGTGGCCGTGCCTGAGGTTGAATGTTCATGACTGCATAGGGTGGAGGCGGAGGAGCATAAGTCATGCCGTGATGTGGATAATAATGTTGGGGGGCCCTGTCGGAGAATACCTGCCTTGAGGTTCGATATCTCCTGTCTTCTACCGCTGCTATAGCAGATTCTTCTTTCTTCTTGCTTCGGGGCATCCCTCCAGACCCGCCTTGAATGGCTTGGGAAGTTGCCCGAATGGCCGCTTGGCTCAAAATTCGCCCTGTTTTCAAGCCATTTTCTACCATTTCTCCGATCTTGATAGCTTCGGCAAAAGGTTTTCCCATTGCCGACATCATATTTTGAAAGTAATCGGGCTCTTGAGCTTGGAGAAAAGTCGTGACCATTTCAATTTCGTCCATGGGGGTTTCACCCTGGACGCTTGCTCTCGCCACTTGATGGCATATTCTCTGAAGCTTTCTGAGGGCTTCTTTTTTAAGTTCGATAGAGAATTCCTGTCCGGCGCAATATCGATGTTATATTGGAATTGTTTTACAAAATCTCTGGCCAGATCATCCCAGATGTGCCATCGAGATATGTCTTGATCCATATACCATTCGGATGCTATTCCGACCAAACTTTCTCCGAAGTACGCCATCAACAATTCTTCTTCTGCCGCCGGCACCCCTCAATTGATTGCAGTATTTCTTCAAATGAGCAATGGGGTCGCCATGTCCGTCGTACTTTTCGAACTTTGGTGTCTTAAAACCTGATGGCAAATGGACGTGCGGGAACATGCACAGATCGGCGTAAGATACACTTTTCTGTCCATTCAGACCTTGCATGTTCTTCAAGCTTTGTTCCAAACTCCTCATTCTTTTTGCCATCTCATCCTGCTTGGGGGTCTTTGGATTTTGGCTCGGTAGAAACTCATATCGAGGCGGCTGAGAATATGTATTGGCTGCAACCTGGGTATGGTCCCGTGTAAGCGGTGGTGCTGGGAATGTAAAGGATGAGGAGTCGAAGAAAGGAGCATGTGCGGTGGGGTGCGTTGTGATTGGAACTGGCAACTCAACCGACGTTCTTGCAGATGTATCATGTGGTGTCACCCGAGGATGGGATGTAGAGGGTGATTCAGAGAGGTTTGTAGCATTGGAATACCCGAACAGAGTAGGCGGGTAATTAATGGGGGTATTTGAAATACCGCTTGACCTGAGAAGAATTTCAGGGAACCCAGGGACCAGACTCGGGGGCTCTTTCCCGTTGTTCCAATCGTCCAACATCTCGAGCATGCGGCAACGCAACATTCTATTCTCCTCCAAAGCTGCCGACTCAGTAGCCGGGATGGTTGTCAATGAGCTTTCCTCTGAAACGGGGATGGTTGCTAAAGGCATTTCTGAAGACATGTCGGCACCCTTTTTTGATCTAGTAAAATAGGAATGAGTACTTTCAGGCTGCCGAACTTTTCCTTTAGACCTTGTGAAGTACGAATGTGAGGCCAGAGTACCACAAAATCAACCACCTTTTTCTAAAACCTGGATTTTGGCAAACAAACGGTTAGTATGAAACAACATAACAGATAAGTAATCTCACGTTGGGTGTGATGCACTTATACAGTTGATCGTGTTGCTACTTGTAATCGATTGTAATGCGTTATTCTGTATTTTCTTTCGCTTTCATCTTTCATCGATCTTCTTTTTCTCTTAACTTCTTTCCCCCCCCCTTTTTTCATTTTTATTTTTATTTATTTATTTTTTAGTGATGGTCGAATCTTATGTGGATTGCCTACGTATCATGTCCCCGCATGAATCAGACCGGGCGTAGTTCGGAAACAATAGACATAAGATGAAGTGTTCATGAATTTTATTTCAACAAACTTAAAACTTGAAACACTTGCAAAATACAGCAATGGAGAAAAACTTGTAAAATGACAAACAGACTCTAAAACAAAAGACTCTCCTAAGCATGTTCCAAAGCCTCGAATCTTTGCGCCCGGGGGGCGTTGTCTGGCCTTGCTGCAGTTCTTGGGGTGAGATCTTTCTGTATACTTTCCAATTCTGCCATGACTTGGTGGACACATTCCATGATTGAAGAAAAGAGGGCAGGCCGAGGTACTTGTTCGCAGTTCAAACACCTCATAGTAATGTAGTGCCCGATCTCATTGATCCTGGTTCTGATTATGTCCTTTTCTCTGAGCAGCTGCCCTATGTGCCTGTTCTTTGCCCCTAATACTTGAGAGTTGCCGGAGACATGGTCCAAGAGCCTATCTATTTGTCTTTCCATCCGTGCCATCAAGTTGTGACAACGGTCTCTATCTGCTTTAGCATCCTGGACTTGCCTGAGAGTTCGCTCTTTAAGAGTGGCATTTGCTTTTCTCAAATCAACGATGATCGCATCATATTCTTTCTCTACTTGTTGTAGACGGAGTGCTTCTTGGTGGGCCGCTCTCTTCCATTTTGTTCGGACTGCAACCAAAGCCGCTTTTGCCTTCTCCAAGTCTTCTTGGTGTTCAAAAGCTTTCCTTTCCAAATCGTTTATCGGCATCTGATCACTCCGACTCCTCCTTGACCTTTCTGCGGCCAATTGCATCTCTTGAATTTGAGTTTGGAGTGCTTCTCTTTCCTGCTCCCAACCGGCCCTTTCCCGATCGAAGTCGGCCTGTTGTATGTCCATGGCCGCTTCCAGGATTCCTTTGTCTTCTTTTAAAGTGTTGATGCAAGATTGGAAATTTTGTGTTGTTTCATGCTCAACCTCCCTAACTCTGGCTTCTATTTCTCTCTCCCAATCGACGGCATACTTCACTGACCTTTCTGACCTTTGCTCTGGTATTGGTTGGTTGTGGAACCATTCAAGATAAGCGAGACTCACTTCTCCCCGTTCCCGATCGGCAACCATTTCGTTGATGTCGGAGAGTCGACTACCGAACCATACTTTCTGTGCATAAGTCTCCCTCGGGGTCTCTTCCGTCACAAATTCCCATACAAATGATCGCATATCCTCAATTGGGGCCCTTTTCTGTTCTCTTCCCAACTGCCGCATGACACGTAGCGGGGCATATGGTTGGAAACCCCTGAAACCCATTAATATGTAGAATGGGCGGTATGTCGACATATGCATGATTTTGGCGGAAGGGAACCAATAATAATTCCAGGTAAGTTGATCGGCTCTCGAAGAGTTGAGGAGTTCTTGCCAAGTCCTCAAGTCTTCTGGAAGGTTACAACGGGCGGCTCTGTTTGTATGACAGCGAATATAATTCAGCCAATCTGCTTTGAAGTTTATCACAATTGGGTGATGGTAGAGATGCTCTATAAACCACATTTGTAATAAAATATTGCAACCTTCAAAATAGTCTTGTCCTTCTTGGCACCGAGTTAAGGCCCGGAAGATGTCTCCTAGTATCATCGGAAGAACAGTGTGTTCCTCGTTACTCTGTAGATATGAGACCACCGCAGCTAAACGGATTCTGATACGTCCACCACGTTCGGGAAAAACCATGGTTCCCAAAAAAGCGATCATGAAAGCATAGATTCTTAAATCTCCCCAGGCGTCATAATTTAGCTGGTTAACAAATTCGACGTTTGAGAATTTCCCAAACCCTTCCTTATCACCAAATCTGTCGTAGAGATAATCTAGTGGCACCCAACCGTTCTCCGGACAAC
This sequence comes from Nicotiana noctiflora, assembly GCA_032618575.1. Lineage (NCBI taxonomy): Eukaryota > Viridiplantae > Streptophyta > Magnoliopsida > Solanales > Solanaceae > Nicotiana > Nicotiana noctiflora. The sequence goes on along the minus strand of JASVEL010001224.1, from coordinate 2,570 downwards.
CGAGGGGAACCCGCCGGAGACATAGCTTTTTCAAGAAGTTATTCACACTCATCTGCCTAGGAGCTGCAGGTCTCATCTTGTGCAAATCTCTTCCGAGCCCTGTGAGTCCGCCCAATTCTTCCAAAGTGGGTGTCATTTCACAATCCCGGAATTTGAACACATTGCTTGTTGAGTCCCAAAAACTCACTAAAGCTCTGATCACATTTTTATCCGGTTTTATCATCATGATGTCCGGAAGAAATTTGAGGTGCTTGTGAACTTGATTTCTTTCCCAAGCTGAAAAACTAGCCCACCATTTACGGAGCCGATCTGGGGTTTTGTCCTGGACCATGAACATAGGTGGTATTTCGTCTCTCACCCTTTTCTGGCCGATTCGTTGCGAGGAAGTCATGCCGATCCTAGAAAAGATAAAAAAAATGGACTTAAGATTTTTTTTCAAGAATTTTTTTTTATTTATTATTAAAAAACGAATCTTGTTAATACGGCCTTTCAGCACTTGAAGAAGATTTGAAGGCTGTATAACAGGATACCAGTGTGATGTCTATATTCCGTTTTGCGAAATTAGTCCTCCGGCGCCCTTTTGAGGCGTTTGGCTATTTTTGCAAAATTTCCTAACTCTCGACTAAGAACAAAAATCCTAATTCTAATATTTTTATTATTGTTTTCCCTAAAAAAAATCAGTATTAGTTGAGCCCGATATGGGTTGCCTACGTATCTCATTTTTGGTGAGAATCAAACTTGCGTAGTTCGAAAATAAAGCACTAAATCATTTTAAGAAAAGAAAACGAACTATTTTTAAACAACATTTCTAAAACAAATTATTTTCAAAGGAACTAAGAAAATTTATTTGGAAATTTATTTTCAAAGAAACTAAACTATTTTTGTAAAATTAAGAAAATTTATTTGGAATTTTTTTTTTTTTGCATTTTTCAGAATTTTTTTTTAAAGAACTAACTATTTTCGTAAAATTAAGAGAATTTATTTGGAAATTTTTTTTTTTTTTTTTTTTGCATTTTCTTTTTCAGAATATTTAAAGAACTAACTATTTTCGTAAAATTATTTTAACTATATACCCTGACGTTTTCCACTTCTTCCTTTTTTTAACAAACCGGTCGGCATGTAAGATCGAAACAAATAAATGCACACAAAAAGATGCAACAAGTTGGTCTTTTTGTTTCAGGTACACCTATCCTAGACAGGCCCAACCCCTGTGTTGAGCCTCCTAAGTCAAATATGCACGTGATGCAAATAAACGTTCCTATCGGGGATCCGGCATAAGGTCTTGTTATTCTAAGTCATCATCCTGTTGGAAAAGTGTCTAGACTGGCTTTAACTCGAGCGGACAACTCGAGCAGAAGAGTGTCAGTGCACCGGTAGCATGGCTTTCCGGCTTAATTGACAAAACTCTCCGCCTAAACATGTGTGACTACAAAATCCTTCACCGGGTGCCAAGCACCACAGCTATCTTGAGAAAAACGGGCTATGTCCAGCAAATGCCGGGTATTGTATTTCAAAAGACTCAGAAGAGAAAAATGGGTATCGGCACAATTTATATACAGTTCACAAAATATCAAAGCGGTAAAACAGAATTTCTTCACTCTCTATAACAATTTCAGCTCCTTCAAGTCATGATAAGTGATTAGCAACTTGATTTTCAGTGCCCTTGCGGTCACAAATTTCAAGATCAAACTCTTGCAGTAGCTGTCACACCTCCTTTTTCCACGTACACGTGTAATGTGCCACTGTTTAATACTACACCCCGAGAAGGGATATAATAATAGTCAGGGAAGGAGTTGGAATAATTTATGGTGTTCCAAGTCACCAATTTATTCAAATCCCGAATCGAGGAAATTTCGACTTTCCAAATGAAGTCCGCGAACCAGAAATTCTAAGTAAGAAATTCTGTTGACCCGAGGGAAGGTGTTAGGCACCCCCGGATCCCGTGGTTCTAGCATGGTCGCTTCAATTAATGTAAATGGCTAAAAATATCTGATTTTATGTATGTTTATAAATATCTAGTATAATGAGGATTCCATAATTTGTGCATTTTTATTTGGCAAGGCTCGTCACATTTATAAAAAAAAAATATGATGAAAATTAAAATTACTGAAGTAAACTGAGTTCAAACTCCAAACTTTTACAAACCAATACTAGCAAATATACTTATAGTAATAGCACTGTTGTCGTGTGACTAATTTGGATTTTGGCACTACAACTATATTATAATAATAAAGGAATAAGTATATCAATACCTATTTGCCTCTAAGGTGAGTCCCACAAAATTCCAAATAGCAAAATTGATTTATAGTGATGTATACTGTCGTTTGAGGCCTTTTTGGATTCTACTACAATTTTGATTCTACTACGACTTTAAACCATAATCTCATTATTTGTAACATTTTAGAATGGAATGACCCATTGAATAATAATAATATTATAGTTTCAAGATATGCAAAACATAATGTCTATTTCAATTAATTAATTTACCTCGACATTCAGTCAACACTCTAGGACAGGAAACTGAGTTTTAAACCGACATACCAACATTTAGACCAAGAAATTCTAACTTA